>CM053604.1:83944379-83960935 GCA_028646535.1 Procyon lotor
AATCTATTTGTTTTCAGTTAGAGTAATGATTTTCTTTTTTTGTTTTGTTTTTGTTGTTTTGTTTTGTTTTGTTTTTTGAGAATAGTGATTTTTAACGCTGGCTACACTTTGGAATTATTTGGAGAGCTTTAAGAATATATCAGTGTCTACACCCTGCTCTTAGAGATTCAGATTTAAATGGTAATATTTTAGAAGTTCCTCAGTTGATTGTAATGGGCAGCCAGAGTTGAGAACATTTAACTGAAACATACAATTTGATTGATAATTTATTAACTTTTTTTTTTTCCAAATAAGTATGAATGAGGAGGGAATTCAGTGCTAACAAAATCCAAACTTTTAGTTAGGTGAAATATAAGCCCAAATATTTTATTTGCTTATTATAATTTCACAGTGAAATTTAGTTGGAATTAGCCACAATTTTCATGTTTTCAAAACCTCATTTTGAATTGCCCCAAATATCAGCTGATAACCATTAAAACTGAATGACCATTTATGAAATGAGCATTATTCAGACACTTCCAATATAATATGAAATAGATTCCAACCACAACCATAATTATGTATCTTAGGATAAAATAAGGTCCTGGGTAGTGATAGGGGGTGACGTAAGGAAATAAAATGTCTGAAATCTATTTCTAAGTCAAAGTAAAGTCTCTATCAAGATTCAGCCCTATCTAAAGTCTAAATAATAAAAAAAGAAAATAAACAAGCAGAATATTTAAGCACTTTGTAGTTAACTTATCACTATAGTATTATTTCATAAGTATGCAAAGTAAAACTTTTTTTTTCAAAAAGAAAATGTTTCCAAATGACCTTTATAAAATGGAAAATTGGCTTACCTCTTCCCTGTGATTCTTAATTGGCATACAAAGAATACTCTGTGTCTTGTAGCCTGTAATTTGGTCAACTTCTGCATTGAACCGAGGATCCTAGTAAGGAAAAAGAAATTTAATTTAATGACTGACCTGTTCAAAGATTGATTTGATTTTTCCGATTTATAAGATTAGAAAAATCTAACCTTCGACTTACCTTATTGCTCTGAATGACAATTTTATCATTGGAAAGACATCAGATCATGTAAGTACAAATCATCCTTGACAAAGATAAATGTAGGTTTTTTTTAGTAGCTAGTGTTCATGAGAAACAAAAAATACAGACTCAAACAAATGTTCAGAAATAAAGGAAATTCAAAATATTAACCAATTTAGACGGCATTCTTTAGATTCACGGAAAAGTGGCAACTCTCCGCCTCTCTAATACAATTTGCCTGTTCCCATCTCACTATCTGATTCTTCTGTGCCATCCAAAGGAAAGCATCTCTGTTCTGAAATTTTTCCTATAAAACCTACCAACTCCAAAACGACTTGCCAATATTGATTTTACTTCCCTCATAATGGTTTGCTTATTCCCTCAGTATTCTGTCCTTCTATCCCAGGTGTTTGTAAGAATTTTAAATATTTTCATGTGTATGTGTGCATAAAAAAAAGAAAACAACTGCATGGCCTCAATTATCCTTAATCTTTGTATTTCTTTTCCCTTTTACAAAGTACATCACGCATATCCAATAATCACAAAGGACTTCTGAGAGTTGTAAAGGTTCTAAATATGGGTTGAAGAAAGGTACAAGCTATTTTCCTTTGAACTTTAGATTGGGAAGATTAAAGTTAGGTTGTAAATTCTAGGAGGGGCTTTTTTTGGTCCCTCATTGTATTCCCAATACAAGCACAAGAATTCAAAAGCATTTGTTAAATAAATGAAGGAATTCATTAACAAATGATATCACAGTCATCAGATGTGATCATTTTTAGCTTATTATAGTTTAAAACAAACACTGTAGGTAAGAAGGAAAACATCCTAGAGGAAATGGACAGATACTACTATATGAGATAAGATTAGAATGGAAACAAACAAACCAGAATGTAAACATTTGAAAGAGTGTTGTTCCCCTCAAAGTAAAAGCCTTGGGAAGTTTACATGCTCAACCTAATAATAGCAACACTGCTCTAAAAACTCTGCTTTTGGAATTCCCTTCAGAGAATATGGAATAGTCACACTGGAAAACCCTCATCTTTGAAGGTCATTTATTTGTTTTTTAAATTAGTTCAAAGTCACGCAAAGCCAAAGCTGTGAATGAAGTAAATGATTAAGTAGATTCTGTCAACTGGGGTCAGAAACAAGGCCAGTTTTCCTGGGAGAGTCAAACTTGGCATTAAAGACAATTTCAAAAAAAAGTTATAAAATGGTGGAAAATCAGTATAAATATTTTGTATTATAAATACTACTGCATTTTTGCTTTTTTTTCTTTTTTTGTAAACACAACATGCTCAAAGTTATATTGAGATAGAGGGAAAATATTGGATGAATATATTTTTAAAAATTGTTCTTAAATAACATACTAAAAAGGCAGACAGGACACTGATATTGATGAATTAAAGTAGTAAAAAAACAACTTATAAAGTGGATTATTCTACAAGCTAATAATCAAAATATGAATAAAAATGCATCCTCAGAAATCATTTTGCTAATGAATATTTGAATTACAAGACCAATTTATAAAGAAGAGGACTTAATTATTTAATCAAAGCAACAGAGGTTAACAAACTGAAATAAATAGGGCTTTCACAGCTTTGGGCGCACACTAGAAATTTAAAATCAATAGCAGCCCTGGATTCCATTTCATTGAAGGAGAGGGAGTAATGTATGTTTCAAATTCACTTTAGGTGAATTCTGGCATCTCAAAGAATTTTCCTAACAATGCACTAATGCACTCAGTGCAAAGGCAATATACGTAGAGAACTTTTAACCCTTTAGGTCCAGGAAACACACACACACACACAAAATGGAGCAGTACTACTACTGAGATTATTCCTTTCACTACTGATGAGAACATAACAGTGTAAAAAAAACATAAGTCTTGGATATCCACTTGCTAAAATAAAGCCATTGGTACCAGACTTGTCATCTTGCTGAAAATTATAAGACTAGAGCAAATATATGAGACAACTAAACCAGAGACCATGAAAAAGGGAAATACACAGGACAATCACTCTGGCTTTCTTCCTGGGAGCATTTTCCTGCTGGCAAGAAGGCAGGGGGTACCCAAGTGCAGCAACAGTTCCAAATGAAATCGAAAGGATTTCAGGGCTTCTAAAGTGGCTAAAATTTGCAAAGCAAAATAACTAATAAGAAAGCTATGTTGGGGGACTAGGGGGCGAGATAAAAGGAATGGCAGAAGACTGAGTAGCTATTCACTTCAGACATGTACAGAGCGAGACTCTTAGAGAACCAGCTAAAAATTATATATTGAAGGCTGAAAGCAGAATGGTGATATCAATTAGGGAAAGGTTTGAAGACACTGGAGTTCCAGCTTATCCACTCCACTTCAGGCATTCAGTTGAGACACAGAAAAGCCAATCCTTAGGAGTAAGGACCATTCTCGAGATTTGGGGGGCATTCCTTAAGACCGAGTTCAAAACTAAAATGGATCCACCCCAACAATAACACCAAGCCTGACGGAGCCAAAAAGACCATTCAGTAATTGCACTGCCTGGAAGAACAAATGTCAGCCCCATTTTAAAGAAAAACAATATGATCCAAATGCCTTGCAAGAAAACATGTACAAAGTCCAGCATATAATCAAAACTCACAACATGTAAAGAAAACAGGAAACTGCAACCCACAGTGAGGAGAAAAAGTAGTCAATAGAGAATGACCCCATTGATGATTCATCATTGATGATTCAATGTTGGAATTAAGAGACAAGGACTTTAAAGCCACTATTACAAATGTACCTAAGGACTTAAAGGAAAATGTGGTAATAATGAACAGATGGGAAACTGTAAAAAACAAAACAAAGCAAAACAAAACAACAACAAAAAACCCCACCTATTTTAAAAAACCCAAATGGAAACTCTAGAGCTGAAAAGTACAATGTCTAAAATGAAAAGTTCATTGATGAGTTTATCAGCACATTAGAAACAATGGAAGAAAAGGTCACTGAACCTGAAGACAGATCAACAGGAAATATTTAATCAGAAAGATTGAGGGGGTTAAGCAGAGCCTTGGTGTTTTCTGGGACAATATCAAGCGGTCTAACATATAATATAATTGGAGTGCCAAAGAGAAAAAATAGAATAGAGTGGAAAAATACTTAAAGACATAGACCAAAATTTCCCCAGTTAGTGAAAACCTTAAACTTACCCATACAGTATGAAAATGATACATACATAGAAACATATAAGATGAAAATACAAAGGATAGCTGACTTCTCATGAGAAAAAGGAAGACCAAAAAATGTGGGAAAATTCTTTTAAAATGTTGAGAGAAAACTATCACTAACTGAACACTGTCTATCCAGTGAAAATATCCTTCAAGAATACAGGCAAGGGGCGCCTGAGTGGCTCAGTCATTAAGCATCTGCCTTTGGCCCAGGTCAGATCCCAGGGGCCTGGAATCGAGCCCCGCATCGGGCTCTCTGCTCTGCAGGAAGCCTGCTTCTCCCGCTACCAGTCCCTCTGCTTGTGTTCCCTCTCTCGCTATGTTTCTCTGTCAAATAAATAAAATCTTAAAAAAAAAAAAAAAAAGAACATAGGCAAAATAAAGGCTTTTTCAGATAAACTAAAACTGAATTTGTCACCACAGGTCTACACTATAAGAAATGCTAATGGAGATTGTTCAGCCTGAACGGAAAGCTAACAGAATGTGCACGAAGAAGTAAAGAGCCTGGAACTTGGCTTGAACATATGGACAAATATGTAAAGATTAAGGAAGCTTGTGTCTTTATTTTTGGAGAAGGAACAATCCAACAGAAAAAGAAGGAAGGAAAACAAAATGCACTTGAGGTGTTAGATTGAAATTGGAGGTATCAGTAAGAATTCACTATTAATATAGGAAACTGTTACTAATATAGGACGTAGATAGATATAAAAATAAGTAAAATACAGGCATGTGTGTATATTTATATGTTTTATTCCTAGCTCTGTCTACTGACATACTGGTAGCAACAAACACATACCAGAAGCAATGAACGCATCTTAGTTTCTATCTTGGTTACCATTCCCTCCAATGAAAGGAACCAGAGTTTCCTGGGAAAAAGAATGATTCTAGGGCTAGGAGGGGGAAAGTATAAGATGAGCATGGAACATACTGCTAAGCCAATTAGAACTTTCGCCTACAAGAAAGCAAGAAAGCACAGAGTAATGACGACATATCGAAAAGACACAGGAACCTGGCCAATTCAATATAATTTGAGAATCTGAATAAAGAAAGATAAAAACAGATCACAACTCATTATACAAATAAAAATCCATGGGTCCACAGTGATCTGAATCAATCAATCAATCAATTGAGAAGGTAAACTCTTCTTCACATGAGAATGCCAACTAAAAAATATAGAAGGTATGATGTAGTTAGAAAATCAGTGACGCTAAAATTGGTAAATGTTAGTTCATGAAGAATAGAATATTTACACAATATCAAAGTATCTCACCATAAGATATTTATTGGTTGCAATAGGAAAATTGTAACTTTATAGTGGAGAAACCTAGTGGACACCACCAACCAAGTTTTCAGAATTAACATCACCAACATTGGGGTAAACTAACTTCACATGCTTCCTGATAACATATGCTGAGAAGACTATGGGTATTTAATAAAATATATATTTAGTCTTTGTCCCAGGTTCCTGGCACAGAGCTCCTAAAACTCTTGTAATTCCCTGAGAAACAGGAAAGTCTTTTGATAGTCATAGCAAGCCCCTTTCAACAATACCTGACTTCATGTTAATGAGAGGAGTCAGAGGGGAATGGGCCCCTGGCAGCTTCTAGATGGGGACTGGCTACTAGAAAAACCAAACAACTTGTTAGAGGGTTAGAACTTTGAGCCCCACCCCTAACCTCCAGAGAACGGAGAGGGGGTTGGAGATTGAAATTAATCACCAATGGCCAATAGATTTAATCAATCACGCCTACATAATGAATCTTGATTAAAACAACAACAGGGCACCTGGGTGGCTCAATGGGTTAAAGCCTCTGCCTCCGGCTCAGGTCATGATCTCAGGATCCTGGGATGGAGCCCTGCATCAGGCTCTCTGCCTAGCAGGGAGCCTGCTTCCCCCTCTCTCTCTCTGCCTGCTTCCCTGCCTACTTGTGATCTCTCTCTCTCTCTGTCAAATAAATAAATAAAATCTTTTAAAAACAACAACAACAACTGAGAACAATAAGGTCTGGAGGAGTGTCTGGATTGCTAAAGATATCCATGTGCTGGAATGGTGGTGGACTCCCTGGAAAGGGCATGGAATTGCTGTGCCCCCCACCTCCCAATCCTTGCCCTAATGCATGTCCTCCATTTAGGTGTTCCTGAATTGTGTCCATTATAATAAAACTGTAATTGTAAATATAGTGCTGCCTTAGGCTCCTGGGTGGCTCAGTTGGTTAAGCCTCTGCTTTTGGCTCAGGTCATGATCCCAGTGTCCTGGGATCGAGTCCTGCATCAGCTACCTGCTCAGAAGGGAGTCTGCTTCTCCTTCTGCCCCTCCCCTGGCTTGTGTCACACACTCACTCTTAAAATAAAATAAAATAAAATAAAATAAAATAAAATAAAATAAAATAAAATAAAATAAAATATAATAAGATACAGTGCTTCCTTGATTTTTGTGAGTCATTCTAGCAAATTATTAAACCTGAGTGGGGAAATCACCTAATTTGTAGGTGGACATAAATGCGTGTAGCCTGAGGACCCTGTTTGTGGCTGGTATTTGAAGTGGGAACTGGGGACAATCTAGTGGGACTGAGGTTTAGACTGTGGAGTCTGTGCTAATGGGTAGCAGTACAGTGTCAGAAGCTAGTTACTAGATGCTACTCATAGTCAGCATCAGAACTGAACTGGATTGTAGGACACCCAGCTGGTGTAGAAGAAGGGAAGAACTGACTGTTCTGGAAAACCGAACAAGGTCTCAACATTGACATCTGGGGTATTTCTGCCCAAAGTAACCTAACTTGAATCTCATCAAAATGCAGTCTACAAAATAGCCTGTAAGGACACTAAAGAGACATGGTGAGCATGTGCACTATGTAATTCAGGATTAGATCCTTGATCAGAGGAAAAAAATAACTACAAAGAACATTAGTGGGACAATAGACTAAATTTGACCATAGACTATTAGGTAATAGCACTGTATCATAAAAATTTCCCGATTTTGAAAAATGTACTATAATTGTGTAAATGAATATTATTAGAAAATATTCACTGAAATATATTTAGTAAAAATGTTTCCAACTTACTAAGTGGTTCAGAAGAACAGTATGCATAAGGGCACCTGGATGGCTCAGTGGGTGGAGTGACCAACTCTTGATTTTGGCTCAGGTCACAATCTCAGGGTCATGAGACTGAGCCCCTCTTTGGGCTCCACGATCAGCATGGAATCTGCTTAAGGTTCTCTCCTCTCTCTCTCTCTCTCTCTCTCTCTCACTTTGCCTCTGTCCCTTTCCCTGCTCATGCTCTGTCTCTTTAAGATAAATAAATAAAATCTTAAAAAAAAGAAAAACAGTATGCATATATTACTGACATGTATTGTATACAGAAAGAGAAAATGATAAAAGCAAATGGGGCAAAACATAAACAACTGGAGAATCTGAAGTATATATGGAAGTTTTTTATAACATTCTTACAACTCTTCCTTAAGTTTGAAATTATACAAAAATAAAAGTAATGGAAAACAATACAGTAGTCTTCTCGATTTATAGGCTAGTTTTCTTCCACAGAGTGGCATTTTTAATATGGCCCAAAAGATTATTAGAACACAGAACAAAGACAGATATAGCAGTTCCCACACCATGTTCCCTGGGGCACAATTAGATCATGACAAGATCAGTAGATGTATCAAGATTCAAACAATTGCTGGTGTTACGTCTTTCTCCTAAAATTCATTTTGGATATCATTTTACTCATAGGAAATTCATTTGAGAGAGCTCATATTTCTTTAGTAAAAAGATTTTGACAAAGTGAGACATGCACAATGAGAGATGATAGAGACTGATTTATCTAGATAAGGAATACAAAAGGAGGAACGTAGTCATCAGGGCAGAAGAATAGTAGTTACGTGGTGAAGGCTGCGCGAATGGCAATGAGACCCTCCCCTAAAACCCTGCAAGTCTTCTCCCTAGAAATCACGGTATACATGGAGTGGCTGGGAGCCCACGTTTTGCATCTCAATTGACTTGGGAGAGAGAGGAGTGTTTTGACAATATAACTCCTTTGACAGGAAATCTTGGGGACTCTTAAGGCTTCCGTAGGACATGAAACTACGTGTTCAAGGCAATCTGTGATGGTCAAGTTTAAATGTCAACTTGACAAAGCAAAGGAATACCAAGATAGGTGGTAAAACATTATTTCTGGGTATGTGTGTGAGGATGTCTCCCGATTAGCATTTGAATCAATAAACTGAGCAAACTTCTTCACCAATGCAGGTTGGCATCATCCAAATCACTGAGGGCCTGAGCAGAACAAAAAGGCAAAGGAAAGACAAATTCACTCTCTCTGCTTAAGCTGAAATATCTACCTTTTTCTGCTCACCTGCCCTCCATTGAGGTTCCTGGCTCTCAGGGTTTTGGACTCAGACCCACACCAAAATTACACCACAGGTTGCCCAATTCTCAGACCTTCGGACTCTGAACTACACCACCAGCTTTCCTAGTTGTCCAGCTTGCAAGGAACAGGCAGATCACAGAACTCCCATCCCTCCATAATCGAGTGAGCTAACTTGTATAATAATCCTCTTCATATAAATATGCACGTATATGTATTTGTATATATATATTTAGATTGTTGTATACATATATATTTCTCTGAAGAACCCTAATACACAATCCATTCTAGCTACTGGATAGCATCTAGTTTTCACGTATAAGGACAACACCAAGCACACTTATACAGTTGTCCTTATTATTAGGTGTTAAGATCTTATTATCAATAAATGCTGTGCCACATTCAAGAAAGTTACAGGAATGATGGGCTAATGCAGGAGGAGATGCTGTGTGATTTAGGCAGCAAACACACTCTCATTGTATCAGTGGTCTGATTGAGAATCACTGGTTTAAGCTGTGGTCTTATTTTATACTTTAATTATATGAATGTGCTATCTTATTAGTAAGAAAATAGTTTAATTCTCAAATTTATATCATTCTGTCACAAAGTTTTAAAAAATGAATCAAACGTTGACCACTTCTGACTTATCTATGAGACATTTATTTATTTATTTATCTTAAAGATTTTATTTATTTATTTGACAGAGAAGAGAGAGATTACAAGTAGGCAGAGAGACAGGCAGAGGCAGAGGGAGAAGCAGGCTCCCCGCTGAGCAGAGAGCCCGATGTGGGGCTCGATCCCAGGACCCTGAGATCATGACCTGAGCCGAAGGCAGAGGCTTTAACCCACTGAGCCACCCAGGCGCCCCTATTATTTATTTTTAGCTTCAATCTGAACACGATTATATTTCACAACCACCTCATGGTTTTCCATTGCTACACTGCAACTTCTCAAGGGTTCTGTGGTCAAATACGCTTTAAGATACACTGCTGTAACATGTTATTTTTACAGATGCATGTTTAAAGAGGTAGCACTCAGAAAACAGAATGCATTTTCCTATTCTGACTCCTTTCACAAGAAGCCATGAGACATGACTCTGATTATTTAGATTATGGGTGGAGCTGAATAATAAATTATCCATTAGCCAACTCACTTCCACTATCAACACCAACGTAAACTGTATGTCACAGATCAACTCCACATCTTCAGAATGAAATTCCTGGGACACGAATGACTTTTGCTAAGGCCCCTGTAAACACAGGTCAAGGGTGCCCAGGGTGAAATGGCACCATGAAGAATCCACAGACTAAGAGGCTTCACCCTAGACGCACTGCAAATCAAGGACATGGGCCTCTTTCCGACGGTAGCACAAGAATTAAATCATTACTAACCGAAACAAAAATTACACTGTCAAAACTTTGAAAATGGTAAGCATATTAAGCCAAAATGCACATAAGTGAAGAAATTCTCAAGAGTTGCAGAAACTTAGAACCACACAGACAAATGAAGGCTTTCTCAGCAAAGCTGAAGCATATTTATGGTCCTACTGTACTTGGGACTATAGTGCCATTGAAAAGCGGAAACCCAGCTGTCACCTAGGACAGGAAGGGAATTCTGCAAATTTGGCAGCAATCCTTCAGCTGTGTCCTTAATACCCTTCTTGTAGTCCCTACGGTGTGTTGTTACCACAGAGCTCACGGAAGTCACAGAGATAGCTCCATGAAGAATCAAAAGGGAATAAACCGCTCGTATGGAGGGGATTCTGAAACATATCTCATGACTTCATTTACCTGAACTATCATATCTCAGTATTCCTCCCTAGTGACCATATTTATTCACCCAACTTCAAACCCTCAGTCATCCTTGACTCCTCCTTCCCCTTCGTTTCTATCTCCCAGTAGCTGTCAACTCGCAGATTCCGCTTCTTCACTGGAAATCCATCTCTTCTTTTGCTCGTTAAAGCAAAGTGCCCTGGTTCAGATCCTCATTTCCTCACACCATTGAGTAATTTATCCTCCCAGTTTCTAGTATTTTTCATTTTATGAGCACTGTTCAATTCATCCTGCTAAATCAGTCTGAATCACACCAATCTCCCTTTCAAACCATCTTCAGTTATCCCTCATGGCTCGGGACCACACACATACCCCTCAGGCTGGCATTCAAGGCTCCAGTAATCTGCAGGCTCTGCCCCTATAGCTCCTCAATGAATATGGCAACTTGCCAACACATGTCCATACAAGCATCACACAATGTACCTGCCCTGTTGCTTCTTTCAACTTCTCTTCATATCTGGACCTCACCATGCACACAAACCAATCTCTTCAAATCTAATCTATTTTCCAGGGTCCGTATCAAGTACTGCTTCCTCAAAAAAACATTTCTCAGTTCCCTAAGTAATGTGTTCTCCAGCTTCCCTGAACCTACCACATTTTCCTTGGCATCTGTTATGATCTGCTCTCTATGCTACTTATCTATCCTATCTCCTATATAATTTTCATTCAGTCAGCATTTATTAAGACTTGACTATGTGCCAGGCATTGTATTAAGCATCAGGAATACAGGAGTGAATAAAACAGTAATGACTGCTTAAATTACATAGAGGAGTTGCAAGCCGGG
Source organism: Procyon lotor (assembly GCA_028646535.1). Taxonomy (NCBI): domain Eukaryota; kingdom Metazoa; phylum Chordata; class Mammalia; order Carnivora; family Procyonidae; genus Procyon; species Procyon lotor. Next base: position 83,955,579 of record CM053604.1, read on the forward strand.
ATTACCATAGCACATTAAGAGGGCATCACAAAGTAGGTGGCTAGAACAATTATTCTATCAAGGTGCAAGAAAACACCTGAAAAACAAAATGTCATTCAGTTAAGACGCCTTGTTTTAAAACCACATTTCTATTAATAAAAAAGATAATTTTAAATGGGAAATCAGAAGAATTATATAGTATAATCTCTAAGTCCATAATTAAAGACAAAAGTGGAAGAAAACCAAATATTTCCACTGAAATATATTTTACAGCAACAATTTCCATTTTTGGGGGCGCCTGGGTGGCTCAGTCATTAAGCGTCTGCCTTCGGCTCAGGTCATGATCTCGGAGTCCTGGGATCGACCCCGCATAGGGCAACCTGCTCGGCAGGAAGCCTGCTTCTCCCCCTACCATTCCCTCTGCTTGTGTTCCCTCTCTCGCTGTGTTTCTCTCTGTCAAATAAATAAAATCTTTAAAAAAAAACAAAACAATTTCCATTTTTTGAAGACATAAATTTAACAAACAGATGAAAGAAAAGATGAAAAGAAAGACAATCAGATTTTTGTGTCGATGGGACTTCAAATAAATGAATACTATTAATTTGAATGAACAAATGAATGGAAAAAGACTACTGGTTTGGTTTTTTGACAGTTTTTGGACCTAGCATTTCACTTGATCTTAGCCAAAAGGCCGAGAAGCGATGGACCTAGCATTTCAGATTCTCAGTAAAATCCTCGGAAATTCATGTGGAGATAATAGATAAGGATATGTATAGTCAGTAGGCAAAAAGAGAAGAGACTACAACTGTGAGATGAGCTATGTTAAATTACCATGAAGGAGAAAAACAAGACAAGATTTCTTTATGGCCCATATCCTTGACTCAAGCATCAGTTTAGTAAAGAAACTCATTTAAAAGATGGAAAAATTCTGAGGCACCTGAGTGGTTCAGTTGGTTAAGGATCCAACTCTTGGTTTGGGCATGGTCCAAACTCTTGGCTTGGTCAGGTCATGATCTCAGGCTTGTGGGACTGAACCCTGAGTGGAACTCTGTGCTCAGCACCAGGTAAGCTTGAGATTCATTGTCCCTCCCTCTCCATCCCCCTACTCGCGCTCTCTCTCTTTCAAAAATATAAATAAAATCTTTTTAAAAAGAAATAAATAAAAGATGGTAAAGTTCTTACCACACATACCAGTTTTAAGTACGTATGCAAATTACTACATGTCAGTGATCCTGTCACATCTCAGTTTGAAATATCCCCCCTCCCCACCATTCACAGCAGGTGTCCAATGTTCCACCCATGTTCCACACCCTCTCCTCCTCACCTCACTCCCCCAAGTCTCAATGATTCCCTACTTACCTCATAAGCATCTTTGATGTTCAAGGGCTCACCAAGTGCTGCCACATGTCCCACAATGCCTTTGTTCCATTCTAAGCGGATACAGTTATTGGAAGCTTCTTCCAGTGTTGAACCTTCCGCAACATCAAACAGGCGGCTGATAAGAAACTTGTCATTGGAGCTGTCCTCACAGACCAGAAACAGGGAATAGCGATCGGCGGAGATAAGTCCATGAATATGCAAGAAAATTTTGTGACATAAGGCTGTGACATCCAAATGACTAGAAATATCTTTCACTAATTCCAAGAGTCTTGAGCACTGGTCCCCTTCGTCATTATCAAACCTTCGGGGGGTTAGAGGCATCTGTTCCTTCTTTTCTGAGTCAGCGAGGAAGCTCACAGTGCCCTCAGAATCCTTGACAACAATGGGTCTAAGAGGGCGGTCAAATTCAGAGGCAGAGATTTTCCTGGTTGGTGTTCCAGGCGCACTGCTATCTGCACGGGGGCTCTGCTGTGAGAGGCAAGAACAAGATTCCGTGTGGCCTCTGATGCCTTCTTTGCACACGGGGATGGTGTGGACTCTCTCAGCGAACCAGGCATTGACCATTTCTCTGCAGGACAGAATGCAGACACACAGTAAACATTTAAGAAAGAAAGGGGTTATCCCTGAGAGCTGCTAAAAATTCTCCCACAGCAAACTGATTAGATGATAATTCAATTTTTCATAGAAAATAAAAACAAGGCCGTTTATTGAAGACAGTTTTTTTTTTAAAAACTGTAAAGAACAATTGCTTCAATGAACATTTTCGTAAAGTCTGATGCCTATATACATAGATTTTCAAATATCTGATTTACAATGCAAAAAGCAGCAAGTCTTTCTCTCAAAAGCAGTTTGCATTAGCATAAAAGACACTAAATTTGACAAGTCTTGGGAGAACATAAATATAAAAATTAACTCGCTGTTAAAAACACACAACTTGTTCTTAAGTTAAACATTTGAAAATTTAAAACAAATATTTATCTAAATTTGGCTAGCTAATAATATGCTTAATTTTAGATAGTTTTATCTATATTGCTATATAGAGATTAGATTTGGAAGGAGAAAATATAAACAATCCAATCTGGTATGTAGAAGTTTAAGACTTCTGTAAATATTATCCTAATATTGCTTGTTCAATAATGGTAACAATTATCTCTTCTTCCAGATTATCTACTCCTTGTATAAAGAAAGAAAAAGTAAGCAATACGTAATTTTAAAAATTTTGTCCAAGACAATTGAAATAACTTTTTTTAATGTACCTCTCTGTTAAAGAAATCCACTTGAGCTAAAGGCTTCATGGTAGGTAATTTTTTTTTAAACCAACATCAGATCATACACATCAAAATGACTGTTCAATTTAAATGATTCCCCTTGGAAAAAATGTAATCTTATACCAATTGACAGTGACATTACTTTAGACATTTTTGGAGCTCTTCTTTTGAAACTAACTTTTAAGAAAATTCATAAGGTAAATAAGGATTTAGTTTTCTCTAAAAGTTAGTTTTTGTTTTTCACTAAGCCCTCCTCTCAAAACTAACAAATAAAACCAAAACCAAAACCAAAACTCCAGAAAAAAATACCAAAAAACCCCTAGAGTAACAGTTAACTTAATATCTCTTATGTATAAGATCTGACTTTTCCCAAAACTCAAATTCACCTTCAAAAGACAAAAACTTGGGACGCCTGGGTGGCTCAGTTGGTTAAGCAGCTGTCTTTGGCTCAGGTCATGATCCCAGGGTCCTGGGATCGAGTCCCACATCAGGCTCCTTGCTCATCAGGGAGACTGCTTCACCCTCTGTCTCTGCCTGCTTGTGTTCTCTCTCTCTCTCTCTCTGACAAATAAATAAATAAAATCTTAAAAAAAAAAAAAAAAGACAAAAACTTGCTATCACTAATGATATTTAGAAGAATTTGCCCATAGTAAAAGCAAAACAATCCCCACTCTATAATGACATATTGACTATTTTCACTAAAAGGCCAGGACAAAAAAGTTGGGACAATGAGCTATTTTGGAGAGTTTTGGTATATGGACACTCTTCAATCTTTTTGGCTGTAGTAACAATTGTTACCACCTTGTTGGAGGTAAACAGGCAATATCTAACAAATTTTCAAATGCATTTATCCTTTGTTCCAGAAATTTTACCCATGTGGCTAAAGAAGTTCCAGCCTATTGACTGTAGCACCTTTGTGAACAGTAAAGATAACAAGCTCCATGTACTACCACTGGAAGGCTGGTTAAATACATAATGATACATTTATACAATGGAATACTAGGGCAGTCCTGAAAAATGGTTGTATGTACTGCTGTGAATAATCTTCACAAGTTATTAAGTGGAAAAAAAGAATACAGAGGGAAAAAGAAGAGGCTGCCTTATTTCTGAATCTCTACTAAGTTTTCCATTTTTGAGCTATTTCCTTGATTATTTTGTTTTGAACAACACTGTATTATTTGGTAAATATCTATTACTCTGAAATAGTACCAATCTAGAATGGAATGGGTAAAAAAAATAACAGATATTATCAGGATAACCTCAGAATTTCAAGTGTTGGATACGGATGGAAAAGCCTTTCAAAGATCCCTTTAAGAAGAAACACATAACCCCCCAAATTGCAGTAGCATGCCAAAGACACTGATGTCAAAAAAGCATATGTGAAGCTGTCAAAAATGTACAGGAAGTTTTTGACTAAAATTGTTTTGTAAAATGTAGATAGGAAAAAAGCACTATGTCTAAATTAACATATTTTATGTGATTTAAAGATACGCACATGTAACTTAAATTGTTAAATCAATTTAAAAATAGGCGTTTGAATTATTTCAGCTACCATTCTAAAATTAAGTCCAATTTATTTATCCTCTTATTGAAAAATGGTGATCAATTTTTTAAATCAAAATATCTACATGACAAATTCACACAGATATCTAAACAGACAACTTAAAATGGTGAAAACAAAATTCCTAATGCCCTATCCATCATCTTACTCCAATCTCACTCTCTGCCAGTTTTCCTCCTATTAATAAAGGGCACCATCATCTCCCTAGTTATTCGAATCAACATCGTAGGAATTACTTTAAATTTCTGTTTCCTTCAAATCTCATGTCCAAGCCAACTCCTGTCAATGTGACTCCCCAAACCCTGTATCCCAATCTGTTCATTTATATCTCTTGCATTACGTCCTGGTCCAAGTCCACTATGGCCACAGCCCCCCATAGGTCTCTCTATATTATATTGCTCCCCTTCAATCCCTTCTCCCCAGAGCAGCCAGAGCAATCTTCGAACAAAGTATCTCTTAACATCATAATTATCCTACTTGGCTTCTCAGTGAATAGAGAACAAAACCCAAGCTCTCTTAATCCCCTACCATAGTTCCACTTGCCCAGACTAGCCTCCCCTGGTGCTCTTCAAGCACCTCAAGCTTTAATTGTCCCCAGTCTGGAATGTTCTCCCCTCACCTACATCTGGCTGATCACAGCTTCTACATCCTCCACTCAGACAGGTCTTCCCTGGTCATGCCCTCTAGAGTGGCCTCTGACACATGATGTTCTCACCTCCCAGTACCTAAATGCTTCTTACTGGATATTTTTCTTATTGGTTAATCTGTTGTTTTATTGTCTGTCTCCTCCAACCAAATATGAACTTCATGAGAATTACTTGTCTGTCTTGGAAAATGCCTGTCTCATAGTCTGTCTACAATAAATAATTTTTGAGTGAAGTGAATGGATCAAAAGTAAGGCTCCTAAATTAACTACACCAAAAGGGACAATAGTCTCTGAATATCTGAATGCTGATGTATTTGCTACAGAAAATCAACATTGCGGTTTAACTGTTAATATTCTTTACCTCTTGGATGTAAGTCTCATAACTGACTATGGTTAATTTATCCTCATATAACCTGCAGGACCTACTATATGTCTTAAATAGACATATTTAACAAAATTCAGTACAAAACAATTTTTATAACAAAACAAAATTCATAACAAAAATGCTTTGTTATATGTTTTT
>CM053604.1:83961435-83999606 GCA_028646535.1 Procyon lotor
GCTTTGTTATATGTTTTTATTACTGTATTTGTCTCACAAGTGGTTTTGTTTTTTTTTTTAAAGATTTTATTTATTTATTAAAGATTTTTATTTATTGACAGAGAGAGACACAGCAAGAGAAGGAACACAAGCAGGGGGAGTGGGAGAGGGAGAAGCAGGCTTCCAACAGAGCAGAGAGCCTGAGGCGGGGCTCGATCCCAGGACCTGGGAATCATGACCTGAGCTGAAGGCAGATGCTTAATGACTGAGTCACCCAGGTGCCCCTCTCAGAAGTGTTTTTGTTTCTAGCTATTTTCTTGGTGAGATGAACTTAATATTAAATTATCCAGGAAAAGCAGACCTTGTACATTCACACATTCAATCAACAATTTTTATTAACCACCAGTCATGGGGGAAGGGGTTTCTTATGACCACATTATTGATTATCTGAGTCCCTGTAGTTATACGTTTATCCAGGAAAACATACTTTATCATAATATCAAAACAACAACTTCATTTGTGGGAGCCAACCCACAAATAAAGTTAAATCATTTCTCGCCCTCTCTCTCGTCACACATCCCTTAAAGTTTTGCAGTGTATGACCTAACTGGCCATATGAAGTGGGCCTTTCCTCTTAAGACTATCAATCCTCTCCTGATAATTTTTTAATATTTCAGTCTCTATACAAATACAAATAATCTGTAGATCAAAATTAAAATTCTAGAAGTAGATCAATGTTGTTGAACCATTACATTATGGTTTTTTTACAATTACATTACATTACACGGCAATAACATTACACTATTACACAATGCCACTGACAATTAAGGGCTATGCCCAATTAAAAACCAGCTAACACATCAAAAAAGAATCAACAAGGAAAATGACATAAGTTACCTGAAAAGAGAGTTTTATTTAAAAAATTATATTCAAGACTAAGAAATGTCCTTGAAAAAAACTGATGAAACCTTCAAAATATTAATTTGAAAAACTATCTTTTGAAAAAAAAAAAAGAAGAAGAATCTCTAACCTTGTTATAAAAGTCAAACACAGAGAAGTTAATTGATTATGGAATAGTTTTGTCAAAATTTGTTTATCCTAAAATTTAGCATAGAATTTTCATTACAATATAAATTTTATCAAATCTCGGACAAGGTTAATTTACTTTCATAATCTGTGGTTCCATTTTCAAGATAAAGTTGCAATCAAATCCTTTCCACTTATTTTTTTTTCCCATTTTAATTGGATTCATGCTAAAACATCCTTTTTCTTACAGAATGAATTGTTCTCATAAGGTAGAGATCTCTGTGTGTCAGGTACTATGCTGGGCACCTGACACAGAGGACTGAGTTCTCCAGGCAAACCATTCAGGGACCACTCCTCCAAAATTTAAGTTTATGTTCTGTTCAGGAGTTAATTTATATACATATTGGATTCTGCCATCATATGAAATTAAATGTAAATGCATACAAATGAATAAAGATGGAAAAGATGACTGTGAACATGTCAGATATGAGAGTAAAAAGTACCAGATGGGATTCGAGAAAACTAGATGGTACTTCTGACGGGGCAAATCACTCCTGTGGCTGGGACAGGATCTCTATTTTCATTTTTCTTCCTTGATTTTGTGGGATTTTGATAAGTACTTATATGAAAGATACTGGGGAAGAAAAGGGAGGCACCATTTTATTTAAACCTGGTAAGGCAGGCATTAACAACCGTGTTTTCTAAATTATAAAGCTAAGTTAAATGGCTGAACCAAAGACATTCTATTTGGCAGCAAAATTGGGAGTCAAATCCAGGTCTCCTCTTCTAAGTCTTATGGCCTGTAAAAATATAAACGTTCCCAGAACATCAAGGCTTATCCCAAAGTTGGAACTCTAACTTCTAGCTGCATCTGAAAAAGTCAAACTCAAATTCAAGCATATAAGGCGTAGAGAGAATAAAATCACTTACAATAACACATTCTCTAACAATTTTTTTGCACTGAGATCATAAAAAAGATGGCACATTAAGCCACTGAGGTAAAAACTGTCTCAAAGGACTCAGAGAATAAAGATTCTTAAGGCTCGTGTCCTGAAAAATATCTGACCGAATCCCATGTCTGTTTCTCTGAAACCAGGTCGTGTTTTATGAATCTAAAACAATGCACTGAAAAAAAAAATGTATAATGAATGTGTTCAGAGAACAGTCATTCTTAGGGTTGCTAGATTTAGCAAAGAAAAATACAGAACACCCAGTTAAAATTGAATTTCAGATAAACAATGAATAATTTTTTAGTCTAAGTGGTATCTGAAATTCAAATTTAACTGGGTATCCTGTATTTCCTCTGACCACACCACTCATTCTATATTCTTTTCCCCAACTGAAATTGTTGGCAGATAGACAACAAAGAAAAGGTAGGTTCTATACAGCATACTAATGAGTTCAGGCTATCAAAGCACTAACACTAATTTTATCATCAAAAGAGCACAAAGGACTACCATACTGTGATCCTGTGTATAATAACTGAACCTTTGGAAAACTTACAGATTAATGATTTGTGGTATAAAATTCCTCTTTAAACCAAGTTCTTTTATTTTACTCTCAAAACCACACCATGTACTTAATAGAGAAAAAAAATTATAAATGACTAATAAAAGAGAGGTTGACTTATTGTTAAAAATCTTTGGGACTACAAAGCATCAAGGAGCTAAGTTTTGGGGAGTCCTAAATTCTAATCTAATCTAAGCGTTCACTACCAATGAATTATATGACCAGTATGTCATTGTATGACTATCCTCCTCTGAGTTTCAACTTCATCTTCTATAAAAACAGGGAAAACATCACCTGTTCTGACTTTTTGTTTTTTTAAGTTTTTATTTATTTATTTATTTATTTATTTATTTATTTATTTATTTGACAGAGAGAGAGAGATCACAAGTAGGCAGAGAGGCAGGCAGAGAGAGAGAGGGGGAAGCGGGCTCCCTGCTGAGCAGAGAGCCCGATGTGAGGCTCAATCCCAGGACCTGAGACCATGACCCGAGCTGAAGGCAGAGGCTTTAACCCACTGAGCCACCCAGGCATCCCTGTTCTGACTTCTTGATGAAGTGCAAGGTGCTGTCTCCAGCAGGATATAAAGTCAAGAATACCAAACAGGCCATCAGAAGGTAATGCTAGTTCCAGCTATAAGACTACACAGAAGTGAGGCTGAACCATTTACAACTTTCTCTGGATTTCCAGTCTTTCAGTTATAAACATGGGCAGCTGTATTAACAGGCCACAAAGACTCCCCCCCAACAAAGCCTTCCTTTTTCAAGAGGCCAGTGGGTGATTATTAGGTCAGTCGACTCAGTGTCTTTTTTTCCCCCTCCGCTTCTTCTTTTCTAAAGGGGAGAAGGACCTCCTTACTCTTTCACTCACCCTGCAGGGCTGATACAGGAGTCAAATTAGAAAATGCTTGTAAAAACATTTCAAAATCTCCTCCATATATTTAATATTTTGCTATTTCCTATACCCTAAGCACTCATTCCAATGGAGATGCAGGGCGGGGGTAGGAAGTGGTGGCTGTTCATTTCTTCATAAAGTTCTAAGAATCAGAGAAACGATGAGGGAAAAAAAGTATTCTTGGTGTGCAAACACAGAGGCTGAGTGGGCTAAGAGGTCTGGAAACAGGCTGGCTATGGGCATCCGGATGGCTCAAAGCCCTTGGCCAAATCAGATACTACAGAATGCCATTCTTAATTAGAATCCCATGAAGCTCCTCCTCTTCCACAAAACTAAGAGTTCTATCGTAACTCTATACAAGTTGCAGCCTAACCATCGGAGAAAAAGAAGGAAAGAGACACAAGTTCTGCAAGGGCTTCTGACCCTGTCAGAAGCACTAATAACTTAGGGACTCTGCTTTCGTGGATAAGCGTGCCCTTGCTAACCGCCCAGCAAAGCTGGGAGCAATCAAAAGCAGGGCGGCCCTCAAGAAGTCTTTCACTTTACAAGGCTGTTAACGAAAGCTAACAGGCCTTAGACACTTGAAATACAGCTGCGGCCAAGGGAAATGCAGTGAAAATCGGTGCCAGAAATTTATATTCAATGACAAGATCCTGATGTTTAACAACCCATCCAAATCATTCTTTCTCTCCATACCAAATTCTGTTTTATGATCCTCCAGTCCCTTATATCCTTCCTTATTTTATGACACAAAGACTTTCTTACCTCATAAGTGAGTGGTATTGTATGCCTTTTTAAAATGGCTAAATAAAATTTCATTTCATGTGGGTTTGTTTGTTTTTAACTTTTACATTATGTCTTAAAATAACTAGAGAAACCCTGGAGGGTACCAAAATCAATGTTGGAAGTTATTCCTCTCAGGTAACACTATGTGAGTACCATCTGTGGTTTCAAACTTGTATATACCTTAGATGCTGCTCAGGGTCACAAGGGGACCCTTTCCCCACACTGAGCAAGTAAAGAGCCCAAAAGACTTGATACTAATTCGATGGCAGGAAATAAAGCTGAATGGCAATTATCAAAAACTTGCCATAAGTTGTCACAAATGTGACCTTCATTTTACATTTCAAATCCTTTTAAATATTAATGAATCCAATCACAAGTTTATCGTCTTAATATTGTACTTTAGGGAAGACTCTTGCAGCCCAAACTGCGCCCAAACTGCTCAGGCAATGGCAATTTGATTTAAAAATCAGCGTCATGAAGAAGAATGCTTAACACATTTTGATTTCACTGAGGTTCTTTATAACACTACCAGGCCTGCACTCTTCAAAATGGTGTTACAAAGTAGGTGGAGCGCCCTACAAAACTAAATGAGTTCATGCACTCAAAAGGCCAGGAAGCCGGGTTCTAGCAGCTGCTGCAGGAAAAGGCTGAGCCGGATATTTCTAGTTGGACATTTTGCATCTTTAGTAATACACAGAGGATGACCAAGTTCGTTCATTCGTGAACAATAAAAAAGACCAAAAAAATTCAGGGTCGGGGGAAAGCTCAGAAGGTGAGTTGTCATTTTTTACAATGGTTATAACAGAATTTATTTCCTCAAAATTATAAACATGGCAGAACCCTGTGTGCTCATATTTTTTAAGTAGAGGAAAAATGTATCATTCTTAAAACAACAGCGTCAACTAACTTAATGATTTAATTTAATGGTTCAAACCTTGTCATACCTTTTTTATGGATATTAAAATAGGCTTAAGTTTGTATACTGAGTACACTTCATCTTCTTTCTAAAAATATTACAAGTTGATTAGTAATCCTCATCGAAAATATGAAAGGTAACTAACTGTAAGGCACATACGCTGTTAAGAATCAAATCTTTTCCTCCTTTTCCAATTTCTCATTTTTACTCAAGATTATTAAAAACCTATTACAGGAAAGAAAACTACAATTTATAGTTTGTGTTCTAGAAATTTCCCACTAATCTAGACATCACAGCTTCCTCCAAATGCCTTCTATCTAAAAATATTAAATAGGATATGCACAACTTATTGATAAGACAGAGTGATGTAAACTCTTGCATAGTATTTCAGTATGATTGGCAACACACACACACACACAAAGTATCTCCGTCCGTAAGGACTCTATGCAGCAATAACTTAACTTTCTACCAAAGTTGAAGTGCTCACTCATCTTACAAAATGAATCTTGAAAAAGACAGAAATGCCTTAAAATACGTATTTAATATTCCAGATGTCTTGAAAGGGAAAAATGATTAAAATACTTCATCTAGGTTTTATATAATATTTCTTGGCATCTAAAAAACTAAGGAAAAAAGAAGAACAATTTACAGGGCAAAGTAAATTTGTGGTATAAACACCATAACTCTCCTAAGTTAAAAATACAATTAGATGAAACCTAATTGTAGAGCAACTAAGTAATGTGTTTGGTACTTTTGCCTAAAATAATGTATCAAAGGATAAAAATTCTTTGAAAATATACTGTACTTAGGGTATTTGTGTTCTAATACTAAAAATATAATTGTGATGGCCTAGTACCTAAATATTCAGCCATTCTATTTTAAAATGTCATTTGAGAGTTCCTACTTTTAATACTCTAAAATTATATATGGAAACTAAACCCACTTGGGCAAAGTCACCAGGCACATCATTTAGTAATGCGCATGCACATTAAATGGCCTTAGGAGAAACCTGAACCTTTTCCTGCGTTTGAATCCACACAACATTAAATCTATGAGCCTTTGCTTTGCCTCCCTTACCACTGACACTAACCTCCAGTAGAGCCTGGTGGGTAAGGGCTCCAGGTGGGACAGACTTAGGCTTCACCCCTAGAGCTACTTCTTTCTAACAGTAAAACCTTAGGTACGTTATTCGCTCTCTCCGTAAGTGAATGGAGATAATGACAAACCGTCCTCGGGTTCTTAAGAAAATTAAAGGAGGGGTGCCTGGGTGGCTCAGTCAGTCAAGCAGCTGCCTCTTGATTTTGGCTCAGGGCATGGTCTCAAGGATCCATCGAGCCCCGTGTTGGGCTCCACGCTCAGCCAGGAATCTGTTGGATGATTCTCTCTCTCCTTCTCCCTCTGCCCCTCTCCAGGCTCATACACACACACACACACACACACACACACACACACACACACACTTTCTCTCTCTAATAAATAAATCTTTGTAAAAAATTAAAGGAAATACTGCATATAAAGTGACAGCAGAGTCTGGGACACACAAACTCTATGTCTAATACAATGTTTAATACATGATAGTTATTAAGTTAATCAAACATTATTAAATGGAGTGTATCCTCAAAAGCAATTTTTTGTGAAAATAAAAATAATTTATTCAGTGGGCTTGTACAGAATAACTAGATGTTAGCCACTGCTTCTTCTTAAGCTCCTAGTTTAAAAACACTAATGCTGCTACAGAAACACATACAAAAAAATAGTGGGTTTAATGATAGTATTTTCTCAAATTAGAACTGAAAAAACATTAAGACTCCCTAAGACTAATAACTACACTTACATATGACATAATTTTCTGAATAATATATAAAGAGATGAACATTTAGTTGAGAAAAATAAATGCAAGAACATAATTTGTTTTTCCACTAACACTTAAAAATTAATTTTTTGCAAAAATAAATTAGAGATTTGGGGATGATTTTTTTTTTCAAAATATCAAAGATAAAATAAAACTGACAACAAATATGAGAAAATAAATAATTACCTATAATGAAAACCACAGCAATATCTCATAATAACCATAATTCTAAACTGGAGAATGGTTTTACTATTAGACAAAATAATACTTTAACACTCTGCTACAGATTTGGGGGCTAAAGTTGGTCTGTTTTAGTTCCTTCCTAAGGGGCCCATGAGGAAATTCCCTAACGAGGCTGAAGCCTGGGCGTCATGAGATTTGCAGGGTGTTTCAGATAAAACAGAGTAAAAAGTTGCAGGCCCTGAGTAATGCACAAAACACAATGCATTCCCACGTTTTTAAGTTTACTGTTAAAACATCATCCTTTTTTCTTTCTCGCTAGTGCTTTTTTTCATAAGTTGTGTGAATTCATCACTTTAAAACCAGAATTAGGAAAAGTGTACTAATTTCCTGTCTAGAAAGGGATGGTTAAAAAACCCATATGGAAACCTGCCAAAATTATCTGTAGGAAAAACACAAAAATAACTCACATAAAAGAAATATAATGTTAGATATTTCTCCTGCTCTTGGGTCCTAATTTTATAGTTTCAGTTACACTGCTTGCATAATTTGATCTGGATCCACTACTCATATTTGAAAAGTAGGTAAAGAAGGAAACTATTTAATCTGAGAATCTAATAATCTGTTCTCCTTGTGAGAATCAAGAATGCTTACAGAGGTGGTGCCCCGGGTGGCTCAAACAGCTGCCTTTGGCTGTGGCTGAGGTCAAGATCCTGGGGTCCTGGGATCAGCCCAGTGTTGGGCTCCCTGCTCAGTGGGAAGTCAGCTTCTCTCTCTCTCTCTCTCTCTGCAGATTCCCCCTGCTTGTGTGCTCTCTCAATCTCTCAAATACATTAAAAAAAAAAAAAGAATTGAAGAGATTTTTAAAGTCACTAATGAATTTCTCTACCTTGATTCCCCACCCCCTCCCACTTTAAAGCCCAGGGTTATTGATTTGGGCCAAATTGGGCTGGGGGCAACACAGGGAGGTCTGGACCCCTATTCCAATTCCCTTTTCCAATACCTCACAAAATCCATAAATGGTTCTGTTCAAATCATTAATTAATTTTCATGTAAAAAATAAGGTCTCTTAAAATCTATCAATCACCGTTCATTGGTTCTAATTCCCACTTACCAGAATAAAGGAACGACTATCAAAATGTGTGATTATATTTAAGGTGCTGATGATTCTCAAGATAAAACAGTAAACTACTGAAATTCACTCTAAAAAAGAGAAGGAAATATGCATTATCTCCTTTAAATTTCTTAAGAACCCTATGAAGTAAATGTTATCTCCATTTTATAGAGAAGGCAGACAAAGCACCTAAGGTCATACTCTTTCAAAGAGATAGTTCTAGGGTTGAAGCTAAGATTTTTCCCATCTGCGGCCCTTAACCATCATCAGTATAAAACAATATTAAACAGTTCAGAACAATATCCAACAGTTCAAAATACTGTATTTTTAGTATTAGAACACAAGCAGTATGTATGTAGTAATATGCCCTTGGGGGCATTTGGAAATGGGGGGCATAATGATAGGGGTGCTCTGGCATTTAATGTCTGGGCCCCAGGGATGTTAAACATCCTGCAGTGTGTTGAACAGCCTCTCACAACAACATAAAAAGGTCACCACTGAATGCTAATAGCACCCCCAACTTTTCTTTTTGGGGGTTAGAAAAGGGGCAGAGGGAGAGAGAGAGAGAGAGAGAGAGAGAGAATCTTAAGCAGGCTCCATGCCCAGGACCGAGCCCCATGTAGGGCTCAATCTCGCGACCCTGAGATCATGACCTGAGCCAAAATCAAGAGCTGGACACTTAACCAACTGGGCCACCCAGGCGCCCCAATAGCATCCCTTTTGAAAAGCATTGGGTTAGATGAAGAAAAGATGACTATACTATAATAGGCTATTAAATGAAACTGGGGAGATTTGGAGCACCTCCAAGTGATACCCTTGAATAATCTCTATTTGAGGTTACAGTGATAACTTCTCCTGGATCTGGCATGCAAAGGACATGAATGCTCTGCTTGAAGTTATTTAGTATTTCCAAGTTTTCTCCAGCTCTAAAAACATCTGAGAAGTTAACTGGGACCAAATATAAATAAAATACAGAATTGCATCATATGGTTTTACATTCAAATTTGACCGAGAGTTGAATGAGATATGTTTTGTAATTTTCCGTGCATTCACCATCACACGTGAAAAATGTTCCTTAAAGGAAAACCTACTTATACCTGAAAGAAAACATAATAACTAACTGAGGGGCGCCTGGGTGGCTCAGTGGGTTAAGCTTCTGCCTTCGGCTCAGGTCATGATCTCAGGGTCCTGGGATTGAGCCCCGCATCTCTGCTGAGCAGAGAGCCGGCTTCCCCCTCTCTCTCTAATAAATAAATAAAATCTTTTAAAAAAATTAAAAAAAAAATAACTAACACTGATGCTGTAAATCTGTAAACATCCGTTTTGCAGCTGAGATATGGGAAGATGGTACTGGATTGGCTTTTTTCAGTCTGAGGCATGAGAAGGCCTGAGAGTCCCAAACAAGTATGCCTTGAAGATCTGTAATTTTTCTATGAAAAGGTCTTAATTTTGCGTGTTCACACTGATGATTATTAAAACAAAACAAAACAAAACAAAAAGGTGAAAGAAGTATACTTTAAAAGACTGGAATGACCACCTTAAAACCAAGGCCTGTCCTGCAATTTTACCAGGTTTATAGTTGTGTTTACAATCACACTACAGCTCCATAGGTCTAGCATAAAAGAGAAAATAAAAAAGAGACAAATTTAGTATATGCAAATATGCTTTCAAATCAAGTACAAACCAAAAGCTGGTATGCTGTGCTATGGGAATAAAAGCTTGGAGACTGAGTAGACCCAGTGGGAGAAGTGAATCATCATCAGGGCAACTGTAGCAAAGGGAAGCTGACCTCACCAGACCCTTTCTGGGCAGTCAGGGTCATCTTCACTCTGCAAAGTTGATTTAATAAATGCTGTCAATTAGCGTCTGGCTTGAGATGTACCACTTTTATTCACAGTTAACTTATAAACTTATTTTGGTATTACAATTGGAAAAATGCTGTAATGATGATTAAATTATACCTACTCTTAAGAGTTCCACATTTAACTAACATTAAATGAAAGGAAGTCCAACACTAGATGTGGTAGATATCTGGAACTTCTGGGTGTGTCTCTATCATTTTCTTTTGGGAATTCCCTCTCCCCCAAAGGCATTTCACATTATGGGTTACCTGCCCCAACAAAGTACTTGGATAGCCCTATTCTTCTAGACACAGTGATTGGTCCAGAGCAGGCACATGCCCCAAGCAAGGCCAGTGTAATTTTGAGAAGACTGACACAAATAACAAGGTATTTCTCTAACATCAGAATTTTAAGACCCATAGAAAGTTGCCCTGAAAACAGCTTCCAGCATATAAAGAAAGCATACAGAATAAAGCCAACACAACGTAGGGCCTCAAAATGGATGGGTACATGGAAAGAAGGAAGAAGAGATGGATGGATGTACTGAAGGAGGGCCAGATTAAAAAGATACATAGACAAGCAGAATCTTGACATTTGATCAGCTGAATTCAACAACTAAACCAATCTCCAGGTACTTAATTATGTAAGTCAATTTTGTCAAGTAGGGTTTATGTTACTTATGACCATTTTCTAACTAACATACTAGAGATGAATAAGAATGTCTTTCTTTAACAGAGGAGCATTACTTAAGTCTGAGAAACAAAAATCCTCTTTGTGTGTGTGTGCGTGTGTGCTTTATTTGATCAGCTTAAAAGATCAGGATCTTTTCTTACAACCTTGGCCTATGTATTCAACAAAGAGTAGAAATAATGATTGCTATTTTTTATAGTTATCACTAGGGATATGATACTAGAGGGGGGATCTTTTTTCTCCCAAGTTTAGATTCAATAAAATTATTCAGAGAAGATAATTTGCAATAGGTTGATTTTAAAATTCACAATCAAGGGAAAAGTCTTGAAGAATACATAAGCTAACAATAGCACAAAACACTTTAAATTTTTTTTTTTTTTAAAGATTTTATTTATTTGACAGAGAGAAACACAGCGAGAGAGGGAACACAAGCAGTGGGAATGGTAGCGGGAGAAGCAGGCTCCCTGCTGAGCAGAGAGCCCAATGTGGGGCTCGATCCCAGGACGCTGGGATCATGACCTGAGCTGAAGGCAGACGCTTAACGACTGAGCCACCCAGGCGCCCCACAAAACACTTTAAAAGTATGTTCAGTGCAAATTACAAACCAGAGAAATAATAAATTGATATCCTTAAGAGCTTTTTAAAGGTTTTTTAGAATACTTATCAAAATTAAAGATTTTATTTATGTGAGAGAGAGTGAGAGAGCGTGCGCAAGCTCCCGTATAAGCAGGGGGAGGGGCAGAGGGAGAAGTAGACTCCCCGCAGCGCAGGGAGCCATAGACAGGGCTCCAACTCAGGACCCAGAGATCATGACCTGAGCCAAAGGCAGACGCTTAACCAACTGAGCCATCCAGGTACCCCCATCAAAATGATTCTTAAGAACTTAACACTCAACTTTGCTCTACCTGTCTTAAACATTTGGTTAGCAATAAGTATAAATTCGTACCAGTTAAAGAAAATGAATAAAGCACATACATCATGAAAAATATATATATAGTTCAAATCAAATGGGAATGCCAAGTCAGTAAATAAGATTACAGGGCTAAATATCAAATGAATGACTCATGTTGGAAATACTTTCTTCAATTTTTATTCCTAGGTATGTAGCTCACAGGCACTTTTTACTGAGCACCTGATGGAACAGATATCTCCAAGACTACATCAATCAGCTGTAAACGCTGGTCAAACTGAATCTACATCTGTCCAGCTAAACTAATTTCATAGGAAGTCCTGCAAAGTCAGTAGCTAGCCTGCATTCTAAATTCAGAAATTAGTCATTTTTCAACCCTCCACGATCAATCAACTCAGTGATTTATTTAATTGCCCTGCAGTCCTCACCAAAGGCTTTCATCCTTGGAAGAGGCTGTCATCCTACAACCAGCTCAGAGAACAAAGAACAAATCTAACTCAACATAATAGTTACAGGTTTAATAAATTATTAGGCTGAAAAATGTTTGGGGGATAAACTAATAAACACCAAACAGTTCTGTGTAGCCTTTTCAATTACAGAAGAAATCTTTCCTGAGCGTTATTAAAATGCATTAGGAAGTTCAAGCAAAGTTCTAAGTTAATTTGCGTTTCAAATCTAAAGGAAGGGGAGTATCTTAGAAAGACATTCTCTGTAATCAGATAAGGATGAAGGTGCAGACTTTTCCTGTAAAACTTAAAAGCCAGTTTCAGATATTTTAAATATTTAAATATTTAGGTGGAATTTCTTCAAAAGAAAATTTTGTTGCACAACATATTCAAAATGCTAAAAATTGTACACCTTGAGGTGTTGAAAACATGATCTTATGAAAATACTGGTGATTTCTACAGATCTGAAAAAAAAGCTACTGAAATTGTACCACATGCCTATTTAAGTTTTTGTTAGCCAAGCAAATAGATTCATTTTGAGATATCCATCTATGACTAATTGCCACTGCATTAATTCTACCACATTTTTAGGAATCATGACCTTGCATTGCAGACTTTAAAGTGGATCTCGATTTGACACCTTGAGAACACTAGCGATAGAAAGGCTATGAGAACTATCATTTTAGGGGTTCCTAAAGCTTCTTCTAGGAGGGAAAAACTTGATACACATGAGTATTTTCAGGGCACTAAAAAGCAGCTTAAAGCTGGCCATAGGAACTCTGCTTATGAACCATACAAAAAGGAAAGGTCATTACTGCATCACAATTATCATCATAAAAATATTATAAATAATATTAAAGTCAGACTGAGTCAATAACCACAGGGTTTTATTATCTTCAACACTAGTGACAGCTTAATAAAATCTGCTTAGCAAATCATCTGTCTGAAAATTGAAAATTATATTCCTATACAATTACAGAAATAGTGTTTTTAAAAAGTGAATGACAATATTTATTTATTATCTATAATCTTATTAATATAAATATCTTGCAAATAAAAATGTTAGTTTTTAGAGATATGAAAAAATTATGAAAAAAGAAAGCAAAAAGAAAGGAAGAAAGAGGAGAAGAGAAAAGAAAAAAAAAAAATCCCAAACACAGGACCCAGAATGTCAACTAATTCAGCACAGTTCTGCAGTGTCAAATAAAAAGTCTATCATAGAAAGCTACATGGAAGGGTGAAACTTCTGTTTCTGGACTTTGATCCAAGCGGTCATAAAAACTTGTCCTCACTTAGTAACTCCTATTTCCATTATATGCCAAATATTCTCAAGCCCTTGCCTAGTACAAAACAAAGCAATAAAAAGTCAATCATGTTACCCCTACAATACTAAATGATCCAAAACATCACCCACAATGGCAGAAATAATTAGCTAACTAATGAAAGGTAACATTATTTTAATATGCTGTCAAAAATAACAACAGCTGTTAAAGTGGCATTAGCACCCAGAAGCCTTCATTTGCAAATGCATGAAGATTAGAGCCCTTAATTAACACAGTATCTTAGGCCTGCAAAGTTGTCTAGAATAGTGAGGGTGGGAGTTTCCATATGTTGTAGTTTACTAGTCTCAAATTAAATTAATTTTTATGCCAATAGACTGTTATGAATTGTTCAACTGACACTGAAATTCACTTAGGCTGTGATTACTAAAAAGGATCTATGCCCCAAGCTTGTACCTTTTAACTTGGGTGCTTAGCTCTATATCTGAAGACAGTTACAGGAAACAACGTAATATAGCAGCAGAACTGCTTTCAAGGTCAACCAAAATTCACAGGTATTTAAATGAGAATTTAGGAATGTGAGAAACCTTCATTCTGTTCAATGACTACTACTGAGTACAGGTCATTCAGTGCAGTGATAAGATAAAAAAGCATGCATGAATATCCAAAGACAACAATTAAATACAGTAGAAATAGTTCCATCAACATGCCTGTTTACAGGCACAGATGGCCAATCTAAGTGAATCCAAATTTATTTTAAATTTTAAAACATGTTAAATATTTCTACAGAACTATCTTGTTTCATGGGGTCCTGAATCACATACAGTACTCATTTTACACTTGCAAAGTGTAACAAAAGGGAAAAAGGCAAAGGAACAGCTTCTAGTTAAAAAGAAAGAAAGAAAAAGAAAGAGAAAGAAAGAAAGAAAGAAAGAAAGAAAGAAAGAAAGAAAGAAAGAAAGAAAGAAAGAAAGAAAAGATCCCAGCTGTAAAGTTAAAATGTCTGCAATAAGTTTTTACCACAACCATATGAATCACACTGGGTTTAGAAGTTTGGAATTTTTATAATCAACTACTGTCTAATCTCTCAATCTTAATTCTCCAGTTAATGCCACCAAATATAAGCCCAAACAGGAACTTCTGATTACACACGAGCTCTTAGGTTACATTCTTTAAAACTGACAACTTTCAGCACTTTATACCTCCTAGTAAGGGCCTATACTACTCTTAAATATTTTACACTTTCGTTTTTCAACTTATACTCAACATAAACTCTTATATAAGAATACACACACACGTCATAGAAAGTGGTCAGCCTATTGTCAACATCAACTATAATATAAAAACTGTAACAAAAAGAAGTCTTTATATGGAGTTTCAGATGATCTAAATTTTACAGTGAACACTCTAAGTTTGAGAAATGAGGATTTTAATTGTATGCTACTTGGGAGAAAAAGTAACGTGAAAAGAAAATTAAATTTAACTCTTTCCATTTAACTTCCAATAAAATGTTACTTTCAAAGTACTGGCAGACTCTGAGTGAAGTGTTCTTATGTATGACTACTTAAAAACGATCACCAAACTATCCCAAGTTTCTGTCTCTAAAGGGAGAGTAGGAAACAAGAAGAGGACACCGACGCTGACTTATAAGACAAATCACTTTTTTCTCTCAACTACTAATACTCTGCCTACAGAACACCTCCAAAGAACTGACACACTGAAAAATATAAGCCCAGCTCTCCTGCCCCCTCCCCATTCAATGAGGACAGAAAAGTGGAAGCGGGCAAGGGTGAAAGGAAACTAGGGACAGATGGCCTCGGAGTAGCAGGTGACCTTTGAAAACGGTGGATCCACAACAATCAATATTTCCAGATCTAGATGGCCTTACTGCCTCACCCCACACTCGCAAGAAAGTGTCCTTTGAAAAGAAATCCCCTCCTTTTCAGGATTTATCCCTGGTTGCTCCAGATTTGGGATTTTGAAGGAAGACAACCAAAGCAGGGAAGAGAACTTTAAAAGGAGTGCGGAGTAATTAAACGGAAGAGATGAGATTTGCCCTAAACTGTCGCCTCAGTCCAAAACCCCCGAAAGTGATGAAATCGACACAAACTCGTTAGGAGAAACAGCCTTAAAAAGAGCCCCTTCATAGATCCCAAAGTAATACACCGTAAGAGAATAAAGGAAGACAAACATATCAGACAGTCCATTCTCAATGAAGCATCCCCCCGCTGCTGTGCCCCAGGCGCCACCACCCAGCACCCAGCTCCGCGCCCCCAGGGAAAAGTGGGAAGTGGTGGTGGGGGTTGGATGCTGGAGGGACTACCTTGTTTTGTCTCCAAAGGGCAACATAGCAAACATGGGAAGTTCGAAGTGCAGACCATGCGGCCTCCGCAGACTCAAGACTCCAGGAGGCGCCGGGGGGCGACGACGTGCCCAGGTAAGGTGGTGACTCGAAGCCTGCTCCCTTACGGACCCCGCCACCGTGCCGCCGCCCGCCGCCGCCCGCTCGCCCCGCGCTGCGCCGCCCCCTGGCGGGGAGCGCCCGGCACAGCGGGGACCGAGCGCCGGCGGGTGGGAGCCCAGCGCGGTGCCCCGGCTGGCCGCTCCACCATCACCGCCTTGAGTGCGCTTTCCTGGCGGCCAAGGCAGCCAGCGCCAGCTGCCCGACGGCCGCTGCCTGAAGGCGGCGGTGGCGGCGGCGGGATCCGGACCGTTCTCCAAAGAGGCGCGTCCTGGAGTCAGCCTGAGTCCGCGTGCGGAGCCTTGCACGCGCCAGCGGCTTCTCCCCAACTCCTCAGGCTTCGGGGGATCCGCCCGCCTCGCACTCTCCGCTCCAGCTCCTCCTTCCTCCGCTTCAGCCTCAATTCCTCCCCGACTCCACAGCGAGCGTTTCCCACGCGCGCCCCAACCGCCCCCCGGGCAGCCACCTCCCAAAGGACGGGCGCCTTCCTCTCCGCCCTCCGCGGCGGCCGCCCCGGGGCTTGGCTCCGGACCAGGAAGAGCCGGCCTCGGGTCGGCCGGGGCCGCGCGGGACCCGTCAGCCTCCGGCTGTCCGCTCCCGCCGCGCCTCCCCAGCGCCCTTTGTGTGCGCGCGGCGAACCCCTCTGCGGAGCCCTTTCGGCGGCGCCGCCTTGGGAGCAAGAGAGAGTGAAAGGAAGCGCCCGGGCCAAGCAAGGGACTGGAAGGGGGCAAAAGGCGACGGCACTTACTCTGGGAAGATTCCGGCATGTTGCTGCCTTTGGGCTCCTCGTGGTCTCGCCCCTACCCCGGCTTCCCCGCCCCGCCAAGGGCCGGGGAGAGGGGGAACGGGGGAGGAGCGGAGCCGCTGGGACCGAGTTGGAAATGGTGCTTCCGGAGCTGCAGGGAAGGGGCTCAAAAGCTGTTTTGGTTTCGCTAAGGAGATTTAGGGGACCAGGAGGCTAGAGAAGTGGGAAGGCCCGTGAGCGCGGACGTATGTAAATAATCTTGCTCTCAGGGAATACCAGGGCAGCCGGTGTGTGTGTGGGCGCGGGGGGGGCGGGGGGGGGCGTCCCGCATGTACACTTTTGTATTTGAACTTTGTGAGCAAGTTGGATCGAATCCCACGCTTGGGCTTTTCGACTGTACTGGCCATAAAGTCGAGGTCTTTACATCCTAACAGGACCAAAGACCTACTTCAAAAGTAAAGGGCCTGGGAACAGAGGTTGTTTAATGGTAAAGGAAGAGGAAAATTCAGTAAGGGAGAGAGATGAGCCCCCAGGTCACTCTCAGCGCCCCGGGAGGGTCTTCCAGGGGTCCTCTTCTTACCTGGTGGCTTTCCTAACAAAGTAAGAGAAGGTAAAGTCCCAGTGATCATCCAGCCACGCTTCCACGGAATCCTGGTCCCGCTGCAGCTGCGAACCCCCGGAGCCGGGGCTGGCCCGCTCCATGATCCGCGCCCAGCGTCTCTGCAGCTGGTTTGTGCTGTTTTCCAGCCCCAGCTGGGGTCCCTCCCTCGGAGGAGCAGGACTCTGCCCCGAGACCCTCCCCCTGCGTCTTGCTCCAGTCCGGCTGGCTTTTAGCGAAGCTGCTCCCGCACTCCGCCAGCCTCTTGCCGCGTCCCGTCTCTCTAGGTCCTCACCGCTCCCAGGTGTGGCGGGTAGGGCAGGCGCCGCAGCCGCGCGTCCTCCCTGGGGTCGGGCGGAGACTGGGTCTCGCAGTCTGTCGGGTCCCCAGATTCTAAGGCGGCGGCGGAGGCAACTGGCTAGCTCTCCGGAAGCTAAGTGGCCACGGCTGGAAGGAGGCCACGCCGCCGCTGGGGTGCGCTGTGTGCTGAGCGGGTGCCAGGGGAGCGCGCAGAGGTGACTGTGGGTGTGTTCGCAGAGTGTCCCAGAGTAAGAAAGGGAGAGTCGCGGTGTGTGCACCCGTCCGAAGTCCTGAAAGCTGTTGTTAGGGGAACTTCCCACCAAAAATTAGAGGTGCTGCTGTCCTGGCAACTTTTCCTCAGGCCTGTGGAAATGACCGTCTGGCCTCGCTTTCCTCCAACCCAGGGGTTGGGTCTGGAAGGTGCAGGGATAATACCTTCTCGGAGCCCAGCCAGACGGCGATGTGTGCTGCAGATTTGCAGGTCTTGGTGGGTAACTTCCAACGAAGACATTCTCGTGCTTGATGTGTTAATAATAACGACAATAATAATTATAAACCAGGTGTCTTTGCATCAAACATTCCCTTTTCATGACTGGAACAAGACTTTCTGGGAAAAGAGGAAAACTGAAATAATCGTGATGGCTCGGATATCAAGTCCGAAAACAAGGGCACCTCTGTACAATTAGGTTAACTTGAGAGCACAGGCCCATCTACAGTGCGGGGCAGGCTGGTTAGCCCAAGTTTAATCATTCATTTATATTTAAATGGATTTAGCACATACACTCCACAAAAAAGTATCCGTTTCAAAGGGCTCAGCCTTCCTACTCTGTTTTGTCCTATCCCAATCATATTTTACAAAAAGGAATTGGTGTCTTCCTTTTGCTTTGTTCTCATCTCCATCTCCTTGTCCGGCAATTTGCAGTTTTAGTGATATTTTGCAATGACCTAATTTGGGGGCAGAATTAAATCTGGAGTTGTATGTTTCACAACGTGTGAATGACACCATTAGTGGTGATATACCCATAGTGATTTAGCTGACATACTTTTAACAAAGTCCTTTCAAAATATTCTTGGCAAGAATGTAAGACATTACTCATAGAATGAGTACTACTACATAGAAATGCATAATTAAATTGATAATGTAAGAACTTTAAAAAATGTCTTCCAATCCCCCAGTGCTATGGTTTATCATTCCTGCATTGAATAACTGTTCTTCTATAATTAAAGTTTTTCTGAAACTTTACTGATGTGTGCAAGTAAACAGAAACCAACAAAAAGTAAGCAAAGCAGTAGAATGTGAAATAACGCGTGATAAATTATATTAGATTTTAAAATGCAAGTTCTCTCTAATTTGTTACTTTGACCCTGCTGTGTGATCACAGTGCTTGTGGACTAGAGATTTTGTCCTCAGTGCTCAGTTTTTCCCTGTGGAAATCCAAGTATTTCTCCTAAGAGAGGGTCAATTATAATTTAAAACTATACTTTCCTACAAAAAATGGAGTAAATTTTTTGGCTTGAATCATTCGCTTCAGTTGGCTGCCTTGATTAAATAAACGAGTACTACCTAACTGTCCATTTTTCCTCTTAACTTGAAAGGGTGAAATTATCAGAAACCAGAAAGTTTTCTGAAAAGTTACTGTTAAGAAAAACAATCCGTGGATTGTGCCATTAGTGAGTCTGAGTTCTGTATGGTATACATGGTAGATTGGAGGTTACTGTGAAGGCCTGTTACTTGAAGTGGGCATATCACAAGAGATTGGGGGATGAGTGATTTCAAACTATTCTAGTCCAGAGATCTCAGAGAAAATTTTAACAAACCACTGTGACTTTAAAGTTCTTAAAGGTGACCTCACCCTGACCTCTTATTTCCCAGCTCCAATTTATTTTTTATCCCTATTTGCTAGATTGCTTAATGTTTTAACTTACTGGTATGGATTGCACTAAGCACCTCCAATCCTGTTTTAGAATGAGTTGAAGATTGAGTAAATAATAAAGATTACCAGGAAATAACTTTTAAAAAGCTGTTAATGCTATTTACAACAAATAAATGTGCAAAGGAAGCCTAACAGAAAGGCCTTTAATTCCCATTGTACTAGAATAACACCCAAAATCTTTAATGTGGCTTACAAAATTCTGCATGATTTGACTTTTACCTACCTCTACTGTTGAGGTTTTGATCATACAGCTAGAAAAAAATAAATCTGTGATAATCAAATTCCTTTCCCAAAAAAGGAAATGTGAATTATAAGAGTCATGAAACTTTTCTGCCTTGCTTTTTTTTAATTCAAATACCATATATTCTGTCCCTCTTGCAACCTTACAGTATATTCCAGGCTTAATAAAATTAATATATTTGCACTTATAATGAGACCCAGGTTTCTCGCTATTGAAAAGAGAAGACTTGAAGATACATTGTGGTGTTGAAATGGAATTGGAGGTTAAAAATTAAATACGTGTGTGTGGGGGATTATACCACGTGGAGAAATCCCACATGATGAAGAAATTCAGGCAGTTTCTAAGAGCTGTGGGTACCCTCCAGCCGACAGCCTATAAAGGTGTTTCAGTCAGCAAGAAAATTAATCCCTCAGTCTTACATATATAAGGAACTAAATTCTGCTAACAACCTGTGTGAGCCCCTACATCTGGCCCCCAGATGTGACCACAATTCCAGCCAATATATAGATTTGCAGCCTTGTAAGATGCTATTTTCATGATTGACATCTTAATAATAATGAGTCCTATAATCCATGAACATAGTATATTTATCCATTTATTCCAGTCTTTTAAGGTTTCTCCCAGTAGTTTTTAGTATATTTGTCTTGTTGAATATATCTCTGTATCTTCTTCAGCTCTGTCACTGAGAAGTACTAGAAGCAATAACATTTTGGTAGCAACGAGTACAATTATTACCCAGATGTTGGGTAATAATACCCATTCTTCACTTTAAAAGAAATCAGAAGTTTATGGAGAAAAAAATTCCAGATCTAGGACACAAAAAGTATAAGATATGCCCAGAAAATCTTGTTTTGCTAGAAAATTAGAAAGGCTTAAGATGGTGGCAATAAATCAGAAGACAGAGGATGTATCTTCAGGGAGCTTTCAATGGACCAATCTAGAGCAATTTGAATATCTAAATATACAGTAATAGTAACAAATTTTAAAAGCTGACTAAAATAAGAAACTATAATTTCACTCTTATATAAATAAATCACTAGATAAGTAAGTAAATAGGAAAGAAGAGAATGTTCCTTACAGTAGAATGCTAACTAATAAATATGAAAGGAGTTAAGTAGTAAAAGAAGCATTAATGGTTGCTAAAGCTAATCAGTGAGAGTTTGATGATGAATGGGGTATTTACATAGTCTTAAAGTATCTCCTCATGAGTTTTTTATTAGTTATCATGGGGAAATAGTATCTTTAGAATGGAGAGAACTTATGGATACCTTTCCAACCAAGTGATCAATTTCGTATCACTTATACTGGGAGAAACCAAGCATATTTACCTTTTAATAGGATATTCTGAGAAGGACACAACATCATTTCTATGTTATTACTGAATCTAAATCTAATCATGAGGGTCAGATTGAGGGATTTCCAAACAAACACACTCAGGTTGAGAGTGAGAACCTAGTTATTTACTACTTTGTAACAGTATTACCACAATTTTAGTGGCTTGGAGCAATGCATATTTGTCATCTCCCAGTTTTTGTGAATAAGGAGTCTAGGCTCGCTAAACTGTGTCTTCTGCTCAGGGAAGGTCTCACAAGGCAATTGGGGATCAGCCAGAGCTGTAGTCTCATCGGAGGGTCAGTGGGAGAAAGATCTGCTTCCAAGTGTACTCAGTCTGTTGGCAGAATCCAGTTCTTTGTGGTTGTAGAACTAAGGAATTCTTTTTCTTGCTGAGTTCTGGCTGGAGACCTTAACAGGCTGTTGGCTGGGAGCCCTCCTTTAACTCAAGAAGCACCTTTATTTCCTTGCCTTCATTATCCTAACATGACTGCCTGCTTCCTCAGAACTAGCAAGGGAGAGAGACCCTAGCGAGATGGGACTATAATCTTATGTACATAGCCACGCATTCACATATTACGTACATCCCATCACCTTTGCCATATTCTGTTTGTTGGGAGCAAGTCAAGGTTCTGCCTTCACATGAGGGGAGGGGAATCCCAATAGGGTATGAACACCAGGAGAAGGATCCATGGAGGCCACCTCAGGAATCCTTCTAGGATAACACTGCGTTATAAAGCACAGTGAGTGCAATGTAGCATCTGCCCTGTAGATATTTGTGGGGGCACTTGAAGAAAAGTGTTCTTAGATTACGTTGGCAGTACTTTTGTGTATAGTATGTAAATATGCATGTGTATAGTATGTAAATGCAATTGATCTTCGAGGAAGGGTTATTTCTTTTTGTGGTCTTTGGAAGTCTTATCACACTTAACAAAATCACGTTTTACTCTTAGAAGCCCTGGGTTCATGTGAAATAGTTTTCTGAGGACAGTGTTGGAGTACACTCTTCAAGCTGTTGCACGGCAGGGGTCTGCCCAATATTTTGAATGCATGAATTTAAATTAGATCATAATTTTCCATTTCAAAGACTGAGCCAGCTTATGAATAACGAAGCTGTCTAACAGTGCAATTATTCTGATCAATACATAGCATTTTCTTTCCCAAGTCAAACATAGGGTTTTCTACTCAAGTCTCCTGTGGCAGCCTGGAATTCAGTTTGACATACGAAGGCTGACCCATGTGAAAAGACATTACGTAGAAGATGGTGAGCAGCTGTTTTTTGTATCAGCAAAGGGCACACATAGAGGAAATGGACTTCCACGAAAACAGGAGGGATTTTGGCCAGATACTAGACACACTTTCCTGACAGAGGGATGAGATACAGATGGATTTATGATGAAAAACAACTGTGGAATTTTTCCCTAGAGACTTTTACAAATGGGGTGGACAACCATCTGTTGATAATGCTTTGAAGTCCTGTATCAGAGACAGATTGACCTCAAGGGCTCTTCAGGTTCCTCACTGCCCTTTCACCTGCATATGGAGAGTATGTTAAACAGAGTGATTATGTGGTTTTCACTGATAAATAATATTAACCGCTCACAGAAACACAACATATATCATAAACACTCAGACCTGGAACATATCTATCCCCTTCTCATCCACTTTCCTATTAAAAAGAGATTCTATTCTCTGGAGAAAATATTCTGCACTAGTCAGAATGACTAAAAATAAAATAATTAGTTTAGAAAGAAATAGCAAGGACTGAAACACTTTTAAGTCAACTACATCCAGGTGTGACACACTTAACTAAAAACCAGTTTAAAAGTAGGTCGTTTAAAATAGACTCTTTAAAAGTTGAAGGAACAAAAATGTGTATTTTTAAAAGAAAATCTAGAGAAACAGAGATTTATTGATCTTGAATTTCTAGTCTAGAGAATCACTTGCCTTTTTTAAAAAATATAAATTATAGGTAAAAAATTTTCAGTTGATGTGGACAGTCTCATTTTAGAAATCTCATGTCTTTTTGTAGACACCATGGTGGAGCCTGCCTCCTCCCAAATTTCTAAGGAGAAGTGTGATTTAATTATCAAGCCAGAGTAAAAGAAGGAACATCATGTATGGTGGTAGTTTTCATCTTTTAGGAGTAGCTTTTGGGTGAACTTCTTTGAACTAATTCTTTTTTTAAAATCTACATTTTATAATTTAATTAAAATCAATTTAACAAAACTGAAGCTGCCTCCAAAGTTAGCAAAATTTTTCACTCAAATTCAATCCGTGCCTTGAAAATGCTACATTTTTTAAATAAACAAAGGCTGTATGGAGATCTAGACTAAACCAGAAGTTCATTCTTTACAGATACAGTCACAGTGATTCCATTTTCCTATTTTTTTCTTATACGGAAATTAACAATATGTTGAAAGGGAATTACTTGCAGCCATTCAAATCTAGAAGCTCCAGGATAAAATTTTCCGGCTATGCTCACAGAAAATTTTGTCTTTAAATAATAGCAGTCCCAAGACACTCAATCAATAAATCAATAGAAAGAAGGAACTACATCCATAGAACAGACCCCAATTCCTTCAAGTTCATTTGTTTTCATTCTTCTCTGCAGATGAAATCACTGAGCTCATCGATTAGAAGCTTCCCATAAGCTATTCCAGCATGCGAGGTCCGCATGATCGCTTTTATTTTAGGGCTAGAAATCTGAAAAATGCTTCAATAATGTTTTAAAACTCTAGAATTCATCAATGGCAGTGATTTTCTCTTTGCAGTAGCTACCTTGGAAGGGTATATATTTTTACAAACTGCGTTGCCATTGCTGAAAACATTTTAGTAAACTTCTCTTTGGAATGCTTTCAGAATCTGAAGTAGTCTCCTTGTGTCTCTTCATTAGTGACAATATTTTGGTTTGTTTATTTTATGGTGAGAGGGAATTTGTTTCTTTGTATATTTTAAAAAGCCAAAGTCACTCCTCCTAGGGTCTGGTGGGAAATATATACATATTTGCGTGAGAAATGATTATAAAGTAATGGGACTAATTTTTGTTCTCTAGATTGGAAGTTTGCATCATCTGTTACATTTGCTAGCTGCGTAACCACAGGAAATTTACTCAACTATTCCATGCCTCAGTTTCTTTATCTACAACAGAAGTAACAGCAGCCCACAAAGAGTTGTTGTGACTATTAAGTGATATAATAAATATACAATAGTAATTAGAGTGCACAGTGCATAGAGCTCAATAATTTTTTTTTTTAAAAAGATTCATTTATTTATTTTAGAGAGAGAGAAAGAGAGGGCTGGGGGAGGGGTAGAGGGAAATGGAGGACGAGAATCTTAAGCAGACACCTCATTGAGTGGGGAGCCTGATGCCTGGCTTGATCCCATGACACTGAAATCATGACTTGAGCTGAAATCAAGAGTCAGACACTTAACGGACTGAGCCATCCAGGCACAATGAGCTCTTCTTCCTAATTCCTACACCAGGCACTCTGAGCTCTTACTGATAATTCTTACTGAGAGAATAACTATATGACGGGGCTTCTAGCTTCATCTTCTCATCAAACCCTTTCTCCAAATATAGCATGTTATCTGAAACTTATTATGAACCTATCCTCTGAAATCAGCTTTCCCTCTTTGGTGTTACTAATTCATTTTGTAATTCTCTCTTTTCAGCCAGTGAGGGAGTCTTGATATGAATGCACCCTACATCACCTGTCATCAGAAATACGTGGCCAGTTCAGGTAAAACAAGCCTTTTCTGATTTGGGGGGGGGTCCAGAAAACTGTGATGAAACTCAGTTTAAAATGAGACTACAGAATGTTTGAAAATCACTGGACAGATAATCAACAGTTAGCAGAAGATTCTGGAAGAAATATAAGGCAAATGCTACTTTACTAGTCTTTGCTGAAGAAGATATTAACTATTTAATTTCCAAGGAACCAAAAAAGTACAGAGGATATAGGGTATGATTTTTAAGGCCTTCCCTGAGATTCTATCATTCCCTGCCCTCTACCCATAATTTTTTTTTAAAAAGCAAACTTCACGATGGACGAGGACAGGCACAGGTCTAATGTTGCTAGACTCTTGAGGTATAAATGCACTGAACCTGAAGCCTCAATATACTAGCACATGTGGACTAGCGCGTTGCCAGCTTCCCTAGGGTAAGAGTCACTTGCAGGAATATTTCAATATGAGGATTCCAACCAGAGGTAAGGATTTTTTCCTGTAGGCTTTGAAAATTGATGTACCAGGAATGGAGGGTGTGTTCTGGAAATTAAATTCAGTCCAAGTGAAAACTCCATGTGAGCACTGATTAAAACTGCAATTGTAAAAGATGCCATGATGGGAGGTAAAAATGAAGGTAATGGAAGGCTTACACCATTCTCTGTGTTCTCACCGTCATTCCTATGTTTTCAAGAACATACCCCTCCATAACTCTGGCACAGTGCTTGAAAGCCCTAAAGCAAGCAGGGAGCATTAGGGAGTCATTGGACACATTGAATATCTTCGGTTTGTCCTTCCAGGTCCTACTGTGTTCCAGGAAGCTGACCTATAAAAACTACATCAGCAAAGTTCTTTACCCTCTGGCTAGCGGTTGCCTTATTTAAGGCGGAACATCAGTAGGAAATGCTGGGGTAGGAGGATAATGAGCTCAGAATTTTTATTAACTAATATGATGGACTGAACATGGTGGCAAATTTTTTGCTACTTCTCCCACTGAAAAGTAGAGTCTGATTCTCCTCTCCCCTTTCATTGGGACTGGCCTAAGTAATTGGCTAAACAACTGAATGCAGGGCAGTGAAATTTTGGGACTTCTGAGGCTATGTCATTATAAGATGTCTTGCAACTCCCATCTGCTCAGGTCTCCTGGAGCATTCACGCTTGGAGCTCTGATATGTAGTATAAGAAATCTGACAACCCAGGGGCACCTGGGTAGTTCAGACGCTTAAGCATCTGCTGTCTGCTCAGGTCATAATCCCAGGGTCCTGGAATTGAGCCCCCCATTGGGCTCCCTGATCGGCAAGGGAGTCCGATTCTCCCCCACCCCCTGCTCATGCTCTCTGTCTTGCTCACTCTCTTTTTCAAATAAATAAATAAAGTCTTAAAAAAAAATCTGATGAGATTGCCCTGCTGGAGTGGGCTGTAGGGAGAGACCCCATGGAGAGAGAGAACAATGCCAGCCATTGCCCAGCTGTCCCAGCTCTTCCAGGAGATATGTGAGTGAAGACACTAACTTGGAGGACATTGCAAGCCCTACAGATACAGTGTGTGAAGAATCAAGAAACCCAGCCAATAGCAGAACTGAGACCCCAAACATCTGACCCCCACTGATGTGTTCCAGACATTTCCAGCTGTTCAAGCTACCCCAGCTGAGGCTGAAGCTCCAGGAATTGTGGAACAAAAATAATCTATCTCTGCTATGCCCTCCCAGGATTTTTGACCCACAAAATGGTGAGCATAATACATAATTATAGTTTTACACTAGTAAGTTTGGGGGTGTGTTGTTGCAGAGCAGTAAATAACCAGACACCTGGTAACCTCCCAACTGTGTTATCACTGGTTGGCCATGTTCCTCTGCCAGAGTCTCTTCAAGGCAGCCCTCTCTATGTCTTCTAGCTTTTTGGGGGTAATGGGTCCCTGCTATCACTAGCTCTACTAGCCTTTGTTTGTGGCTTTCTTAAATCGTGCTCACCTTTTAAAAATAGCCCCTTAGCATGGAGCACTGGGTGTGGTGCATGAACAATTAATCTTGTAACACTGAAAAAATAAAATAAACATATTTGGGGAAAAACATATAAAAATAAAAATAGCCCCTTAATTAAACATCCCTGAATTACCCAGTTTAAGGGTGTCCTCTGTTTCCTGTTGGAATCTCAGCTCATATGCCAGACCTGCTACACATGTCTCAAGACATAATGAGGAGAAGGGGAGAAAGCTACAGGCTATGAAAGGAGGTTCAGGATTATTCTTCAGATAGCACAGAAAAATTTGCCTAGCGAATGGTATGTTTATATACCATATATGGTATATATATGGTTATGGTTATATATGGTATATATATATATATATAACCATGGTTATATAACCATATATATATATATAACCATATATACCATACCATATATATATACTATATATAGTATATATATAACCATAACTATATATGAAGTTACTAGTGTGCTACCCTTAACGTGATACTTTAGAAAAGACTAAGTTTTGAAGGCCATCCTTAAGGTTTTCTGGATTCAGTAAGTCTTATCCTTTTGCTTTGTTTGTGAGGGAAGCTGTTATTCTCTAATACACTGCATTATTTTATTTAACAAGCGTTTATATATTATACTTTCTATATTCACTTTTTTTTTAAACATTTTGAGAGAAATAGAGAGCATGCGCATGCACAGGAGCAGGGGGAGGGGCAGAGGGAGAAAAAGACTCCCCACGGAACAGGGAGCCCTTCGCCAGGCTGGATCCCAGGACTCTGAGATCATGCCTGAGCCAAAGGCAGACGCTAAACCAACAGAAACACCCACATGTCCTTCCAGACACTATTCTACAAATAATGTAGAGTAATTTACAAATAATGACTCATTTAATCCCCCTAAAAACCCTATCAGCCCTGTGTTATTATCACCATTTTACAGAGGAAGAAACCAGGGGTTGTTGAAGTTATGTAAGGGGCCCAAGGGCTCACAGCTAGTAAGTGGCTGAACTAGCACTAGAAACCACAACGTTCAGCTGTAGCATGTGTGCTCTTTACTCCTGTTTCACACTGTTAAGAGTTGTGAGGAAAGACTTAGAAAACAGGAGAAATGAGTCGCCCCAGGAGGTCTTCTCTATTGCAGGGCTCAGTGATTGCTGGAGCCCTCTCTTCTCACAGACATCAGAGATGGAGAGTGAGAAAGAGAAACAGACTGGGGGCACCTGAGGGCACAAACACTAGAGAGGACAAGTGGAGTAGTTATCGATGCTGTGTAACAAATTACCTCAAAATGTGGTGGGTTAGAGCAACAATAGCTTTTTTTTTTTTGTCTTACAGTTTCTGTGGGTCCCAGATTCAGAGAGGATCCAGCAGCAACTCTAATCTGCCATATCTGGAGTCTCAGGTGGAAGACATGTGGCTGGGGTTGGCATCATCTGAAGACCCGTTCAGTCCCATGTGTGCCTGGCTGAGTCCGCAACCCAGACTAGTTCACCCTCCATCTGGTTCCAGAGGTGCTGAGAGGAAATGCCCCCCAACAAATGACGTATGTTTTCATGTGTGGGAGGTACTATTTTGGAAAACCTAACTTAAATGGTTTTTTGTTTCAGCCAGGCCTTCTGAAGAAAGCAGAGGTCAAGCTCAAACTGGGTAAAACAATTATTATAAAAGTGTGAGGAGTATTTAAAAAAATTAAAAAAAAATAAGGGAAGGTGTAGAACCCCAGGACTAGCAACAGCAAAAAGCCATTCTCTCTCCCAGGACCGAAAGAAGGGGAGAAGTTACCAGAACCCTGAGGGGAGCTATTTGTAGAGTTGTCTGACAAGAGCTGTGGCCTTTAGGAAGGAATGCAGATAACCAAGGATAAGTTGGTGGAGTAGAAAGAGGGTGAATAAATACTCCTGTCTCATTGTGCTCCTGCCCTCTGATTTTCTGCTTATCTAACCCAACTGGATGTCAAATGGCCAGACCAGTTCATTTAGGCCAGCCCTCCCAGGACCACAGAGTAGTGTGATGGTGAGAAAGGTAGAGAATGGGCCTGGACAGAAGATACCCAACACATCAAAATATGACTACTGGTAGGTGGTGGGGAGTGAAGAGTATGTTTTGGAGGGTCACTAGACTTCAGGTGAATGTTTCTGGGATTTGTAATGTCACCATTATCAGACTTTATATTATGGTGTATCATATGAAATTGCCATTTTGTAGGTTAAAAAAATTGGAAAAATTGGCAATTTAATATAGTTCGACCTAATATTCTGGGTACTTTCCAGTCAAGTTGCAAATGAATAAATACATTAGATAATGGAAAATACTGATTCTCATTGTTTTATGGTTGACTATTTTCTGAGTTAGGACTGTCTAAAATACTTAAGTGGGCTAGGTACTCTAATTAGACTTCATCAAGCATTTTTTCTTTGGTTGTTCAGGAGTCGAGCCAAGATAAAAATACAAAGTCAGCAAAACTTTTAAGGTAGGCATGGTACTTACTATAGCTCATGGCAGTCTCAACCTGGGTTCTCAACTTAAGTAGTTTAACCTACCTAGCAGTTTGCCCTTCAACATGTGGACAGTCTTGAACCCAAGCAGAGAATTATAAAGTGTATCCTGATACCCGAGTTTCAGGGAGGCCCAGCAGCAAATAGAAGAGACCAGGATAGACCGCCGAGCTCCCTGCATATTCAAAAGAGATTCAAATTCCTCATTGTCCTTAAAAGGTAGTTTGCCCATACGTGAAATTTCACTTTTGTCCTGAAGCTCCATTTGTCTTTGATAAAGACTGGCCGGCTCTGGAGGGCTGGGCAGTGGGTGGAGGGCAGCGCTGTGCAATGGCAAGTTTTGAGTTTCATGTTCAAAGCATGCCTTTGACCATACTGCCCTCTAATCACACAGTTAGTGACTTACTGGATAAAGAAACTCTGGGGAGAAGTGGGTGAAGTTTAAAGAGATATAGTGGGATCTCCACTAATAAATTTTGTTTTTACTGACTGGATTAATTGGAACAAAATAGAGATATGCATCAGTTTTTATTCTCTAGGTTTGTGGAGCAGATCATACTGGATATACATGTTTGTGTTCTGTTGGAAAACTAAAGGGGAAAAAAGTTTCTAGTTTCCTCCTTATGTATTTTGGGAATCTATCCTGAGACTCAGGATAGATTTTGGGAATCTAAAACTAACTGCACAATTTCTATATTCTTTTTTTTTCTCAGTTTCTGTATTCTTTACTGTTGCCCTTCATTAAAAACAAACAATCTTGCAATTCTATAAAATTAAAGGAATTGCATTTATATGCCTCGTCTTCTTATAACATCAGATTCTGGAGATTCTATCAACAGGCATTTTCCAAAGGTTGCTTAATCTTTATGGATGGTCTACTTTATATCACACATTATGATTTTACATAGCTCATCTCATTTAACTCTCCCCACAATTCAGTGAGGTAGATTTTATTTCTCTTTTATAAATGAGGAAATATGTTCATAGGGTTCAGGAGTTTCTTCCAGGTGGCTATAAAAGTTGGATCTCTAACCATATTATTGCTTCCATAAGCATTAATTAAGATCTTACTTAAACCAAGTGGCAAGTGAAGCATGAATGTTAGTAGGCTGCCTGAATGCATTTAGTCTAGCAACAAAATCAATATATATATATATATATATATATATATATATATATATATAAATATATACAAACTGTTGTTACATTACAGCTTATATATTTTATATATATATATATCAAGACGTAAATATAAGCTGTAATGTAACAACAGTTTACATATCTCTTATTTTGTTTCAATTAATCACTCCAAACAAATCAGCAGCTAGCCCAGTATATCCCCCTTAAACTTTACCTCCTTCAATAATTCCCTAAATTATACATATGCCAATAACTTATAATGGATGGATAAGGAACAATTAACATGGTTGCTAATTAGAGGTGCTCATTAAAGTTTGGTTGAATGAAAGATTAGCAAAAACATAGTCTTAAATGCACAGTAACAAATGGGAGAGGCAAAGAAAACGTTTGATTCCATTTCCAAAGTTATAGCTGATTTTTAAAATAGTAGCTACAGAATGACCAACCTGGCATGTAACTCCTTTTGGCAAAAAGGTTGAAAACACACCATGAATTTGAAAGATGGCATTGCAAAAAGTCTCCCGGCCGAATGATTCTAAAACTACAAAATAAACTTTCTTCACCTATGGAAGAGTAGTGCCCTCTCAGAGTTTTTACTTGGTTTTGATTTCTGGAAGAGTTATATTTTATATATGATCACCCGTCACCATTTGAAATAGACATTTCTGCTGCCCACGAGCAGTCATTTCTCTCTTCTTTCCAATAGTACCTGGATCTTATTCATGCATCTTCCTGTTCCTCACACCTTCCATGGGCCTCAGGAGAACCTGAGCTCACTACTTCCTCCGGGGGGGGGGGGGTTCCTGTTACATTTCAAGTGAATGCCATCCCTGGAACAAACCACGGGTGCTAGAGAGGACCTGTGATCCAGTTAATGAGAGGAGAGGTTCCCAAGGGCCATCTAAGAAAGACTCACCATCACAATGAGAGAGATTCTCAGAATGATGCTCCTCTAGACATTACCATCATTCTTCTGCCGTGGTTTTGCTACTGTGCTAGCTAGCACTCTGAAGAGGGAGCTTCTGTTTGGAGTGGGAAAAGACCTCTAGTGCAGCATGATTGTCCCCCAGAAGGCCTCACCTCCTTCTCTTCCAGTTAATTGTGCCCATAAGTATCTAATCGCTTAACTAGTTTGAGTTGGATTTTCTGTCATTTACAGCTGAAAGTATGCCAACCTATAAACCATCAACATTTTATTCTCCACAGTTCTGCTATCAATACATTCTGGTTTTGTGTCAATAAAAGAAGTAAAAAAGACAGTCCTTGCTCATGGGATCAAAATGATGAGACTGTTGCAAACCCAGAAGTCTATACTTAAGAGGCCTGCAGAGCCATGTAACACTCTCCCTAAAGACTCCATGAGTTAAAAAACTTGCCATTTCAAATATGCCTGTTCATTTGAAGTCACCAAGTTTTAGTTCCCTGACACTGTACATTGCATGTTTTGTGAAATCATGTTTCCTGTGATAGCAAGAAACCCAAGTAGTAATTTCCCTGACAAAGGACAGTGAAGAATGAGACGGGTATGTAATTTAGGTATGGAGTGCTGTAGAAGTCTTGAATATTTTTAATACCATGGAAAATGATTTGAATAAAAAAAAAAAAAACCTTAACAGAGTTTAAAAATCCAACAAATTAAGAAAAGTCCATAACTTATTTTTTAGGCACATTTGAAGAGAATCACTGGAATCAGAGCCATTGTAATTTCTTTCAAGCTGTAATGATACTTCTTACCAGAAAAAGAACATTTTACACTTGAGTAGATGATAATAGTATATATAGTCTTTAAAAACCATTCCGAATTTAAATTATCACAGAATGATCAATATAGGGTTTCAAATTGAGACTACCTCAAATAATTAATGTAGAATAATATGTCTATCTGGTTTAAAGACCTAGAAGGGAAGAATAATTAGCAACTTATGAATTATCATTTTGGTCAAACTCAGATTTCAAAAGTATGCTTGTGACTTGAATAAATATGCTCTTGAGTGTAAAATAAGGCCCAAATTTACTTTAAAATCTTAAATGGTTTTATTTGTTAAGTGATTATTTATGGCTATAATCAAATTATAAACTGTTAAAAAAAACCCCAGCATTTCTTTTCCTGTAAAGAGAGATTATTTTTTAAGTTTGCTTGTTTTCCTTCCCAACTAGTATTTATGGCACATTTATTTGGAGTAAAGGGATTAAAACAAGCCCAGCTCTTCTGTAAGCTAGAGGATTGACTTTCAGAGCCTCAGAGAGATTTCTTCTTTGTATTTTGCATTTCCGTTGTATTTATGTACCATGCAAAGAATAGTAACTCTACTGTTTTTTAAAAAAATTAAGTAACAGGATATATGCTTTGTTGCTCAGAATTTGTTTGCATATAATCACAGTACTGTCCTCAATTAATCATTAATCATATAGTAAGTATTTTCCAACTGGAAAATGAACTAATAGTTGAGACAGTATCCCAATTGCTTTGTATACAGTAAAGAAAACCTAATCACTAACTATATAAAAAAATCTAGTTGCAAAACAGGGATAGTGATAAGGATTATCTTCTCAAACATTCATTTGGTGTTACATTTAGAAAATAATATTTCCTAATGCCTTTGGAAACTTTTCTCACCTTGCCTGCTCAAGCCGCTTTCTAATATCCAATAAAAACTGGACTCTGGTAAGTAAATGTATCCCTTATGGTATTTTTTTCTATAAAAACCGATCAATTTAGAGCTTATAAAACTTTTTTTGTTTTGTTTTGTTGTTGTTGCTTTAGGTCCCAAACAGGTAATGTTCTAGAAGGGGACATAAGTCATGAATAGAAGAATAATTCAACTATTCATAGGCTAGAAATATCCTCATTGTTTCTTCTAGGTTTATTCATCTATAGGTGTATTCAGTGATAAAGGATTTTTGAATGCCCCCTAAGTAAAATAAATTGTAATTCTTCAAAAGTATTCTGTGCAAGTATACCATTACTGGGAGGACAGTTATTAGGCCATTCATTTTCTGTTTATTTTGCAAGGAAATGTACCCCTCTAAGCTTGTTTGATTTGGATATGTATTCCTAAAGTAAATATTGCTATTGATGGCTTCCTGTTTAATGTTAAGCTAGTCAAGTGACCCTAGAAATCTTCTGGTTGTGTTAAAGTTTCTTCTACATAGATTCCAATGTAATTGCTTTCATATTATTTGGTATGTAAAAACCAACGACCTCCTGTATTCAAACTTTTATACCATTTTATTCTTACACTTCCTAAGAGACAAATTACTTGACAAAAATAACTGTATTATTTTAAAGTAATGATGCTATTTAGACCAACATTTAATGTATGTCACATTAAATTTTAGACAAAAATTAAATTAACTATGCTGGCTTCCTGGTTCTTGGGAAATTATTTATTACTCTTTTTTCTTATCTGCAAAATTAAATTAAATTAAATCTTATCTAATCTATCAATGTTCCTACATCTGGACCCACATCCTCTGCTCTTCCTGCAGGAACTCGGCTCCTATCCTTTCACTTGTGTGCCAAATACCGTTCCTCCTTCACTTCCACAAGGGTCTGTGGACCATTTCTCTCTTCTGCATCATCCTTTCTTCTACAGTAAATTATTCCAATAGCATAAAAGCATGTTGTAATATCTTTCATCTTATTTTTATTAAAAAAAAGCCGTCTCTTGACTCCACATCCCACTATAGTTCTGCTCATTTCTCTGCTCCCTTTTGTGGAGCTCCAAAAAAATGTCTATACCTAGAATAGACCATCTCTGATTCTGTTTTCTTCACTTTCTCCCTCTTGACTTGGATCTTTCCTCCAAACCCACTTCTTTTTCTCCTCTGCAGCTGTCTCTTGAACCCACTGCAGTTATGCTTTATTCCATTTCCATTCCAGAAAAGAATGCTTGTTAGGGTCACAAATGATCTCTGGTATAACCAGCATAAAATTCTCAGTCCTCATCCAACTTGGCTTATAAGCAGCACTTGGCACAGGTAACGACCCCTTCTCCATGTTCTTCACTGTGTTTCTGAGTCTGGTCTTCCTTTAACCCATCTCACTGGCTGATTGCTTGTTTTTCTTTGTTGCTGGATTTTCCTCCTTTTCCCAACTAGGATCAGCCTTCAGCCCTCAATTTATTCTTATTCATGTCTTCAGCAATCTCACTTATGAGCTGAAAACTTTCAGAATTGTATGCCCATCAATGCAGAACAAGACTGACTTTGTTTCTAATTGTGACATACAGCTGGAAAATGGCATCCCTCTTTCTTGATTCCATATTTATCTCCTCATTCTTCTGGCTACCCTTGGGATCAAACATGATGTTCATTTGTCCATTCATCTGAAAAATACTTATTGAGCAATATGTGCCAGACCATATTCTGGTTTATCCATAATCTAGGCTTCTAATGGATTCTGGTCTTTGCCTTCTTCTTCTTCATTTTTTTTTCTAAGTTCTTCTTGTTCAACTTTATCCATTCCCAATACTTCAGATATGTGCTAAGAACCCCCCAGATTCATATCCCCACTACCCCCAAATA
The DNA here is from genome assembly GCA_028646535.1 of Procyon lotor. NCBI lineage: Eukaryota > Metazoa > Chordata > Mammalia > Carnivora > Procyonidae > Procyon > Procyon lotor. The sequence continues at coordinate 83,996,333 of CM053604.1, forward strand.
CTTTCTCCCCAAAGCTGCAAACCTAAAATTCTACACACTAGATGTCTATACCTAGAAGAGACACTTCAAATTCAATAATACAATTTAAAAGCAATTGTTTTAGGAAAGCAAACAACACAAATGCTGATGTCCTTCCTGTTTAAGCCAGACATGAGTCATTCTCAATTATTCCTCTTCTTTTAGCTTACCTGGCCTTTCTAAGTATCTCTGTAACTGGTCCACTGAGCTCTATTCCTACTAATAGTGCTTCATCACTTGACACGCCACAAGCATTTTTCCTCCAAGTATCTCTCCATTTCCATTCTTGTATTCTTCCATCTCTTGTCCACTTTGCTGCCAGTATTATTTACCTAAATTGAAATCTGAACATTTCACTGCTCTGAAATAACATCTATGATGGCTCTCCATCTCCCACAGAGAAAAGCTCATGGTATCATTCCTTGTAAGAATAAAACATGAGAACCTCATCAGCTCTTCTTGATGTCAAAGACTTGACAGTTCTGACCCAACAGAATGACTTGTAAGTCTGTGAAGTGGACATGGTTTTTCTGACGTTTTGTCTCTGCAGACGTTTCTACACCCTCTGTATCTGTTGAATGTGCATCTTCCATCTAGACTCAGATCAACTTGGGGTGCCTGGATGGCACAGTCAGTTGAGCATCAGACTCTTGCTTTCTGCTCAAGTCATGATCTCAGGGTCACGAGATCAAGCCCCACACTGAGCCTCACATGGGGTTCATGCTCAGTGTGAAGTCTGCTTGGGATTCTTTCCCTCTTCCTCTCCCCCATCTTAGAGTCCTCCCCTTGCTCATGTACTCTCTCTTGAAAATAAGTAGGTAAGTAAGTAAGTAAGTAAGTAAGTAAGTAAATAAATAAATAAATAAATAACATATCAACTTATACTGTCTTTGAAGCCCCTTAAGCCCTGATACTGCACATAATTAGGTCTTCTCTCTTCTGTGTTATTATAACTTTTATAGATATCTTTATTTTTTCCATGAGTTTCACACAGTGTAATTATTTATCTGTATGTCTGTCTACTTCAATATACAGGGAAATCCATGAAAGCAGATACCATGTATTATTAATCCTATAATTTCAGTTTTTTAATCCATCTTTGGATTTTAATCCATCTTTCAGTTTTTTTATTCATCTTTGTAAAAACAGGGAACAGCTGATATGCACTATCATATAATGAGTATTTTTAAACTGCAGAGGTTTAGATTATAAGATGAAACTTTTTTCTAAATCATAACTGTTTTCCTAATATGAGTTACTCACTTATACACTTAATTTTTTAATATTAAAATATAACCCACACACCATAAAATTCACCCTTTTAAAGTGTATAATTCAGTGGTTTTTAATATATTTTCAAAGTTGTATAACCACCACCACTATCTGATTCCAGATCATTTCCAATTCCAGAACATTTTTAGTATCCCCATAAGAAATTCTGACCCCTATTAGCAGTTCTTCCCCATCCCCCCCTCCAGATCAACTAATCTGCTTTCCACCTCTATTGGTCTACTTATTTGGACATTTAGTATAAATGGAATTACATAATATGTGGCTTCTTATGCCTAGCTTCTTTCATGTAGCATTATATTTTTAAGGTCCATTCATCTCGTAGAGTGTTTTATTATTCTTTATGACTGAATAATAACCCATTGTATAGAGATACTATCTTTTGTTTATCTATTCTTCAACTGGTGGATATTTGGGTTTTCCACTTTTGGGCTATTATGAATAATGCTTCTCTGATCATTCATGTACAAATTTTTGTGTGGGTGGATATATGTTTTCAATTCTTTTGGGTAGATGTTAGGGATGAAATTACTGGGTCATATAATTCTATGTTCTTTGAGGAACTGTCCCACTGTCTCTCAAAGTGACTGCACTATTTCATGTTCCCATGAGCTATGTATAAGAGTTCTAATTTCTCTACACTCTTGCCAACACTTGCCATTGTCCATCTCTTTGATTATAGTCCTCTTGGTGGGTATGAAGTGGTATCTCATAGTTATACAGGGTTTGCTATCATCCTCCCATAAAAGGTTTCAAAGATTTCCATTCTATTTAAAACCAATAAGCAAATATTTCACTTTATATTACTCTGAAATAAATGGAAGGTAAGACTCAGAGGATGGAGCTGTTCTTTTTTCTTATCTAAAATGTTTCACAGGACTTAGCATATTTTAAATTATTTCTTATCACTCCTAAGATACTCCCAAGATTCTCCTGCTTCCCTCCCTTTTTTTTTTTTTGGCAATATAAGACCCCCAAAGCTGTTAATTAAGATTTGACTCTTGTTGGTTTTGAGGGAAAAATACTTTCTAGCTCCTATCTATCCCACATATAGGGATTATATGACAGTTTAAGGCTAAGGAAAAAAGATAACACATTTATTGTCTCCCTTGTTACTTTAGACTTTTTTATCTTATTTTTTCTTAACTATTCTTTTCTGATAACTAGCAATTACTTATTTTTGTATGCATTTAACCCACTCGACTTAGTATCGTTTCAAATTTTTATAAACATACTATAAATTCTTTTCTGTTGCACAACATGAGAATGGATATTCAGCATAGATAATGGGTTTTAGAAGTCGGGTAATTTGTTTGAACATGGAGTAGCATGGAGTGACATTTGTTATAGTAGCTGTTTGTACCTTTTCAGACACATTCCTTTGGCTGAGTCTTACGAATGAGGTGACTGTGATTGTGGCCAGCACTCTAGTCTCTAGTTGAAAAGAGGATTATTCCAGCTTATACAAAAAAATGGTGACAATGATTTGCCCAGATGGATTCCCAAGCTGATAAGATGCGATGGGCCATTTTCTGCAGTGTTAGGGCTTTTGAGAGACTTCTGTTGACATATCCCAAATAAATTCTCATGGAGTTGTTGCTCTGTTTTTCCATGCTTATAAGAATATTTCATCCAAAGATCTTGTGTTCATGCACTTTAAATATTTCTCAATTTTGTTTGGACACTTCAGGTTAGTCATTGATTAAATGCTTTCTTCATTCATTCACAATTTAATCATTGTGATCAATTGGATCCTAAGTAGGGTGCCTGTGATTTTCATTATTATTATCATCATCACTAAAACGTTATCTCCTCAAAGACTTCTCTGACTTTTCTTTAAGCTACAGTGCATTTATATAGCTGGGTATAACCTAATCAACCCATCCCCTACAACCTTACCTTAAATATCCCAGATCAAATATTTTAAGTTCACGCTCATGTGAGTGCGTAGCTGAACATTTAGCTT
>CM053604.1:84010153-84074048 GCA_028646535.1 Procyon lotor
TTTTTTTTTTTTTTTAAAGATTTTATTTATTTGACAGCGAGAAACACAGCGAGAGAGGGAACACAAGCAGAGGGAATGGTAGCGGGAGAAGCAGGCTTCCTGCCGAGCAAGGAGCCCGATGCGGGGCTCGATCCCAGGACTCTGGGATCTGACCTGGGCCGAAGGCAGCCGCTTAACGACTGAGCCACCCAGGCGCCCCCAGCTTGCACCTTTTTAAATATAAAATTATTTATAGGTGTGCTTGTGTTAGATTAAAGTTCTTTGTTGCTTCTTCAATTGAGGCCCATAGGGTCAGTGTTACACATGGTCAAAGGAGCAGACAGATTGACATTTAATGTAGATAATCATCCAGTTCTTTCTTTTCCATGGTAGGTGACACCCTTTAATAAAATCAGACAGCATTCAAAGATACAGTGGGAAGTGTGATAGACATAGTCTCATCTATGAGAACAGTTATAGACTCATGGAAGAGGCAGAGCTCAAAAATAAGTACAATACTATATAATTACAAGAATGTGAGAACTTACAACAGGAGGCTCTAATCTAATGGGGGTCATGGAGGGAAAGCCTCTTAGGGTGAGATTTAAGTTGACATCTGTAGGAAAGGTCAGGTTAATCCAGTAAATGGAGAATGCAGAAAGCATTACAAGTACAAAGAAGAGCATGTGCAAAGATCCCGAGGGCAAGAGTGAATTTACTCTGTTTGAGGAACAGAAAGAAGCTAGTGTGGCTGTTGCAAATAGATTGAAGAGAACAGAGGTGGATGAGTATGCAGAAGTAGGCAAGTACCAAATCACAGAGGGTTTTGTCAGCCTTGGTAAGGGTTTTAATTTTATAAGAGTAATGGGAAATCATAAAAGGGTTTTGAGGAGGAGAAGAGACCTGATTAGAATTGCCTTACTGCAAGTCCACTTTGGCTCTCTGTTGTTGAATGGGTTACAAAGTGGCCAGAATGGATGAGGGGAGCCTCTTGGAATAACCAAAATGAAGAGACATTTGTGACTTTGGGACTAGCGGGTAGCTCTCAAAGTGTTATCTAAGGACCCCTAGGCCACCCAGAAATCCTTTCACAGGGCCTTCAAAGTTAAAAGTTATTTTCATAATAACACTAAGATATTATTTGCCCTTTCAATTGTTTTGACATTTGCACTGACGTGGAAAGCAATAATCGGCAAACTAAAACTTTAGCTCCCATGAAAGCTTATAGTTACTGGATTTTTCATCTCAACTTATTCTTAATGAAAAACTCCAAGTTTTATTTAAGAATTTCCTTGATGAAGTAGAACTATTTACTAATTTTATTAAATGTCAACTTTGGGTACATACCTTTTTAATATTGTGTGACAAAATTGTAAACCATGTCGCTGAGGTAGCTCAAGGTATTTGCCAGCTTCCCATAGCAGAAATTGTTTTTCTCTTTGTAGTAGCAGAGATCAGATGCTCAACATAGCAGAGGGCTAAAGAGAGACAGCATAGGAGAGTGGACACTCTAAAATCAACAGAAGACAAGAGATAAAAACAATGGGAGCATAGGTAAATATATCTGTGTGAATTTAGGAGTCATTCTAAAAAGCTATTCAGTCCTCCAGTTCTCCTGTTTCATAGTCATAAATAGGCTCTCAGTCTTAAGTTGTACAGTGGGTACTAACAATTATGCAATTATGGCTATAGTGGGTTCATAATGACTCAGGAGAAGGGGCTGTACGTATCTTTTGCCAATACTGCATTCAGTGATGTCAGGATGTAGCTTGAAATCAAACGTGGCAATTATACTTATATCACATGAATTCATGAATGCTACAAATCAGACCTCCTCTTTTTTTTTTTTTTTAAACCTGGAGAGCCAGTCGTTAAACATTTACTGCACATTTATGGTCGTAGGCAGGTCTCTGAATTCTTTCTCTCTCTCACGTTCCCAAAGCAAATCATTGGCTATCTCTGTTAATCCCCATTTATTTAATAATCTTCATTTTCAAAAAATTTTGAGATAATAGTTGGCCTTGTTAAAATGTAAATGTCTGGCATATAATATGTACCCACTAAATATTTATTGAATGTTAATCGAATAAAATGTGGGTCAAGAAAAGGCTAAGATTATATATCTTAATTGCTACTGATATATTTTATTGTCTGTTCTCCCACAGCACATATTGTGAATATAGTGCTTACATCATATTAGAGTTATTTGTTTACATATAAATGCCAAAAATGTAGCCATTGAGACAAGCAACCGAGTTCTTTAGCTCCCTTACTTCCAATTACTTTCAAGAAAATATATTTAGAGAAAGAACTAAAATCTTTCTTTACTCAGTGATAACATACTACTTTAAATATTTCTAGGGTTCACATCCATTTAGGGAAAAAAATACGGACTTGAGCATTTTGAGAGAGCCTCTTTTCAACCATGTTTTATGACCCTCTGCAAAGCCGTCCTCTAGTCAATAACTGAAACAAAAAAATGAGTTCACTAATAATCAATTCTCAGTCATTCAAGGATTAATGGTACAGTTTGTGGAATCATTTGTTATCTCAATCTTTGCTTTTCTTTTCTCTCTTTTTGGCTTCCTGCCACTGAATCTTTGCATTATTCATGAGAAACTACACTAGTGCATGATTGAGGAAATAAAGGGCTGTGAAATGCAAATCTTTCTTTTACTGTTTGGTAGCAGTTCTCCAAAAAGTGTTGTTGCAGGAGGAGGTCAAAACAATTAAGTTAGATGAGATTTGTTTATAAGTTTCAAATACCTATTTAATGTAAAAGTAGATCTGCTTAACTTTATATACTAAAGAAGGGCTAGAAACACTGCTTAAAGTTGTTGAAAATCTCTAAAAATCTTGTATTTTGTCCATTCCTACAAAGAATCAAAAAAAGTTAAAAATCAGATAATAACCCCTGCTCCTGCAAAAAAAGCCTTCAAGTTCCACAATTTAAAAATGTATTTCCACAGCAGGTACTTTGTCATGATGAGTGCATTTGAGCATGTTCCTTGGAAGATAAACAGTGGAAGATAAAATGTTGGGCTTTGGTTATAGCAGAGCCTTCCAAAAGAAATAAAGTGACTAGTTAATCCTTAGAGTACTGGAATTTGCTGGACTGTTAGCCAAATGAATATTTAGGAGGTTGCCTATGCGTTTTTGGGTACATGTGCTTAAATCTTGACTCTCTGGTCTGAGTAAAGAGCAGAAGGAAGATGAATGTACGACCACTGACCAGGAAACAGAAGGTAAGGATTGTAGAGAATATGTGCGTAGGGGTGTGTGTGTGTGTTTGCGTATGTGTGTGAGTGAGCAGGTGAGGGTGAGGCAAAGAGGACAGCTAACTGTTGATACCACTGTGCCTGATGACATTTGGGGTTAAGTAGCCAGAATCTCTAAGAGATTTTTCCTGATTATCTCCAAAGCTGTCATGATGGAAGAAACCTCTGGCCTGGGTGAGTTTTCAGGCAGTCTTACTCCAAAGATCTTTTTTTTTTTATTGATGGTGATGCCATCTCTCTAGTTTGAAGATCGAACTAAGTTTTATTACAACTCATTTGGTCTTTTAGCCCTGCTGCTGCTGCTGTGTGTGTGTGTGTGTGTGTGTGTGTGTGTGTGTGTGTGTGTGTTTCAGCAGTCTCTCAGGATATTGGAAAACACCCAGGCACATATACATAAATGTCCATTACATTTATCATGCAGCATCTCAGAGTGCAAGGACATGTTGTTCTGGGCACAGAAGAGAAATCCAGCTCCCTAAACCCTCTCACAAACCGGGTCTTGATAATCAGACTTTAAATGAATCCACATCAACCACATCCCTCAACTTCTTGTGTCCGCAGCAGCCACACTGCTGGTTGCACTGAAAACTAGGGAAAAGCCCCTGTATTCACACTGGTTGGCAGTGCATAGCACAATATAGGAGCTCAAGAAGCAAACCAAGACACTGAAGGTGCAATTATCAAGAGACATAAATGCTGTGCAGTTCCCAGAAAAACTGTTTCCTGCCCTGGTCAGGTCACCCTCCAGAGTGATGTCTCATTTCCTTTCCTATGCCAATAAAGAGTGAAGGTCAGCCTGCTACTGCAGAGTAGGAGTCAGGAGAAGAGGAGAAGAAAATGGATCTTTTATATTGGTAATAGTTGTGGGAATTTTAACTTTATTTTTAAATCTATGCTACTTCAAATATTTAATTCATGGCACATGTTAGTGACAAATTTCAGGCAAGTACAACTTGTAGTTTTTTTTAAGTTCTTAGGAATTGTTGTCCTATGTTCCTGAAATTTCCCTTGAGGCCTTAGCATATTTCTGTTCTTTTTGTGTGCTCTTTAGTTTCTTTCCTCACCATTAGTTTCAGAGTTTGATTTTGTGAGTCAAACAAATTCACATTAAATCAATAGAGACAGACATTTTGAAAATTTTCCTGTGAGTTCCTGTTTTACCATGAAACTTCTCCTGCATCAGGCAACATCCTCTAGGAGAGAATTATGTCCCTTGATTGCCCGCCCAAGACACAAAAGTGTCTCAGAACATTTTTCAGAAAAATGCATGTATTGTAAACCAAAAACTAACACGAAGTTGAAACATCCTTTGTGAAAACCAAAAGGAGGGACAATTAAGTACAGTTTTTAGGTGAAAAAATCCTGGATCCAGAATTTAGAATCATGTAAATGGCTTGGCTGGACTTATATAATCATACATATGTTATAAAAATACATAAATATATAAATCACATAAATATAAAAATTATATTGAATTGCAGTAACTTTTTTTACTTCCTATAGTGCCGTGATAAGACTAAATTGCACTGCAAAATGCAACAAATCAGAAATAGTTCATGTTCAGTCAACACATAATTTTTATTATCTATCATATGTTAGTCAAAATGGTGGGATTCTTTTATTCTTATTTATCAGGATAAAGGATTTAGGCTTCATCCTCTTCAAAATGACATAAAAATAATTTTAGTTATTAGAATTTTATAGATATTTAATAATCATTCTAATCACGTACAGATGTTAATTACAGAATAGGATTCCTAAGCATTTAGTTTCAGAATAGGATTCCTAATATTTAGTTTCAAATCAATAAGTAGAAGTCAGCAATTGTGTGACTACTCCCACTGAAGCATTCTGGATAAGAAAACAAATCTCCATGTAGAATTACATTTTAATAACTGTTATCACAACCAGGTATGTAGTTAATACTAACAAGACTTGATGTGTTTTATCTGTCTTTCCCAGAGTACACCTTTAAGAAAGGTCCACCTCTCGTACCTTATACCAGCTGACCCACAAGGTCATGCAACCCACATTCCATACCCAGTAATCCCAGGACTTGCCACATGTTTCCATCCAATTCCAGTTGCACCTCTTTGTTGCCCCTTGGATCACACTCTCATGGGCAGCCTTGTTCCAGACTGTGGTTCTATTACTAATACTTTGTTTTCCCAGCTATGATTCCTAGTGTTACTTAAGGACAATGGTTTATACCCTCCTTTTTCTTTCTGGATTTTGGCTCCTTCCTGTTGAATTTCTAACCTAGCTTTAACATGTGAGGCTCTAGTCCCTATGCTTTGTGGTCTCTGGCCTGTGCCCCAACTGAGCGCATTTAGTATAATGCCGTTACATATTTAACAGTGAACTAAGTAAGATTGACTAAATAAGTAGTCGTGGTATAGGCATTTTTATATGTTAATGAGAAACCACTTTTCTGACATATTTGCTCCAAAGCTATATTTATTTCTTCTAGTAAAGTGCTTTACTTACTTATCAGTAAAATGTTGATAAAGTTACTTGATATATAAATTTAGTTTTTTTTCCTGCATGTTGACCATCTAAAGAATTTATCAACATTTGTAACTATTTGTTATTAAATGATAAATAATAATGTATGCAAAAGCCTTTTAAATAGTATTAAGTGTTATATAGGTGCTTATGGGGATATTACCATTATGCACACACACCCAGTAATCTCAAGATAAGCCAATGTTTTAGCTTATTACTAAATCTATACTTGAGTCAGATTTCTGCAGGAAGTAGCTTTTCCACCATATGAAGTTTTGTATATTAATATCTCATTTAGGAAATTATTTTATAAATGTTTTACAAAAAATAGTATCAAAATGAATTCTAAGAATAAATGTCACTTTCAAATATGCTTACCATTTTCGGTTTTACCAGTGTGCTGAAAATACCTGATTAAATACTGAAGATATGGATGAGGATTTTTTACTTTTAGAATCTCTTTCTCCACTCCTCATATGAAAACAATTTCTTTTCAAATAATAATGTATCTTAGTGAGAACACAAGGTTAGCCAACTAATGCAGTCACATGACAATCATGTTGAAGAATAACATGTAATTTACTTACCAAAGGAACTTGAATTGCTCTACATTCTAAAAGCCGAAAATTGCATGGAGCACTGGGTGTGGTGCATGAACAATAAATCTTGTAATACTGAAAAAATAAAATAAACATATTTGGGGGAAAAAAATAAAAACAAGGGGCGCCTGGGTGGCTCATTGGGTTAAAGCCTCTGCCTTCAGCTCAGGTCATGATCTCAGGGTCCTGGGATCGAGCCCCGCATAGGGCTCTCTGCTCAGCGGGGAGCCTGCTTCCCCCTCTCTCTCTGCCTGCCTCTCTGCCTACTTGTGATCTCTCTCTGTCAAATAAATAAATAAAATCTTTAAAAAAAAAAATAAAAACAAAAGACGAAAATTAGATAAATGTGGATTTATATGGGATTTGTATTATTCCATGGGGAGAAATTTGAATGCTCTTCAAAATACGGGTCAACTGATCTCACTAAACATTTTAAAAATTACATAACTTTCTGCCTTGCTTAGGATGTAAGGATCATGTCACTGTTCAGAAATTATATTTATAACCCATGCAGGAATGTATGCAATACATTTAATCTTTATTCTACATAGCATACACTAAAATGAAAATATTGCTCACTGGAAAAAAATTGTTCATAACTATGTATTTTCTAAACATAAATGGACAAATATGTTGAAATCAAAGTCACCTCACAAAAACTAACCCCAAATAATTTGCTGGAGGGAAGTTCATGTATATTCAGAACTCATGGAACTCTAGCCCTGGCTAAAGACTTTGTAAATAAATCTTGTGCAGCACAGTGAACTGGGAGTTAGAGGTTATTTAGTATAAATAAGCAAAAACAGAGCTTGTATTTGACGTACCGTATTACAGAAGACTTTCCCTCAAGGTTTTCAAGTATTGGAATTCATAATAGAAAGTCAAATAGTCCTTGGAAGTTTAATGGGTCTCATCAATTATATGACTTTTTAAAACATGCATATTCAGACCATGAGCTATGGGCTATTTGAAAAATCCTTATTATGCTTGTTCTGGGGATATGCCTGAAATTTTAATTCCCAAATTTGGGATCTCATTGAACTTTATTACAGGAAAAGATAACTTGAGACTCTGTGCCAAGCAAAATATAAGGTTTTTCATTTATAACTCTTGGTTTCTTGTAACAATCAACAAGGTAGGCATTCTACCCATAATTTATAGATGAAGACTTTGTGACTCAGGCTCTAAGAACTAGCTTTGTGGGGAGTTCTCAAACTCATTCATTCATTTATTTGTTTATTTTAAGCAAATAAACTAACGCTTCATTCATTGAGAAAGATATTTATCTACTACAGATTATAAAGGAAATAGCACATTTCCCATGTCTGCAAGAACTCCCAAGGATGATTGAGCATGTGATGAGTCATTGATCCAAGAAGTTCATTTCAAGAATGGGATGATGGAGCAGGAGCTTAGAATTTAGAAAAGAGGATCAGAGAAAGACTAGAACACAGACTTATGCCTCTGGAAAAGGTACCGTATACATACTTATAGATTCAGGTTTCACAATTTCATTTTGACTCTCAAAGTGCTGAGGGACACCATATTCCTTAGGCTGGCTCCTAAGTAGTACTCAACACTCAGGAGTCAGCCTATTCTCCGGCTGTCATACACATATAGGCCCAGAACACCTGAAAGAGTTCTAGGAGGAACCAGAGAAAATACCACAAAGTTCTCATTCTCCAGGGTTTTGACCCTCAAATTGCTGTGGAGGAGAACCCAGGAGGTTCCCTAAATTAAATTCAGTTAAAAAAGTATTACCTTTCTCAGAAGACCATCTGTTATGCCTCTCTCTGATTGTTCCATTCTCCCTTCTTCTGGATTAACTTGAAAACATGATCACCTTTGGAAATTCTCCTCCTGCCTCCACCCCTGTTTGAGGCAAAGATGAGATGAATGGTGCTTATATTAAACTTCTTACTTCAGTTTGTCTAAAGGCTTGACTTATTTGAAGCACTAACTCCCTTCTTTTAACTCCCTAGCCTGAGCAATCTGTCGACAACCTATGACCCAGTAGAAAACAAGATGACAGAGCTGGGGTTAGCAACATGCAGTATGGAGACGAGAGTGATTTTTATCACCTTTGACATAGCCTAATATGATTCATATCTATGTCCATCTGGTTCAGTATTTTATTACCAACAGAATATCTAAAGAGTATGGCACCATGTTTAAAATTTAGGTTCATCCTGCTTCTTTTGGTAACATACAATCATAATAGTTTAGAGCTAGAATGGACTTTTGTTTCTTCATTTAGCCCAATGCCCTCAGTTACCCTAGGAAAAAATGATAACTTCTGACACATGCCAAACAAAACATTATGTAAAGCTCTTTATGTACATATTATCTATACACATATTTTATATTCTCTCAAATTCTTATAATAACCATCAGTGGGGAAATCATTATCCTTAGTTTATAGCTGAAGGCCCTGACATTCAGAAGATTTAGGAAGATTTTAAGATTTCTAAGAATGGGAGAAGCAGACATTTAAAAAAAAAAAAATACCATACCTGTACCATAGGAAAAAATTGTCCAGGGAACAAAACTAGATGTGAGGAAGTCAGTTGTGGCTTATCCCATTAGTCTCAGCAAGTTATGAAGTTGGCCCAGACTGGTATGTCTTGCAAGTTTTTCATTATAGTTGGACATGATATACCCAATAAAAGCGACTGCTGTAAATAGGCTTTAATAATGTGGTGGTGAGGTATGGGAGAAGAAACATTTTATAGTCCTGAGACTGGGTCTCTGTCTTCACGAGCCTGTACTTCTGGGCCACGGAGGAGTATCACTTCATCACGTCTAGGCATAACACAGCCTGGCTCTGAGATGGCAAAGTCTGCTCAGGCTTGAGGCTTTGCCCTCTGGGAGAACCAAGTTAGGGGTCAGCACTCTGAGCAAGGAGCCAATGTTAAGTACCACTCTTAAGTGGTTCTGCTAGCCAAGACCTGAACAAGGGATGAGAAGCAGAAAAATCTGGGAGGAGTTCTTTCCAACCCCATGCTATGCATTTGGGGACTACAGAAATAGGTGGATGAGACTGTGCAATTACACATACAGGACCATGAATTTTCAGCCATTGTTGTTATTGTGGTTTTGTAAGCACAGAGTGGCCAAGCCTGGGGGAAATGTGGACTAGAGGCTGTAATTCTGTAGTTTTTAAGATGTTCTTCTTAAGATGTTCTGAAGATGAAGTGTGCTTCAGAACCACTGGTGGAACTTTTAAAAAAGATCCAGGCCCATGTCCCATTTTCAGGGTTTCTGATTTAAAAGCGTAGGGTGGCATCTTGGCAACTGTGCAATGAAAAAGCTCCCTAAGTAATCCTTGTGCTCATGCCCGGTTAAGAACTACGGAGGGAAAAAAATTAGATTTTTGGAGGCTTTTCTATTTTTGAATTCATTGTTTCATATCCTCATCTTTTTCTCCTCAGCTTTCCCCATTCCCATTAAAATAGCTTCCCTTCCCTGACATTGGCTTTCTTCATTCCTCACTGAAGGCTTTTCTGAAGGAGAATTACTGAAAGATCCAGCCAGTCTTAGACTCTTAGATTCTTCATACTTGGACTCAGATGAAGGCAAAATTAAGAATGTAAACATCCTATTTTCTTCCTTAGAAGAAAATGGCTCACAATTTTATTTTGTTTGATCAGCTCAATGTTAAACAATTGTGTGAATATTTTTCTTGAAACATCCTCTCTCATCCACTACTATTTCCACAGCTCACTCTACTGTTATTTTTGCTTAAAAGTTATCAGTGGAATTTAGACATCAAAGCACTTTCAGCTTCATTTCTCCACTCTGGCTCCACAGGCTACAACCACTGCCCTCCAGAGTTGTAAGCCACAGAAATGATCCCACGTCACACATTCTTTCATTCATTTCTGTGTGAGCTAGAGGAGATTGTCTTTCTTTTGTAGAATGTATAGCATTGGAAATAAATTAGGTTAGTGACCTAATTCCTGGTTAATGAGTCCTTTATTCCCTAATGTTACTGTTAATTTTTGATCCAATGGAATTTTTGTCTTCCTGAAATAAAGCTAAAATACAGTAACTGTGTAGTAGTTATTTTTTTCAGTTACAAAAATTCCAAATGCCCATTTTGAGCAAATGGAGGTCATAGTTACCACAGGCATTAAACATATTTTTCCATTTACTCTCCAGGAATTAAAGAGGAGAAAACTGATCATGCTCCACTTTGAAAGAGCCACAATTAAGCAGTCTTTTTGTATTATTTCTCAGAGGAAGAAGCCTTAGATTCTAAAGAGAGGAATGGTGCATTAAGTGCCGGGAAAAAAAAAAGGACAGTCTTCAGTCTTGGGAATGTAATAACCTGGTGGTCAGCTGAGTGCCCTGAGACTGACTGACCCAATCAGCTGCTGGGAAAAGTAACACAACTGTTCTGCTGGAGGGACATATATTCTAATCAGATACGGTTCCCTATCCAGGGAGCTTCTGGTATTATGAGAAAAGGAAGTGCTTTTCCTTTCAACAGAGAAACTGTAGAATGTCTCACTCATCCTGGATTTTTTTTATTGCTATCTTTTTTTATTAGCTTTGTGATAAAATTTCAATTTAAAAATTGGTTATATAAATCAGAAGTGCTTCAAATCATCTCTTTAATATTTATAGATGACATTTATCTAAAAATTTTTAATGAAAATTCTAATGTTCATTGCACAGACAATGAAATGGAAATTTAACCTCTTTATTTCATTTTTTTAAATTTTTTGGCTTATTGATTTGGATTTCCTATTCATAAGGTGAAAAGAAACTCTTTCCCTCAAAACTTTGTGTTTTATTGGGTGACTAGATAATTGATTTGCCCTATCCAAGTCTCGGTATTTTGCTTGGAAAAAATGTGAGTACTTACCTATTAGTATTTCAGAATGGACTTTCAGATGAAACACTAAGAATTTACTCAAACATATTCCTCTAAACAATTTAATCATAAAAACTAACCCCATACATGATTAAATTAATATCGTTGTTTCAATGAACTTCTTTGATAATGTTGCAAGATGCAGTTTGAGGAGTTTTCCAGTCCAATGTCAGGATTAGGCATACACTTTCTACCCCCAAATATCTGGTATCTTTGTATTATGCAGAAAATGTAGTGGAGTCAATGGATATGGCCTTGAAAATAAAATAGAAAGAAAGAAAGAAAAGAAATGCCTTCTATTCCCAATGCTTACTAATTTAAAATTCAAAATTTACTTACATTTTTCAGTGGAGGGATCATGTAGTTTAATAAATAAAGTGGCAAATGAATAGTGGCAACACCAAAGAGAGGCTTGAGGACCAAGAAGTAACTATGTGTAAAATATTGTAATTTGGAGACGGATAGAAAGAAAAATTAGGCATGGCCCCCACTTTCAAAGGAGATTTTAACCTGATGAGTATGACAGACCGAGCTGTCTGGTGAGCTGCAAAGGAAAGGTTGTACCCCTATGGTTCTGAGAACGGAAATGCTGTTGTTGGGATGTCTTTTAATCCCTATCCTCGCATAGAGACCAATGTTCTATCATCTAGGTTAGTGGGAGAATTTGTGAAGAAATTCCACCTGTATCTGGAATCTGATAGTACTCATTAGTTCACCTACAGTATCTAGTAGTTTCATGATATCTGTACTTCAGTGGTTCTTAAACTTTGAAATGGCGTGTGTCCCTTAGAAAATGTGAATAAACTGTGGTTCCTACTCACAAGCTGGGGTGTGGGGGGGAAGAAGCAAATAAACACTTTCAGGGACTTTTTTCTAAAGTCTTTAGGCAATCACCTAACCTCTGTGTGTCTCAGTTCCTCAATCTGTAAAATGGGAATGACAATACCTACTCCACAAAGCAGTTGCAAGAATTAAACAAAATAATTATATAAAGTATCTAACACAGATCCCAGAGCAAATATTCAATGAATAACAGTCATTCTTTTATTCCTATTTCCTTGTTCATTTTTATTCATTTTGCCTTTCCTTTTTCCTGTGAAACCGTGTCTTTCCTGATGAGACACAGACACAAAGCTAGAGAACTGAACAAGGACTGTTCACCAAGGAAGATGAAGAACATAGAGGGTGTGGATAAGTTGAGTTTCATGCCCAGACATAAAATATGATACAGTAAGGAAACCTGGAAATATCATAGGAAGTTGTCTGTGCGAATGTCGAGAAGAATTCTATTAAAAAAAAATCCATGAAGATGTTGCTCTAGCTGTAAATATTTTGTGGAATTAATATAATAATATTAATAATATTAATTTCAGTAACAATAGCAAAGGTACACGTTATGGAGAATTTACTTACTATGGGCCAGACATTGTGCTTAGCTTAGCACGCAGAGATCCCTTCATTTAATCTTCACATAATATGGAATAAAATAGTCCATAATACCTTATCTGAAATTTTAAAATAAAAAAATCTCTGAAAATTAAAATTTTGAAATAATTGATTCAGCAACAAAATCTGACCTGAACTGACATGTGGCTATTCTTAGTCTTTACTTATCTCGCTTAAAATGAATATTCACACATTTTGCCATAGGAACTTTAATGTTTGGTCATGGAGTATTTTTTAGACCCCACTCAAGTAATGCTCCATATTGCATTACAAAAAAGTCTCCAAATTTCAAAATTCACCTGGCCTCCAGGATTTTAGATAAGGTAGGACAGACTTTGAAAAAAGCTAACAATTATTGAGAACTTGCTGTGTGCCAAGTTTGGGTTCAAGTTCTACTGATCTTAATTCATTTATCCTCATAATAATCCTGAAAGGAACATACATTTATCATCCTTCTAGCTTTATACTTGATGTATCTGAGTACAGTGAGGTCAAGGAACTCAAAGGTACCAGCTAGTAACTCAGAAACATAGAATTTGGATCCAGGTCATGTGGATGCAGGAAGCTTTTGCTTCACTGCTACACATATTGCCTCATGTATATTATTGCAACTGTTATGCTCACTCTGCAAATAATACTTTAAAAATGAAAGATTAAGAAATTTTATCCAAAATAGAGTGTCTCTGTGATCTTGGGCAAGTGCTAAACCTCTCTGTGCCTCAGCTTTCCCTTCTGGAAAATAGGAGTAAAGATAATACACAGGACATAAGCTTGTTAGAAGGGTTAAGTAAGCTTAAAGCATTTCTAGCAGTACATACATAGACCAGTGATTATATACCTCACACAATCATGATGTTTTAGCTCTTACTACTATTACCACTAGGCCATGGGGATGTTAGTAAGGATGAGCAAGATATAATGAAAGTTAATTCTCATGCAAAGACTTACTACAGAAAATATTTTTTTCAGTATTAATTCAGTATTTTCTTTACTTTTTGTTTCCTAGTCCTAGATGATTACTGGCTGACTTAACTGTTGGATCAATGGTATTGCTTCAGAGTGAAAGTTGGTGTAGAACAAAGAGTTCTTTTATTCCTCTTTGAGTCCTCAAACTGACTTCTTTTAATCTATTGCAAAAGTTTAGTCAGGAAGCCATGCTTTGTTAAAGAACAAGAATGTTTTTAAATTCCAAAAACTTCTCTTTACAATTGAAAGTCTGGGCTTGATTTGTGCAATTTCTATAGTATTGTATTTATAAGAAGACACAGCATAAAGAGAACTGAGACTATATTGCAAAGGAAGTTTCCTTATGACAGGAAGGAGTTTCCTTCACTAAGAAGAACAGGATTTGGAAACCAGAGAAAAAGGAGAGTATAGATACTAGTGACCTACCTACCTACTTAGGTACAAATGCCCTGGAGGGAGAGAAGATGGAATGCTGTAAACTCCTTAGCAAAGCCTTATATTCAGCCTTATATTGGTGCTATATAGTCACTGGACAGAGAAGCAATATCTGAGGAAATGTTTGAAGGCTGCCTCAAAGAATTCTACATACTGGGGCATAATGAGGAAAATCAGCTGATGGTTCTTGGGTCTCCAATGAGGATCATAGATTTGAGATAATCAACAAAATGGAAAAGAGTCACTGTGGGGACATTAAGATGAGGGAACATGACAAGATCCAGAGGCATTAACAGATGCGACATCATGGAACAAGACCAGACCAGGGATTGTTGTGGGCTATCCAGTGATGAGAGAAGGAAAGGAAAATTCGAGAAGACAGCATGTGCACCCCCCTATACCCACCAAGCTGGCAAAGACCCAGAAGCCAGTTGTAAAAGAAAGAAAATTAGAGAAAACTCTGTTGAGGGGAGAAATAGTTGTGACTGACATTTAATTGACTGATTTTTTTCTCTCAAATATTTTAAAAATCAAAAGAAGTTGAGTTAGTTTTATTTGGCCAATTTTATTTTTTCCTGCTAGTAGGACTGGACTCCAGAGGATTTGTGAGATTAAATAACAAAGGCAGCTAACTTTTTTTTTTAAACAACTGAATTTACATTCAATTCTACTATATGTCAAAGACACTAAATTTTAGGATTTTCTAAAACCAACCTCCATTCTAAGTTTTGTCAGAATTTGGCCACAAAAGAGAACAAGGACTTGTAATTACCCTCCATCCATAAACAACTAGAAAACTGGACAAAGTTTAGGAAATAACTGTTTTAAGAAACTTGATGGTAGGCCAACCAGACAATAATCTTGGAGGAAAGAGAAACAAATGAGGTGAGCTCTATTTTTGTAGAATTTGTGTAATTTCTACTGAAGTACAGGAAGGGGAATACAAACAAAACTTGGGTATATGAATGAATTGAGGAGACAGAAGTCATCATTTGGGAAAGCCAAGGCAATTAAAATTTGTGAGGCAGACTGCCTAAGAGGAGGGAGCTATGCAGAAGTGCTCCAGATATCTTCATAGGAGTCCCATCAAGTCTTTGGCTGAATATCAGTCTACAAATAAGTTACTGGGCATGAACAATTTCAGAAGACGGAACAATTACCAGCAAGCTGTATGCTGAACAATTCCTGTAGCTAGTAAAGGTCTGAGAATCATAGAAGTTCCCATAAGTCCAAGTGAAGAGACCTTCATGAATATATGATACATGTAGTGGACAGCCCAGAAAAACCTCACCTTAAAAATGGGGCTAAATGAGCATTAGCAATATACTAAATTCACCCAAAAAGATATAACAAAATTCAGCATTCAAGAACATACAACTATGATGTTCTTGCATCCAACTAAAATCACTGCATATATAAAGAAAGAGAAAAATGTTCTGCATCCAACTAAAATCACTGCATATATAAAGGAGAAAAATGTGAACCATAACTTGGAGAAAAGTCAGTCAATAAAACATACCCATAATTAAAAAAGATAATCAAATTAATCAACAGGCAAGAACTTTAAAGTAGCACAAATCCAATATACATATTAGTGATACAAGTGTCCAGAATGAAGCAAAGGCTGAAAAAAATTAGTCCTTAGTGACTTCTGAGACAATAACAAATGATTTGACACTTGTACAATTAGAATTCCAGAAGAGAAAGGAAGGAAGAAAAAAAAATATTTGATGAAATAATGGCCAAACTTTTTTCAAATTTGATTTAAAAAGTTATAAACTTGGGGCACCTGGGTGGCTCAGTCGTTAAGCATCTGCCTTCGGTCCAGGTCATGATCCCAGAGTCCTGGGATCGAGCCCCGCATCGGGCTCCTTGCTCGGCGGGAGGCCTGCTTCTCCTGCTACCATTCCCTCTGCTGGTGTTCCCTCTCTCGCTGTGTTTCTCTCTGTCAAATAAATAAAAATCTAAAAAAAAAAAAAAAAGTTATAAACTTTCAGAACCGGAAGACAAAATGAAACCCAAGTCAAATAAACATAAATCAAATCTGTCCAAGTCTTATTGTAATCAAACTGCAGAAAAGGCGTTAAAGCAAGCATCAAGAGGGGCCCCTGGGTGGCTCAGTGGTTAAAGCTTCCCCCTCTCTCTGCCTGCCTCTCTGCCTACTTGCGGTCTCTCTCTCTGCCAAATGAATAAATAAAAAACCTTTAAAAAAAAAATAAAGCATCAAGAAAGCACAACAAAAGCATCAAGAAAACAAAGACACCTTGCATGCAGAGAAACAAACATGAACATAACTCAGCAGACTTTTTGCCAGAAATTATGCAAATCGAGGACAACAGGCTTATCTCTCTAAAATGCTAACCAAAAAACTTCAAAATTCTATATTCAGCAAAATATCTTTCATAAATGAAGGTAAGGAGAAATTGACAAGCTTATTGTATAATTTATAGGGAAATTCAAGTGATCTAGAATTTGCAAGTGTTTTGTTTTTTTTTTTTTTACAAATAATAAAGTTGGAGAATTTACACTATTTGATCTCAAGATTATAAAGTTATATGACCAAGGCAGTATAGGAATGAAAGAGAATAAATATACAGATAAATGGAACAGAAATGACAATGCAGAAATAGACCAACAATTACATAATCAACTGATTTTTAACAAAGGTGTCAAAAATTCAGTGGGGGAAAATATTGTCTTTTTTTTCAACAAACTGTGCTAGAATAACTGGATATCTGGATATATGTACATACACAAAAATGGATTTCAGCCTTCTCATTACCCCATCCACAAAAAATCATTCGAAATAACTTCTATACCTAAACAAAGGAGCTAAAACCATAAATCTTTTTAAGGAAAATATGGGAGAAAATCTTTATAATCACAAATTAGGCAAGAATTTCTTAGACAAGACATAATCGTAAGCCATAAATGAAAATTTTGTTAATTGGACTTCACCAAAACCAAAACTTTTACTTGTCAAAAGACACTATTAAAAATGAAAAGGGGGGCCACACAATGGGAAAAATATTTGCAAAACATACATCTGACTAAAGGTCGATCCATACACATAGCCACAAAAGACACAAAGAACTTGTATAACACAATAACAAGAAAAGCAACATTTCAATTAAGAAATGAGCAAAAGAATGAAGATTTGGGTACTGCATAAAAGAAGACACTTTGTGGCTAACAAGCTCACGGAAAGATACTCAACATCATCAATCATTAGGAAAAAGCAAACTAAAATCACCACAAAAATACCACTATACATCCACCCAAATGGCTTACGTGGCAAAGGCTGGCAGATCCAATTGCCGACAAGGACGTAGAGAAAACCGGAACTCTCCTGTATCTCTGTTAAGAACGTAAAATACTGCACTTTGTGTCACACTTTGGCAGTTTCTTCGAAAGTTAAACATACACTTTGCCACAGGAGCCTGTATCGTGGTGTTTTTTAAACAAAACACGTCGACGTAAATTGTATGAAAATTTGGGCAGAGAGAATGAGATAGAGAAGTAGAAGATTCAGGAGTGTTAATTAGCATACTATTACTTGCAGGATAATTAAGGACCTGAAGGAAGAGGAAAGCACCCCGAAGTTTCTCCTGGATCCAAAAACGGTTTCGTCTCTCAGATGAGAAGGCTTTCCCTATGTTGCTGCCTCAACCTCCCTCGTGCACCTCCGGCACCCACCAGGGGGGCTGGTCTTGCCTGGACTGGATCGGACCCGCGCAGGCCAGTTCAGAGGCGCCACCTGGAGGTGCGCGCATGCGGAGAGGCTCTTGGGAGCCTCTGAGGGAGGACTGCAGGGCTCTGGCCCAGGAGCAAGGGCTCCGCGAGAGAAATGCCAGTGTTTCCAGCTGGTATCAGATATTAAGGGGTTGTGGTAGGGGAACCCTCTGAACTGGAACCTGCTTGAAAATAGCCGACACTGCCGCGGGCTCCTGACCCAGGCCACTGTTCTCAGCCTTCCCTTGCAGCACAACCCAGGACGGCTCCCTCCAGACACCACCTGGGCTTCTGGGCTCACACAAACCGCTGTGCCTGCCACACTCACCTGTCCAGTCTTCGGGTGGCCAGGTACCTCTGGGATCCTAGCCCTGCCATCCCCGGGGCGGGGCGGGGGGTGGCGGGAGGTGGAATCAGATATGTCTTTGGAACCACACAGTGAGAGGGTTTTAACACAAATTGGTGATGGGGCGCGCGTGGGTGGCTCAGGAGGTTGGGTGCCTGCCTTGGGCTGGGGTTGTGATCCTGGGGTCCTGGGATCAAGCCCCTACTGGGGCTCCCTGCTCAGCGGGAGCCTGCCTTTCCCTCTCCTTCTGCCTGCTGCTGCACGTGAACTTTCTGTCAAATGAATGAATGAATGAATGAATGAATGAATGAATGAATGAATGAATAAAATGTTAAATAAAAATTGGTGATGTAATGTTCTGGAGAAGGTGGGTAAGGGTGCAATGATGGGGATTTGTTTTTGCAGAAGACTTTTAAAAGTTCAGGCTATAATGAATTGAGATAATGCATTCCTATTTAGATGGAATAAATTTACCTAATAAGCAAATCCATCACATTAAAAAAATGTTAATGGGGGCACCTGGGTGGCTCAGTGGGTTAAAGCCTCTGCTTTCAGCTCAGCTCAGGGTCCTTGGTTCGAGCCCCACATTGGGCTCTCTGCTCAGTGGGAGCCTGCTTCCTTCTCTCTCTCTCTGCCTGCCTCTCTGCCTACTTGTGATCTCTCTCTGTCAAATAAATAAATAAAAATCTTTTTAAAAAAAAAATGTTACTGGTGTTTAGGAGAATAGGAGGGAAAAGAATTTTTGGCAAAACATCAGTTGATTATTACTACTGAACTTCACAAAACAACTGTACCTTCTACTTTATCCTTGATTTCAGTGCCCTCAAATACAATCACAAGTTCAGGAGGTGGACTGCAGCTGTAAGAGTGTCCCTAAAGCACCCTTATTCTTTTAAGAGTTTGACCTTTTTCAGGATTTTCCGTTTTGTCATTTAAAATCACTCATGAAGTGGAAAGGGTCCGTGGGGTAGGTGGGAAGGTCAAATTGGTGTGGGTAAAACTCTTGCATGGTCCATAAATAAATTATTCACAAATAATTACCTGTTTCGCATTCCATTCTTAGCTTCTAGAAATATTATCAACAAATAAGTAGGGCTATGTTCTTCCTATTGCTTTAGTGATAGATAGCTCTGTGGTTGTCCTTTTCTCCCATCCACTGGGCTTAAAGTACTAGAACTGGATAGAATGGAAATAATTTCAGAAAGGAACACAAAATAAGAGAGCATGTCTTGATTTATGTTTCACAAACGTAGATATTTGTTACTATTATTTTTCCATTATGTATTGATATTTGAAATCATAAAAACAACCCAGTTTTGTATTCTCTATTCTAGAATTCCACGAGTGGTTTATGATGTTGGAGAAATATTCTCTACAGTACCACAAAATGTCATCTTAAAAACCAACTGATGTTGATCAGTGAATTTGCTTCTTCAGTGACTTCCATGGACAAAAGAAGCTGAGGCATGTGAACAAGGAGTACTCAGGATTGTTGGAATCTCTAAAGTGCTTTGTGAACACATGAGGCTGCTCATCTGTAGCTCTAGGATGGTAGTTGACATTGATGGTGGGAAGATTTCAACTTTTCTTCCATTTAAGAAGATTTAAAAAAGGTATGTGGAACATTGGCTAATAGTATATACAACAAGTCTTAGAATGAGATCTTGGAAAATTCCATACCCTGCATTTTCTTTTTGAGTAAAAGTCACATAGACTAAAAGTCACATTTATCTGAGTGGTGTCTTGTTATTAAACAATTTGAATTTGCTGTGCAAATCTTCATGGGATCCTGGATTGCACAGGACTGGAAGGGCCTTTAAGAAATGAGCTAGGTGTTATGCTGGGATTATACTGGAATTAAAAAGAAATTAGCTGGGTAAGATAAGGGTCTGATCTTCATTGAGATCTTACTTTCTGTTCCAAAAAGCCGGGAGTGGCAAAAGTAACTAAGTAAAGCACACATATGAGGGAATGCCTTTGCCCTATGTTTCCCTTGTTTTTAGAAAAATCAAAATGATCTTTTGGATTCAAAGGTCTTAACACTTGATATAAAGGAAAATATACATAAACCAACATCATATCTGTTTGCAACAGCTAAGTACTCTTAAATGCCTTTTAGGGAGAAAGGATAAAGATCAGAAGCTTAGCCGTGTCTTTAACTGCTTTCTCGATATCTAGTCTTTCCCATCCAGGAAAAATCCAGAGCAATGTACTAAATCAAAGCAAGTCATTTGACTGCTTTAGCTCGTGGTAATTTGAAAGTTTAGAGAGTTTGTGTATAAATGATGTGTTTTATGAACCATAATGATATGTGATAAAATGTCATAAACACCTATAGAAGTACTCAAATCACCCTAGATTAGTTAGTGGACTTTTAATGAAACTTCTCCACATTTGCTTATAGACTTCCTGGTTGATTTCTTAGAATCCTAGCAGCTTCTGAGCAGTTTTTAAAGGGCTCTGACGCAGTAGTTATATCATTTAAGAATCCAATCAGTAGTTTTATCCTTATTCTGGATATGTTTCCATTATAAACAGTTTATGTAAATACACACCCCTCCTCATACACATATGCACATGAACACAGAGGTCCATACATAAAAGACACTTTCTCTTATAAACTTTTCTGAGTACTATTGAGGAACAGACAGTTTTCTAAAAATTTATTAAGGAAAAACTTTGGATTTAAGGGAAATAATTATTCATTAAATTTTCAGAACATTCTCAGGGGACCTGGGTGACTCAGTCGGTTAAGTGTTCAACTCTTGATATCAACTCAGATCTTGATCTCAGGGTTGTGAGTTCAAGCCCTGCATTGGGCTCCACACTGGGCATGGAGAAATTTAATACCACCAATTTTTATCTTTACTTGTTTTTTCCTCTGTTCTATATAAGAAAAACCGATAGAATTAATGTGGTATTGTTGTTATTTTCCTTTTCTAATAAGCTTACTTTAATAACATCACTTATGTTCCCCTTTTATACCAAATTTCTGAGTTGTTCGTGTACAAATTTCTGAGTTGTTCATGTTGTGATTTCTCAGTTTCTTCATGGAATCTGCTATTTTATTTCTAGATATCTGATTATATTTAAATGCCTTAGTCTTTTCTGGTCAAATAGTAACTTTTTTCTTTCAATATTCTGCAGAGGAATTAAGCATATTTTCATAGGTTGAAATGTTTAAATGTGTCTTCAGAACACTCATGAGAGAAACAGAATAGCTCTGTCATATTATTAGCAGCAAAACACTTAAAAAAAGTAGCCGTCAAAACTACTTGTGAAGCTCACTAGAGATAATCCCATCCTAAATTATTGGCTACCTAAGTACACTCCTATAAAAAAGAGCAAAACCTAACAGGAAGGTAAGATAAATAACTGTCTCTGAAACACATTAGGTCTTGATATATATTAACAAGTATCAGTCAGGTTTTTTTCTAAGATTTTATTTATTTATTTGAGAGTGAGAGGGAAAGAGGCGAACACATGCACGAGTGAGGAGCAGAGGCAGAAGGAGAAAGAGAAGCAGACTCCCGGCTGAGCAGGAAGCCCGATGCGGGGCTCCATGTGGGACTCAGTCCCAGGATCCTGAGAACATGACCTGAAAAGGCAATCACTTAACTGACTGAGCCGCCCAAGCACCCCCAGTAACAGTCAGTTTCTAACTTGCACTTTTAAATTATAAAAGGAAATTTGTTTGAGATGCTTTCTTATATTTGGAAAACTTAAATTAATTTTAGAATAGGTTAGACTTAGAATAGGTTTTTGTGTCTTAGTTTGAGGATAGTTGCAAAAAAATAAATAGTAACTGTGTGTGTCATGGCTCCTCCTCCACCAGCTGGGTCTCACAACCAGTGTTCTGCTCTTCTTGGCTTACAGAAACCAAGTTTCTGTACTTCTGCTGCTGGGTAGACGCTAAAGGTGAACAGAGAGGTACAGAAGAGACAGAATGCACAGACTTCTCTTTCAATTTCCATTCTCTATCCTCCGTAAGCCATGAATGACCAAGCCTTGTTTCTACCCACTTGCAGCACCCCGAAGCAAAGCTGCAAGAGACTGCATCCTGCCCTAGCAGTCACAAACTCATAGCTTCTAGGTCATATTAGAGTGTTTTTATTTTTTTTAATTCAACTCCTTTTTTTTTTTTTTTTTTGCTTATTTTAAAGTAAACTTTCTGTTCAAGTACTTATGCTTAAATGCAGAATGATATACAAATCAAAGTGTACAGCTCAAGGAATTTCATAAAATGAATACCGTTGTGTAGTCAGTATGCAATAACTAATTGCCAACATTAGCAAATTGGGAGATGACTACATAAACATCTAGATTCCTGATTTATTTTGGAAAATCGGAAAATCTCACCATATTGAGCCTACATTGCTGCTAGCATCGGTTAGCCAAACTAAGAAGCAGCTGATCCTTTAAGTGGAATATATGCTCTCACTTTCTACAATCCCTGCCACTCCCTGTTACCCACTTGTGAAGGTATGTGCTGGCTGGTTGTATTGACAAGTACAAATAGTGAAAATTAGCACTACTGAAAAATTGTGATTGGATCGTGAAAAACAACAAAAATGTGAGAAGAATACAGAGGTCAATGGACTGTTCTTAAAGTGACAAGCATTTTGATTGAGCTAAACAAAACAGGATCTAAAAAGAATGCAGATTCTAATGGGTCAGCAGTTATATTAAGTGGAACTGATCATATTATGGGGAAAGTTGGCTGGGGCCTGAGTGGTGGTTACGAATTACAACTGCTTGAGCCACTTGATGGACATTGGTTTACTGATAGATGTTAGGGCTAGGTTTTGCCAAATTATATAACTATTCACAGATTATGATATGTGCCTTCGAGTCTGTAATTGCATTTAAGCTGCTTCCAATCTATATTACTCCAATATTCAGGTTGTATAGTCATAGTCAGAATCTCCCAATTGCTATCTATTTCCTGCAAATTAATTGGCTATTTTCAATGGCTGATGAATGGGATACCTCTTACTGGTTGTATTATTGAGTATTATTTGACTACTCAGTAATAGCTTCTGCACTCCTCCCCACTTTTCTCCTTTCTAATGCTGATTTTTGTTCAGGTAATTTAATCTCTTTCACATGGCCATGTGCTTTCCTAATCCAATTACAGTGATCTTTTTTGTTTTTATTTTTATTTAAATTCTAGTTAACATACAGTACAATATTGGTTTCAGGAGTAGAATTTAGTGAATCATCACTTATATACAATACCCAGTACTCATCACAAGTGCCCTCCTAAATACCCATCACCCATCTAGACCATCCCCCTGCCGCCTCCCTCCATCAATCCTCAGTTTGTTCTCCATTATTAAAATTCTCTTATGGTTTGTTTCCTTTTCTCTTTTTTCTTTTTTTCCCCTTTCTCATATGTTCATCTGTTTTGTTTCTTAAATTCTACATATGAGTGAAATCGTATGGTATTTGTCTTTCTCTGATTTACTTTGCTTATCATAATATACTCTAGCTCCATCCACATTGTTGCAAATGGCAAGATTTCATTTTCAGTAATGTCCCATTGTATGTAAAAGAATGTGTGTTCTTTTGCTTTAGGATGAAATGTTCTGAATATATCTGTTAAGTCCATCCAGTCCAGTGTGTGTCATTCAAAGCCATTGTTTCCTTGTTGATTTTCTGCTTAGATGATCTGTCTGTTGCTGTAAGTGGGGTTATAGAGTTGCCTACTATTATTATATTACTTAATATAATAATAATTAATAATATACAATATATTATTATACTATAATAATAGTGAGTTTTTTTATGTTTGTTACTGATTGACTTCTATATTTTGGTGGTCCCAAGTTGGAGGCATAAATATTTTACAATTGTTAGATCTTATTGATGGATAGACCCTTTAATTATGATATAATGCCTCTTTTTATCTCTTCTTACAGTTTTTGTTTTAAAATCTAGGATGTCTGATATAAGTATGGCTACTCTGGCTTACTTTTGACATCTGTTAGCATGATAGATGGTTCTCCATCTACTTGCTTTCCATCTATAGGTGTCTTTGGGTCTAAAATGAGTCTCTTGTAGGCAGCATATAGGTGGATCTTGTTTTTTTTTTTTTTATGCATTCTGATGCCCTGTGTCTTTTGATCAGAGCATTTAGTCCATTTACGCTTAGAGTGATTGTTAAAAGATATGAATTTTGTGCCACTGTGTTACCTGTAAAGTTGGTGTTTCTGGTGATATTCTCTGTTTCTTTCTAGTCTTTGTTGCTTATGATCTTTTTTTCTCCATTCAAAGAGTCCCTCTTAATATTTCTTGCAGGACTGGTTTAATGGTCACAAACTCCTTTAGTTTTTGTTTGTCTGGGAAACTGTCTCTCCTATTCTGAATGACAGCCTTGCTGGACAAAGTATTCTTGGCTGCATATTTTTCCATTCAGCACAATCATGGTAATCTCATTCTTCTTGGTTGCTCATATTTTAATAATAGGTATGATGCATTTCTGGTCAATGGGCTATAAAGTGGAATATTCTGGGGGCTTAGGGAAAAACTTTGTCACAATTAAAAAGAGAAAAACTTTGTCACAATTAAAAAGAGATACAAAAAGACAGTATTTTTTTACTGGATATTACCTTGTCCACTTATGATATAAGGTAGTTGACCTAAGGATAAGCCTACATCCTAATACATTATAAAGAAATGGAAAGATCCTCGATGGTGTTGTTGAGACATTGAATTAAGCAACCCTGAAGCCGCCACAATGCAGAATTTTTCATATGAAATGATAAATTTCATAAGACTTCAGCTAGTTAGGTCAGGATTTTCTGTTTTTTATAGCTGAAATCTTCCTAATTAATACACTAGGGGAAATACTTCATTAGTGAATGATTTACAATTAAAGGATTTATCAGATTATGTAGAAGGTTTTTATCTCAGCCTGTCCCACAAAATAAATTATCTTAGAAAGGAGAGCGAAAATTGGATGATGGTAGAAAGATAAAACAGAGTCAGTAAGGTTAAACAACAACAAACAAGATGTGGCAGTAGCCTAGACCAGGAGTCAGAATCTATTCTAACGCATTCTTTCAGATTAAAAATGTAAAAAATATATATTGTCAATGTATATGTATATATAAACATTTCCTCTAAGGTTGTTCAGATAGTTCATATAGTTTGTGCTTCTGATGAATCTTGAGTCCTTTCATGTTTCTTAAATTGCTAAACCTAAATTATTAATGTTGTGTTTACTCAACAAAGTCCTCTTATCTACCCATTTATTGAGCTTAGCTACAATAACCTTTGAACATAAATTAAAGGTTTTAATGAACTAAGCTTCTTTTATGAAACTGATTTTTTTATCATCTCAGTATAAGCAGAAACAAAGAATACTGGCTTAACTAAAAGGCAAGTGGCAATCCCCTCCTCTAGCCATCTCTCCCCCACAGAAGCATGGCCCACGGCTGGGGCTGAGGCAAAGCTCTTTTTCCCAGAGGATGAACCCTCTGTGGCTGTTCCTTCTCAGTTGTTTGTGACCCACTAACCTCTGGAAGAAGGAAGGGCAAGATGTGGGGACTTCCTATGTTACTTTCCAAGTAACTTGAAGGGCCTACTTGAAAGGCCAAGAAGGAGGACATTATGTATCAAATAGACAGGAATCCTGACTATATATTTGATATGATCAGTATGGTTGGCTTGAATTTAGGGGCAGAATTTTTCATTGTGATCAGTTTCCTATTCCTTTGGAGGCAGGTACCTTAACTGTCTACCTGTCTGTTTACATACCTACAGCTCCCTAGGTCAGCCTTTCTATGTTATGTTCTATTCTGCCAATGAAAAGGATATAGTACACCATGACATCATTTGACAGGAACTTTACATTACAAGTTAGAATTATATAGGAAGGACAGAAATGTTTTCTAGGATAAGTTGGGTAAAGTAACAGATAACTTCTCTCAAGTCACATAGCTAGAAAATATAAATAGGTGTTCAGAGTCTTGGAGAGAGCATGCAGGGGAGGCAAAGGGTTGGCTAAGTAGTGATGTGGCATTAGTCTAGACCAAGACTGCTGACCCTGATCTGCAGGCCATATCCCACCTGCTACCTGTTTTTGTATCATCTACAAGTTAAGTTAAGGGAAGGTTTCAACATTTTTAAATGGTTAGAAAAAATTAAGAGAATATTTTGTAATACATGAAAATGATATGAAATTGAAATTTCAGGCTTTATTGGCATGGAATCATGCCCATTTATTTACATATTTTCCCTGTCTCCTGTTGAGTTAGGAAGGCAGAGTCGAACAGATACAATAGTCTTGAAACAAAGGTTTAAACATTTACCCTCTGATGCTTTACCAAAAGTTTGCTAATCCCTGGCCTAGACCACTGCTTCTCAACCCTTATATGCATGTGAATCATTTGAGGATTTTGTGAAAATGTGTATTTTCCAAGTGATTCAGTAGGTCAAGGGAGCCCAAGTGTCTGCATTTCTAATGGCTCTAGTGCAGGGTTAACAAGCTTATTTTTTAAAGAGCCAAATAACAAATAGTTCAGAATCTAACGCCTATCCAGTCTTTTTTACAACTAGGTACATCTTCTGGGTAAAGTAGACTTGGGCAACATATAAAAGAACAGCAGCGGCTGTGTTCCAATAAACATTTATTTGCAGAAGCAGGCACTGGGCTGGATTTGGCACACAGATTTACTTTGCTGTTTACTGGCTTCAGGTGTTAGTGTTGGGCATCTGCTGAGTAGTAGACACAGTCCTACCCTCAACTTGCTTACTAGTTCCATAACACATTCTAGTAATAATGATGATAAAGATAGTAGTTACCTTTTATTGGGTAATTATCATATGCCAGGTTCTATGTGAAGCACTATGAGCCTTCTCTTGTTTAATTATCATAACAAATCCTAGGAAGCAGATACCATCATTATCCTTGCTTACAAATGAGAATACTGAGCTTCAGAGAAACAGAATTTACCCAAAGCTGCCAACAGCAAGTCAGTGGTGAGCCTAGGATAAGACGTAACTCATGATTATTGAATGACTGTTGGATGATTAGATGACTGGATTCAATGTGTGCACTCATGGGAGTTCCACAAGCTAGAGAACCAGACTGTGGCTGTATTGGCTTCCTTTACTGTGAGGCCTGTGCTCAAAGACCTGAACATAAAAGATGAGACATCTGTTTAGAGGCACCATTAAATGGAGGTGTCAGAAATGGAATGTTTGACTCAGAGAGGGCAGAACTTTCTTTTTCATGATAGATTTAGCACCTTCACTTCGTGTTGTTGAAGTTAAGGCTCAGAGTTCTCAGAAAGCACATTTTTTCATAGTCTTGGATTTTCTGTGCTCCAAAAATGAAATTGCTTTACTTTATAATAACATGTTATTTTAGGCACCAAATAGTATGGCATTCTGCCTTCCTTGTATACTTTGGAATTTTCAATTATACAATAAATGTCCTTTCTAACCACAGGGACTGAAATTACATTTCTCTTTACAAATTCTTCTAGATTTTTTCCCCTTCTTTCGTAGTTACAGTTACTAAAGTAGAGTAGACCTTGATTCTGGCCTAGAATATAAGATTACTTTTATCTGTCTTTACACTATTATTTCCATGTGAATGAATGTTTCTAGGTAAGATGCTTATCAGCTTAAGTACATTATAATAAGTTAATAGATCACTAAGAGCAAACATGTTGTAAATAAAAATGCTTTGGAAAAAATTTTCTAGAGTCTCAGACACAATAGCCTTAGATTACAGATATGATATAGAGGTGAATAATTGTGTCATTTTTTAACGAATCATCTGTTGAAAAATTTTATACCTTGCTTTGATGAATAAAAATAGTTGCCATTTTATGAACAGTCAGTGCAGGTACAGGGCAGGGAGGAATTTGGCAACGTTTTCTAAGTCTTCAGAATCAATCATCTTAAATTTTTAGATGGGGAAGGAAGTTGAAATATGACACTCAATTATGAAATTGCATACTTATAGATTCTTAAAGCCAGACTTAGGATGTTCTAATATAGCCATCTATATATATTCCTATTTTCCTATGTGAGTCCAAATTGGTTAAGTGTAATCCTTAAAGCCATTTGCTTCTCAATACAAATATATTGTTTTTTTTTCCCCCCTGAATCTGGGACTAATGCGAGCTGCTTTTTACTGAGTATCAGTATGTGTCATTTAACATTAACAACAACCTTTTGATCCCCATTCTGCAGATGGGAAAACTGAAATTTCAAAAATTTGAGTACTTTCCAGCTAACACATCTTGAAGGTAGTCTGATTACATAGTCTATATTTTAGCCATTGTGATAAAAATTACAGTTTAGAGTATTTGGGGGTGAATATGGATAATTAGTCCTAAGGCTGAAGAGATAGGTTAGAGACAAATTATGAAGAAATTGTTTTATCAGTTGATTGAGTGACTTAATTAGAGTATGAACTTTAAGGACTATAGACAGTTGAACAATTTCCAAAGCTTTAAGGACAGGTGTCGAATGGCCACATTCCTATGGAGTAGAGGGAGGATTAGAGACCCAGAGCTAAAGAGGAGGCTACTGTCATGGGCCATGTTAGAAATAATGAAGTTGGAACTAAACGGAGACAGTAAGGTGGGAGTTGCGGTAGAATCAGAGATACTTGTGAGTCAGAGTCAGTCAGTTATTGAACCTGAGTCAGTGCCTCTGTTGGTTGGCCATTCCTGATCCTTTGACTCAAGTGCTGAAAGTAGAGCTGTCTCAGCTCAAGTGATTAAAGCCATAATTTCATTCCATAACCCTAACCTTAGGAAAAGTCTAGTAAGTATGTGCCAATGCGATGGTTATATTAATACACATAAAAATTGTTCTATTATAGAAGATACAAAAGTATCTTTAAAATTCCAAAGACTGCATTAATATATTTTATTTTATCTTAAAGATTTTATTTATTAATTTATTGGACAAAGAGATACACAGTGAGAGAGAGAACACAAGCAGTGGGAGTGGGAGGAGGAGACTTCCCGCTGAGCAGGGAGCCTGATGTGGGGCTCGAGCCCAGGACCCTGGGATCATGACCAGAGCCCAAGGCAGGTGCTTAATGACTGAGCCACCCAGGCACCCTGTATATTTTAAAACAAACTACATAAAAGTGGCAGGAAGTATTTTGCCATATGCTCTGATGCAATCTCATCAATCTGTATTATGTTGTAACTGCTTTAGGTTAAATTCATCCAAGTGTTATTGGACATATAGCCACATTTCTACAGCTCAGCTTATTCAACTAAAGCCTGGTTATTCTAAAAAAAATCTATTATTTTTTTTAAAATAGCTTAATTGATTAGTGGGTTAATGTAACAATATTTAGCATGAATTTGAAAGCAAGGCATTATTCAAGGGCCCCAGGTTGCCTTTGTGTGGGACGGAGGGGACCATGACTGTGTCTCCTTATGACTTATGGCCCTCATATGAAAAGCTGCTCAAACAATCATGAAGATCCAGCAGTATATTTATGGGATTTCCTAAAAAGATATCAATTACTAGAAGAAAGTTTATTAAAACAAACTGCATTTCTCTTAAGGGAATTTTATTTTGAGGAATTATTTTATGCAGGTATCTGGTGCCACCACAGACCATGCATTGTAACTTGCTTATCTTTAGTGACTTTTGGCTTGTCTGTGTGTACTTGGCAGCTTTCCCCAAACATTGGCCAGGGCCTTGTGATACAACTGCCATTAGTCAGGCAAAAGCAAATATAAACAATGTGAGTCTTTTTTTCCACTTTTAGCCTGTAAGTTAAAAGTAAAATATCACAAATTTGGGGAAAATTAGACATAAGCTGACATATTCATATACATGCTATATCTCATTAAATGAAAATCTAGTAAGAAATGAAAAGAATGCTAAAATTTTTTTTTTCTAAGATTTTCTTTATTTATTTGACAGGGGATAGAGAGCACAAGTAGGCAGAAAGGCAGGCAGAGGGAGAGGGAGAAGCAGGCTCTCTGCCGAGCAGGGAGCCTGATATGGGGCTTGATGCGGGGCTCAATGTGGGGCTCCACGATCCCTGTGCTCATGACCTGAGCCAAAGGCAGCCGCTTAACCAACTGAGCCAGTCAGGCGCCCCTAAAAATTCTTTCTTTAAACAGTTCTTTTGAATTGATTGTATCTTGCAAAGTGAAAGCTGATGTGACCTGAAAATGGCATACATTCTTTCCCTAGTGTTCTTGTAGGCATCTGAACACACAGAAAAACAACTCCTAAATTGTGTGGGAAATTGTGATTCTTGTGATTTATTTTCAACTTGATATTTTGCATCATTACTAGATTAAAAAAATTTCCTGGAATGTTAATTTAGAATGTTGAGCACTAAATTAGAATTCAGCGTTGTAAGATTTGAAACACACATAACAATTAAAGAGTTTAAAGTTCTTGTACTTCATCACTTATAAGAGACCATTTTTTTTTTTTTTTTTAACAAATTAGAGTGTTTTGTAAAATAGCAGCCCAAAGGATAAGGAGATGAATAAGAAAAAAAGAAAAACAGGAAAAATTATCCTTCTTTGTTCAGTTCAAAGACACATTCAAGAATAATATTAAGTATAAATAGTGAGACAAAATGCTGACATTGCAAACTTACGAACATTGACTAAGTAGCACAGACATGTTAATATTGTGATTTTCAGATTACTGGTAAAATATGTAATCCAACAGGAGGGGAAAACCCCCCAACTTTATTCTCAGTATCCAAACTGTTGCTGCCAACATGAAGAAAGGCTGTGTGTCATATAATATTCTGCTGGACTTACCATTGGTTAGGTCTGTGGGGCCCCCTAGAACTGGTGTGCCAGCATCTGAAGGTAAGACCAACTATGAAGGGCTTTTTCCTTTGCTTAAAACTCCTGGAACCTAACAGGGAACCAACCTGGAATCAGATGGCTCTGTGGGATCTGCAATGCCTTTTTCATAGTGAAGGGTCCAAACACATCCAGAGAATGATCATATCGATATGTGGTTCATATAGATATATAGTCTACCCAGAATTTCCTATCAGTTAGGATTTGGTCTAGACTAGACCACCTGGTACTTGGACACTCTATAACACTCTAGTGTTATAATGCATGGCCTCAAATTATTCAGAGTCAGTGCCACACAGTCAGGGAACCCTTGCATTTCTATCCCTCCTGGTCACCTGCTGCTGTTCACTGCAGAGAGAATTTAGCAGAGAATTGGCAGGTACCTGACAATTCCCAATGCCCTCACAGACTATAAAAAGTGATGGATATAGCCAGATTCACACCAACCAGTTCATATCCTAACCTAATAGATTCTTAAATGATTACACATTGATCAGGTTCATGAATATCACTGGTGCACGAAAGCAGCAATGTTTCTGGTATCCGGTACATTCTAAGAAAAAGCATTTGTCCTTTAACTTTTCAGAGTTACAGTCATTGAAGTAGGATTTTAATAAAATTAATAGTGTTATAAAGTCTACATTATGCAATTTTACAAAGACACTTGATTTATTTAAAAACAACTTAGAGAAAAATGTAAGTCGTGGTGATGGTGTGAATCAGAGAAGAGGTAACAGTTCACGGATCGGGAGGGCTTGCCCTGCGTCATGTAGAAGACTTGGTTCTCAGGTGTTCCTTAGGGTGTAGATAAGTGCTCTGGAGGGCTCGAGTCTGAATCTGCTGCCGTAGATTTGGTAGTGAGCTTAGCATATTTGTTTAAAGCAGTTATTTAAAATGAGACATTAGAACTGCTGGTTAAAGTTTCTGAAAACCCATGGAAGAAGACAGTTTAATGAAGAGAATACATAGCGGGGATTTGGAATGATCCTTTTGAATCTATAACAAGTGGCAGAGCAAAAGGAATTACCAATTTTCCAGCTGTTTGGAATGAAACGGCACTTTCTGGGATTCACATTTCATATCAGAGTTGTTTAACCAGCAAAATGCTGAAGTGATTAAATACGAAACCATGAAGCTAAAGTTCGAGAAAAATGTTTGGTTAGAAATGTTTCTGGAATGAGCCTTCGGCTTTAGCAGTTATTTCTTCTGTTGGTCAGAGATGAAATGTGCTATAATCAGCCTGCTAAATTATCCACAGAGGAAGGTTTACTTTGGTGGTTTGAAGGTATCTTCTTTCAGAATTGTGATGTGGCAGCACATCCCTGAACAGCTCATTTCCTGAGGGATGCTAAGCAAGAGCCAAACCTAGGAAAAACGAAAAGTTTAGGCTCTCTCCCCTTACTGTGAACCCTTTCCATGTTGGAACACAGATGGCTCTCCTACTTAACAATCTGGCCTAAACTGAACACTCCCACAAAGGCACTAAATATTGTTATGTAGAGACCCAGGGCCCAGTTTTCACCAGGGAAATAAGAGCTGTCTTTACCAGCACGTGCTTTGCCAGATGTGAAACTGAAGCTGAAATGAATCAAACAACTTTATTTTTCCTATGACAATACAGTTGAAGAAAATTTTAATAGATTGATGTACTAACAGTATTAATATGTTTTGGCTGCCTCTTAGGAACTGTCAGAAGTTCAAGTCTTAATTACTAAAGCATAGTGTCTCTTTAGGGTTCCGGTCTAGTCTTTCCTCTATGCTGGAAGTCCTCCCTGGCCACTGCTGTCACCAAATAATGTTGGGCCTGGGAAGCTGTCTCCTCTTCGGGGATTTTTATATTTTACATCTGCATGTACTCTAATTTTCTATTGATTTGACCACTGTCTTCTGACTTTTTTTGGTCTTATTTCAGCAGAGTAATGTTCAATGACTAATTATGTAAATATACATATTTTTCATGTATAAAGTTACTCATAAGATAAATGTATTCTTAGGATGCCAAATTGCTGTATCAGTAGAGCTAAATCCTAGGAACAGTGGGAAGAGACTGGAGTAAATGGAGAAACTCACTAACTTACTGTGTCTGAATAAAGGAGCATTTAAATCAAGTTAACTGTCAAATGCTATGAATCAGGACTTCCCTAACCCAGTCTCCAGAGTTGGGCGATAAACATTTAACAGTTAGTACACCACTGGTCAGAGCTATAAAGTGAGCATATATCTTTGAAGGACATGATTTCCAACTTTAAAATAAAAACAGATTAAGCATAATCTAATGTGATTCGATTGTCCCATATTCTTTAAATTTAGTAGTAGTACCAATTCTTGAAATTTTGAAATTATTGATCGAAAAAATAAACATAAAATGTTTTAGAAGGCTTTTTGGTCAAAGTTGTATTATATAATAGGTTTTATTTTCCTAGGCATTTTATGAAAAAGTGAAGAATAGCTCTGACCAGTGATGTACTAACTGTTAAATGTTTATTACCCAACTCTGGAGACTGGGTTAGGGAAGTCCTGATTCATAGCATTTGACAGTTAACTTGATTTAAATGCTCCTACATGGCCAGTTTCAGACTACCACTGGACTGTCAATTGGCTTGAAAACCTCCTGAAAATTTAATAATGAGCTCTTACAACGCAGAATGAATCAGCTCCAGCATACTGGCCAAGACCGAATTTGTACAAGCCATAAAATGATCTTCAAAACTTAAGAGTTTGTCAAATCAGTTATCCAACATGAACACGGAACTTCAAATACTCAGACTTATGATCCTCCAAGTACCTGTAGAAAAGGGGAAAACATAATAGGGAGAAGAATGGGAAAATTCTACTGTATTTGCTATGGTAAGAATCTTAACCAAATACCTTGAAAAAGTATATTAAATGGAATGAATAGTTCCTTAAGACTTTGGGATAAATAAATGTGTCTCAAAAATCAAGATTTTAGTATTACTTGTAGCATGTTGTTGGAAGTGTAATATTAGTAAATGGACATGAATAAATGATTTACTGCCAGTCACTGAACCTTTTCCTTGCATTACTTTTTAATTTGTATTCTTTCATTGTGTCTTCTTTGGTAACCTTTTTCCCTCAAATCAGTTTCTGTGCATCAGGGCCAATTTATTTCACCAAAATAAATATCCTTATGAAAGCTCTTTGTCAACTAGACTATTTACAGTATATAACTAAATGATTTTTTTTCTCCTTCAACACCACTCTTTAAATGAAAAGAACATTAGATGGATGTTGCTAATCCTGTGCCAGAGTTTGGGGAATTTTTTGGAAAATAACCTCTGAATAATCCCACCCTACCTGGAAATGTTAATAATTTAGGGAAAAGAGACTTAGTTGTTTAATCTGCCAGAATTAAAAGTTACAAGAAAAAGCTTCTTAACTTTATTCATTCCTTTCAGCAGCTCAGGCCTGGGACTCAGAAGGTCAGTGTTAACTAAATTCTTTGCTGCTTGAGATTTTTTTTTTTTAATTGGCAGCTGATAAGGAGTGCATTCACAGTAAATGTATTCTAACATGGTCCTTGGGTGTGATCTTCCTTTTTTAGGTATAGCCAAGAAATAGATTTACCAAAGAACATAATCGAGTAATCTTTACTGAGTCTTCTTCTTCTTTTTTTGTTTTTAAGGGCTTAAATTTTTTAACTTGCCCAGTCCTCTCTCATCTATTATTGTTTGCTCAAATACAGGAAAAGCATAGTGGTGATGCTCTAGAACAATGAAGAGGAAAGGTGGTTCTAACAAGAATGGATCAGAGAAAACTTAGAAAATGATACTTCTCTTTCCTGGGCTTTAAGAGATACTCAGGTAAAGCAAGTGGAGTGCATTGATTTTTTTAAAAATTTATTTTGTAAAGCACTGAGAACTCTCCCTTCCCCAAGGACTTTAGCCTTTTGCAGAAGGTCTGCCTTTTAAACACACGGTGAGTGATAATTTTTCTTTCCACCTCCAAGAAAATGGTTAATCCATGTTCTTCCTAGTCCTTCTGCATTGGCTGTTTGTCAGTTGGAAACATTGATAGATGAGTAGGTGTTAAAATAGCACATGTGTTTTAAAAAGAAAAACAAACAGATACACATCTTACAGAGGTCACCAGTCACACAATGTACTGTTTGGAAATTTCAGTTCACTTACATTTTTGTTTCTATGTATATATTGAGATTAAACTTTGATTCTTTAGGGAGCTGTTTTTCAAATTACCCTATTAAACAAAGTAAAGCACCTCTCTATCTGTAGCTACTTTGGTGAAAAAAAGAAAAGAAACAAAGCTTTTGCCTCTTGGTGGATGTTTGAAGGAGATAGTGATGTACGGCCAACATAAATTTGTTAAAAAGAAGAAAGTAGGGTAAACTGGTACACTAAACTAGTGATTACTCCCCTACCCTGAAACCTTTAAACCCTTACTTTCTCCTGGATACAAACTTCCTGAGGACTTTCTTGTCTTTGAACAAGTGTCAAGTGTTAAATCAGCTTATCTTTTTTTCCTTGAATTAAATATCATGGTTACTTAAAACTGTAATCTCTCTACAGTCTGCACCTTTCCCACCAAAACAAACAGTAAACAAACAAACTACCCATCCAAGGAGATTACTAATCTGATGGGTGACAGGTTATGTGGTTATGTTTGTGATTTTGCTTGCTTTTAATTTTCTTCCCAGATTTCCTTCTGTAGCATCCCTCTTTATTCGATAAAGCCTTTTGAATTTCTGCTTCTCTCCAGAGTATCATCAATTAGTGAAATATTATTTCAGTTCGTAACTGTTGGATCCTTTCTACTCATATTTGCGTAATTCAACAGGATTCCTGAAAATGGAAAAACTTCCATCCTCTTCCCTTTAAGGTATAAAAACTACTTGTCTTCTCCTTCCTAACCCTTCGCTCACCATGAACCAGAAGAAAAAGTGTACAAAGGACACTTATTTCTAGGAAACAGTTAGTTCCTGATCTGAGCCTTTGCAGACTTCAGAAGAGAAAAACAATGCTATAATTGAGAATATTCTGTTAAAGAATGTCTGTTTTCCAGGCTTACAATAATGGAAATTAAATAACGGGGGGAAAAGGTCATGTTAAGAAGAATGGTGGGATCATAGGAAACAGAAAGAAAGAAAGGCAAATAAATAATTGTCTTTGCTCTCCTCTGGATTTGCTTAAATATTGTTCGGCCCTGCAAGTAGACTCATCTCTGTTGCCATCAGGGCTCTACAATTACTTCAGATTCTCCTGGAACCAAATCTCGAGGCAAATCAGTAGTTAAACTTTATCGAAAACCACAGAAGGTAACCTACAAAACCAAACCAAACCCAAATTACCCAAACAAACTATTTAATCAAGTGAAATTTTCTGATTTCTGCTCTCTGAGTATGTCATTACTTAAACAGCATGCTTCTTTGCATTGTTAGTGTATGTTTGATTGTGTCTCTTCATCGACCTTAATCTTCAAATATGGTGTTTCCTTTCATTTAAAAGGATTTCAATATTCCCATCCCCTTATTTTCTAACAGACTTGCTGCTGGGAGGGATTAACTGTTGCCCTAGA
This sequence comes from Procyon lotor, assembly GCA_028646535.1. Taxonomy (NCBI): domain Eukaryota; kingdom Metazoa; phylum Chordata; class Mammalia; order Carnivora; family Procyonidae; genus Procyon; species Procyon lotor. Next base: position 84,046,693 of record CM053604.1, read on the forward strand.
AACATTCAAAACATCAATTTCCCTAGAAGAGTATCTCACTAATCTCAGCACTCAAATCACAATGTTTAGTTAGAGCTTGTTCCGTGAGTACTTGAAGGTTGATTAAATGACTTTTAAACTTCCCAGAGCAACCAGAGTAAAAGGTCCAAAGCAGCAGGTCACCCATGTTGGAAAGCAACTCCCGTTCAGAGGATATCAGTTCTGTCAAGACCACCTAGAAGATACACAATTAACGTTTACTAATGGTAACTGCAGAATTACAATGATAGTAATCCAATGCTTAACATGGATATAGCCTATCTAAATTTTTCCAGTATTTCTTAACTGTGGCATTTGGTCAAAACATAGAGAAGGATCCACATGTATATGCATGTGTGTGTTTCTGCGAGTGTTCCTTGTGTAGATTGTCTCTTTGATTTGCTTACCCTCTCATTTGTTGAGGTACCTTCCTTCTGTTCTGCTGGTAGAGGTTTGGCAATTTAGTTTATGTATCTTGAGGGATGCAGCAAGGACAGATTTGAGGATTTGAGATGTATTTCAAGGGTTTGATTTCATCAGGATGACCAGAATAAGATTGGGTGTTTGTAATATAGTTTGACTCAGAGATTAGATCATCTTCTGACAGAAAGATAGTGATAAGAAAGATACGGTTTCAAAATGTGCCTACAAATTAACACGTATGCTCATAATAGTTCCTGGAAGAGGGAAGACCAAAACAAAAATGAAACAAGAGATGTAACACTGTCAGTAACAGCAACAGAAAACAAAACCTTGTTTCGTAAATCAGGAATCAGCCAGAGATTTTGCAGGATGCCAGTGACATTCACATGAGTTACCAAGGGAAATGCCATTTCATCAATTTTGAAATGACTTTCCACTAGACCATTGACAAGTGCTTCCAGTCCTGGCTTCCAGTTTAGCTTAGTGGAACGTAGTCCTCATCTAGGAAGGTTGGAGGGACTGTGTACGTTGCTGTTAGAATTCCCGTTTCATATGTGACACTGAGCGATAAAGGGTTAGTCTGTTTCTCTGGCCTTACACAACTCTCTGAAGCAAGAATATCCAGATGAATTCTAGAAGTACAATTATATTGAAGCCTATTTTAAAATTTGTATAATATTTTGAAATAGAAGTTCATTGGAAATTTGAGCTGTTATGAATTAAAATTAACTTGAATGTCTGAAAATAATTCATAAGGAGGCTTTGCTTTCTATAATTGAGGTTTCCATGTAAAATACATTATATTTATAACATGCTGTGCCTTATTTTTTCACATTTTTGCTAGCCACGCACCTTTTGAAGTAGTTATGATTTTAAAAATGAAAATCCTGAAAGATCTGTTTCTATGCCTAGGAAAATATTTGAATACTCTTGCTGTGTCATTTAATTTTGTCTTGGCTCAAGCTGCTAATTGCAGTTTATTTTCCTCCAGCCAGTAGCCACTGAGATGCCTCTCTAAGGTGCCTTAAATCCATGTTTTATTATTTAAATTGTATGCTTTCAAAGGTGATCACCCATTTAAAAAAAAAAAAAGACACTAAAAATAAATACAGATAGTAAGTCATTTATTCCACTGAATATTACAGCTGGGGGGGTGTGTGGGGTCCTGCAGTCGGGGCTCCTCATCATCTCTTTTTTAAAGATAAGGATGTGAAGCCTGGTGAGATGGTGCAGCTTGCCAAGGCCACACAGCTAGTTAAGGAGGAGCCAGCCTTGGAGCCCACATCTCTTAGCTTGCAGCTGAGACCTTTCCCACTATATTTCAGGAGGACCATATTTAGGAAAGATTAAAATGCTGAAGTTTTCTCTCCACATCTGCATTTTCCGGTAAATCAGCCTCGGACGTGAATTATACTCACCATTTCCAGTGTTTATCTGCAAAGGCCTAGAGCTCTGAACATTTTGAGGTTTGCCTTTCATTAGCTACATTGAAAATAATGAAAAAGCCAGTTCGACCTCCCTGTCCTGAATGTTCTGTATGTACTGCTCCTTTCTGGTGTGTTGTGTTTACAACTGCTTTGAAACTCTCTCTTGAACACCATGCTCTTTACCTTATTGCAGAGTTATTGGGAATTTGAGAAATCAACTGAAATATTTCACCATTAAAAAATCACAAAGATAAAGATACTCATTTATAGTCTGTCTTCCTTCTGGTTATTACAAATATTTAAATAATGTTAAGATAGTGTTTCAAAGGGACATTTCAATTTTCAAAATATGTGACATTTATCATCTTAGTGCATAGGAAGGAATGCTTGACTCAAGAGGAATTTTGTTTTTTCAACCGGTAAGAAGTGCATTATCTTAAGTATGTGTATCTGCTTTGGTTCCCTTGAGAAGCAGAATAATAGTAATCACATTTTTCTTGAGTGCTTACAATCCGCCAGTCTTGGGAATAAAAATTTTATGTGCATTATCTTATTTAATTCTCATGGCTACCCTGTAAAATGGTTATTACTGACTCCATTTTCCAGATGAAGTAACTGAGGCTACGGGATTAAGATCACAGAGTTGATAATTGGCAGAACTGTGGAAAAATCCAGGCAGTTTCAATTCAGTTCCCCAGCTCTGTGCCAGAATGTAAAACTCTCTGAGGAGGGCACAGCTTCCTAGGCCCAACGTTATTTGGTTGCCTCAGTGGTCCTGGATGTAGTAATGGCCAGGTTGAGACCTAAAGGAACATCATGGGATAGTGATTGAAAACCTGGGCTGTAGACACACTTTGCTAGCATCCCTGCTTTGCTCTTATGAGGCTTTAGTGTCCCTGTCTGTGTAATGAGGAATATGTTTTTATATATATGTCTACAGGTCTACTGTCAGCATGGGATAAGGTAATCCATGTAAAGTATTTTATATAATGCTGGGCATGTAATGTGCTCTCAGAAAAGCTCAGCTGTACATACACTTAACTGGTAACAATGACAAAAACGAATTCCTAGCCCATTGTTCATATCTCCAAACCACAAAAATATTCCATGTGAAAGGAAGATCTCAGTGACGGTCTGGGGGCCCAGGTGAGGAAGTCTTCCTTTCTTCTTTGCATAGCTCCGATGTCATTAAGCCTTGCTTGCAAGAAAATAAAGCAACCAATTAGCAGTTATGATATAACAAACTAAAATAAGACAGAACGTAAACCAGACATGGCCCTAACCTTGGAAAAGCCAAGGAAGAGACTATGTAGCTAGGGATACCATGAACAGAGAGAGGTGCACGTAGTCATTACACAAATGCACTGTTGGGTGTGAGGTATGGGATTTTGGAGAGAGACTAAGGAAATACTATAGGATAGCATCCTGGAGATGATGAAGCACTTGTTATGTGAAACAGATGGGAAGACCTGTTGTTGAGTCAAAGAAGCTTTTCTCTGCACTTAGAATATTTATGGTAAAATTTCTGGGATAAGAGTTGCAAAATAAGAAAAACACAGATCTTTCCTAGTACCAATGAAGGTTGTTGGCTAAAGTGTAGAATGAGATGAGAGTGGTTGGACAGAGAAGAAACATAAGGTGAAGACTCATAAAGGATATGGTTTAAGTATGGTTTAGAGTAAAGATAATTAGCAAACTACCAGAAATCTAAAGAGGAAGAACTTTCTTTTTAATTTTATTTTTTTATTAACATGTAATGTATTATTTGTTTCTAGGGTACAGCTCTGTGATTCATCAGTCTTACACAATTCACAGTGTTCACCATAGCACATACCCTCTCCAGTGTCCATCACCCAGCCACCCTATCCCTCCCCCCAGCCTCCAGCAACCTCAGTTTGTTTCCTGAGATTAAGAGTGTCTTATGGTTTGTCTCCCTCTCTGGTTTCATCTTGGTTCATTTTTCCCTCCCTTCCCCTATGATCTGTTTTTTTCCTCAAATTCCTCATGTCAGTGAGATCATATGATAACTGTCTTTCTCTGATTGACTTATTTTGCTTAGGATAGTTCCATCCTCTAGTTCCATCCACGTCGTTGCAAATAGTAAGATTCCGGGGAGGTGGGAGTTGATGACTGTGTAATTTTCCAGTGTGTGTGTATGTGTATAGACACACACACAATAGTGTGTCTATACACATACACACACACACACACACACTCTCCATATCTTCTTTATCCATTCATCTGTTGATGGACATCTATCTAGGCTCTTTCTACAGTTTGGTGAATATTACTGCTATAAATGTCGGGGTGCATGTGCCCCTTTGGATCACTCTATTTGTACCTTTGGGGTAAATACCCAGTAGTGCAATTCCTGGGTCGTAGGGTAGCTTCGTTTTCAACTTTTTGAGGAACCTCCATACTGTTTTCCATAGTGGCTGCACCACCTTGCATTCCCCCCAACAGTGTAGCAGGGTTCCTCTTTCTCTGCACCCTTATCAACATCTGTTGCTTCCTGACTGATGAATTTTAGCCATTCTGACTGGTGTGAGATGGTATCTCACTGTGCCTTGGATTTGTATTTCCCTGATGCCAAGTGATATTGAGCACCTGTGTCTGTTGGCCATTTGAATGTCTCCTTTGCAGAAAATGTCTATTCATTTCTTCTGCCCACTTCTTGATTGGATTATTTGTTTTTTGGGTGTTGAATTGGTAAGTTCTTTGTAAATTTTGAATATGTCATTTGCAAATATCTTCTCCCATTCTGTCAGTTGTGTTTTGGTTTTGTTGACTATTTCTTTTGCTGTGCAAAAGCTTTTTATATTGATAAAGTCCCAGTAGTTCATTTTTGCCCTTGCTTCCCTCACCTCTGGCAATGTTTCTAGGATGATGTTGCTGCTACTGAGTTTAAAGAGGTTGCTGCCTGTGTTTTCCTCAAGGATTTTGATGGATTCCTGTCTCACATTTAGGTGTTTCATCCATTTTGAGTCTATTTTTATGTGTGGTATAAGGAAATGGTCCAGTTTCATTCTTCTGCATGTCACTGTCCCATTTTCCCAAACCATTTCTTGAAGATAAAGAAGAATTTATAGTCTATGTTTCTCTTTCTCCCTCCTTCTTCCACACTCATACTTCCATATTCTCTATCTGGACTATCTCTCTATCCCTCCTCTCCCCATTACCTTCCTCTTTGCTTGACTAACCCATGTAGTCTTTAGGTCTAAACTTTAGGTCTTTCTTAAAAGTCCTCCCTGACCATAGACTGGGTTAGGTCTTTTCCTGTATGTATTAATAATATCCTCTGCTTACTCCTATCCAATCTGTTCTCTTAATCTATTGCCATGCAACAAATTACCACAAAAGTAACAGCTTGAAACAACAAATTTCTTTTTTCCCAGTTTTTGTGGATCAGGTATCCTGAATGCTCTGCTCAGAAACTAAGGCTAAGATCAAGATGTTGGCCAGCTGTGTCTTCATCTGGAGGCTTGACTAGGGAAAATTAGGCTTCCAAGCTCCCTTGGATTGTTGGCAGAATTTATATCCTTGTAGCTGTAGAATTTAAGTTCCTATTTTTTAATAGCTGTGGGCTGGGACCCACTCTCAACTCAGGTTCTTACCATGTGGCTCTCTCTACAATATGGCAGTTTGGTACTTCAAGACCAGCAGGAGGTCTGCTAAGATAGGAGCCATATGTAACATTACACAATCATGGGAGTGCTATCCCATCGTATTCACAAATTCTGCCCATACATAAGGGAAAGTCATCATACTGGGTGAGTCTATCAGGGGTAGGGGATTTAGCAAGCCATTTCAGAATTCTGTCTACCAAAATATCCTTTATCACATTGCATTATAATTGCCAAATTGCAGAGATCCCACAAAGACTATTTCTTGGTGACCCTAGTTTCTACTTTCCATAGAGCTTGGCCGACTCTGCCAATGGATACTTATTAGACTCTCCTAAGTGGATACTTGTTAGTCACTTAATAAATGTTGACAGTTCAGTTTGGATAGTAGAGAGCATGGAGGCCTAGAGAGAAAAGAACTTAATAATCAATACATTTAGTAGAATCATAAGTGAAAATATATTGCCAAATGGCAAAGAAGGACAGAGAAATTTTGAACTAAATCCAGAATCTACAGACTCTATTAATGAGGTATTGGGGAGCAAGAATTTCCTGTCCCCCAGAAGGTCCTTCTAGGTGTACTAAATCAAATTGATATGATATAGATTCATAGGAGAAAACCAAATTTAATTTCCTGTGTATGGAGAATCCACAAAGATTTGAAAATTCCAAATAGTCAGGCAAAAGGAGGTATATATGTCGTTCTGAACTAAGGAAAAGGGGGTTAGAATCTGGGACTTCAAAGGGAAGGTATGTAATTCACAGGAAGATGTAAAAGATGTAAAAAAAAAAAAGATGTTTGGTAAACTAATGTTTGCTGGGCCATTCAGAAAAGCAGTGGGACATAGAGGACTTTGATCAAACAGGCCCTGCTACCTTCTTTCCTGTCTACCATATCTAGTTTATAGTATAATGTAGTTAGCTCTGGTAATAGTTCTCTTCCTGGAACAAGTTCTCCATCTAAACTATTTTTAGGCAGCTGTGGGGGAGATAAAGAGCTTTTCCTGAATCTACTGAGTTTTGATTGCTTTTTAACTCATAGTAATCTTTATGCCAAAGTTGCCCATCTCTGGGGTGGTCTGCCTTTGGCCCCTATAGAGGATGGTACCATCATTGTGGTGATGGGGAAACTGGATGCTGTATCTTTGGAGGTGGTGATTAAGTGAAACTCAGTCAACAATGTTTGGTCTATTATATTGAATGTGGTGTCAAATTAAGTAAGAATGAACAGTTCCCACTAATTGTGCTAAAGTATGGAAGGCCATCATGATAATCATTACTTTAAAAAATAGTTATTTGAGCTTTTCCTCTGATCAAGGCATAAGGATAAATACTTTTGAAGAGTGTACCAGGGCTGAACCAAGAAAATATAGGAAATTTAAAGCAGGGAATTGGTTTACTTAGGTGATAGGAAAGCTGAGAAGCCACTAAGCCCTCACAAAGGGATAGTGAGGCTAACCAAAGGTTAGCAACCGCAGGAAGCCACTACTGTCTGGGTTCCAAAGGGAGGAGGTGATCATGTAGGAGCTTGGGGGCCAGGGTTATGGAACTGGGATTATAGAGGCGAGTTAGCTGTCTCCAGAGATGCTGGATGACTCAGAGAAGGAGAAGAAATGCCCTGACTTCTCCCTTCCTCCCACCCTTCAACCTAGTGTCTCCTATTAGTTGAACCCAACTGAAGGGAGCAGGGAAAATGCAGGCAGCAGGTGTCAACATTTTTCCCCCAGTGTCTCTGGAGAGTGGAACATGATGAGCTTGAGAAATGGAACGGAGGGCCAACAAGCCCAGGACCAGGACAGGGACATAAAGACAAATGACAAGAATTTGTCCTCAAGGGGCTTGGCTTGCATTTTGGTAAAGAGCCATGCATACAGATAACTGTAATAACAGAGAGATCCATACTTTCTGGAACAGCACGATAATTTAAAAACAACAAACAAAACACAAGTTCTGGTATTCAAAATGCAATTTGTACAAGGAATTAAATCAGATATTGATTGGACTTGTATTTTACCATGTAATTACCAAAAACAAAAAGTAAATTTTAGAAGAGAAGTTTGAATATCTGTATAGCTAAGGGGAGAAGATTTAAAGAAAACCAGAAAACCCAAAACTATAAGATAGATAGATGTTATTAGTTATGCAAAATATTTTTAAAGAATGACAAAATACCATGAAACCATAAGTAAAATCAGAATTTATATGATTAATTGGGAAACAAAACACAGAAGGAGCCAATACCTATAATGTGCCTGCAAAGTAAGAAAAAGACAAATAACCAAATAGAAAAGTGAGCAAAAATATTAGCCATTCTCACAACAGAGTAAGATAATACGATTCAATTTTTGTAAAGCAAGACATTAAATAGAAGTCCTCCACGGATAATTGATGAAAATGGAGAGAAATGTGAAAGGTGGCATAAATGCCTGGCTTACATTAGTTGCTGGAAGGGAGGACCCTAGAGTGTGGGGTGGAGGACCAGGGAATGGGAAAATAAAAAGGGAGTACATATGAAAAGTTTGAACGACCCATTCAGCATATACATGGTCCCATTCATGTAAAATTATTGAATACATATGGCTGTGTATGTGTGTGTATATACTACTTCCACCACCCTCACCCAAGTCCAAGCGCCATCAGCTCTCACCTGGATTCCTGCAAGGATTGTCTTTCTCATTTCCCTCTTCCATGCCTGCCTCCTCACAGCACTCTGCACAGCAGCCGGAGTGGTTCTTTGAAAAGCTGTCTGATCATGATCCTTCTCTGATCTGCACTGTGCTTATCAGTACTCTCCTGGGACTTTCCACCCACTCAGAGTAGGATCTAATCTCAGGTCATTCTCTCCCCTTCCCTCAGGACACTCCAGCCTCGATGATCCTCACTGTTTCTAGGATGTCCTGCCTTGCCATGTCGCGCCACATCCTTAGTACCTGCAGTCCCCTTTGCAGTCTCCATCTTCCTGCCCTCACCTCCACACTTCTATTTAAAATGTCTCTTCTTTAAGAAGGATTTTCCTGATGACCTTACCCAAAGTAACATCTTTACTCTCTGACACTAACACTCTTTGTTTTTCTTTAGAGCATCTATTGCCACCCGACATATGGCTAGAATATAAACATCTAGAGGGTGTCTTTGTGTCACATGGCACACAGTAGGCACTCAAAAATTATTTGCTGAATGAATGAATAAATGAATAGAGATGTTTGGGCAAGGATAGTCACCAAAATGTTAACATTTATAGATTTCAGATGCTTTTTGTTTCTTCTTTATAATCTTCTCTATTGCTGAAGTTGCAAAATTCTTAAACATTATTTGTCCTCATTGACAAATCAGGATATTTGGCTTGAGTTTATAGGAGTCTGTGATAGGTTTAGATGAAGAAATCTAAGGAAAAACAAACTTATTGCCCTTCCTCTTAGAAATGCAGGATTATTAAAAATCCCGGTAGCTTTCATTTTTCCAAAGAACTATGGGATGTTACTTTAGCTATTGCCTTGCTTATTTTCTGGACATGGGCAGAAATTCATATATCCTGGATCCTAGCTCCTACACTGGTATATGTGCCGTGCATCTTACTGTTTACTGCAGTGGAGATAAATGTATCTTGTCCGTGTCAAAAACCAAATCACTAGTGTTGGCTGTAGTACTTAAGAAAAAAAAGTAGGCTGATATTTCCATTTACTTTGAGGTGCATAAGAAAAGAGTGAGGTGGATTAATGAATGAATAGAGGGATGGATAGATATGGAATGAAACAAGATAGTAAGCTACTGTTAGAATCTAGGTGGTGGGTGTATAGGTCTTCGCTGTGAAATTCCTTCAACTTATAAAGATTTGAAAAATTCCATAATAGAATTTCTGAAAAATTAAATAACTAAATATAAGGGAATTTATATAGTATAATATTCAAGGCTACTTATTTCTTTTTGAGGAGAGGGCAAAAAGGAATTGAGATATTCTGATGAAAGCATTTAATAATATTCTTGGAGATAATAAATATTTTAGCCCTTGTATTGTCGTACTTAGATTTGTGCTTGTGTAAACCACATTTGTTTGATTGGAAAAAGTCCATTTTGATCATTTGGTAGTATGGTTTCATCAAGCCTCTTTTGTAGTTTAAGCATGTATAGAAGAAGCAGTGAGAGTTTGGTCTTTTCCATTAATTAGGGCTTTCAGAAGCTTACTGAAAAACACCCTCTAAACATGACAAGCCATGGAGAGCTGTTGCACTGAACTACAATTAGTACAGTTAATAATAGCTTTTCCAGGAAAAGAATTTAATGACTGTGCAGAACCAAAAAATCTAAATAAAGTATCATTATGTATATCACTTCAGTGTGTTCTTTGTTTTGCATGTGATAAATAGGCAGAAAAGTTTGTCTCAATGCTAAATACTATTACCTTCTAAAACTCTAAAACCATTCATTCATTTCAATGTGCCATGCTGCTTATTACGCAGAGGCCACAGAGAGGCAGGGACAGAATTTCAGCTCATAGTCTCCCCCTCCCCCTTTCATTTCCCTCTCCCTTTTCTCTGATCCTCTTTCTCTGTCTCCTTGTTTTTTACCCTCTTTCCTCTCTTTTTCTTCTGCCCTCCCTCCTCCTTGTCCTCCTCCTTTTCTCCTTCCACTTTCTATCTCTGTTCCCTTTCTCCTACCTTAGGCTGCCAGAGAGAGGTGCTGGGTCATTCCTACATATACATTTATTGTACTAATAAGATTATGCTGAGGTAGAATGTGGAGAGATATTTGATTCTCTATTAAGATACATATAAGCTACATATATATTTTAAAGACTTTTTTTTTAAAAAAAGATTTTATTTATTTATTTGACAGAGAGAGGAGAGAGATCACAAGTAAGCAGAGTGGCAGGCAGAAAGAGAGGGGGAAGCAGGCTTCCTGCTGAGCAGAGAGCCCGATGTGGCTGGATCCCAGAACCCTAAGATCATGACCTAAGCTGAAGGCAGAGGCTTTAACCCACTGAGCCACCCAGGGGCCCCTATAAGCTATATATTTTTAATTGTTGGTTATACTTTTCAATTTCTCTGTGTCTTTTTTTTCCTACTAGGTCTCTGATTTGAAAAGAGATGTATTTAAATTTCATGCTATAAGTGTATTTTTTAGTCAAGTTCTTCTTCCATTGTAATAGTTTTTGCTTTATATGGTTAGCACTTGTGTTGACTGGTGCATTCATACAGTGCATGCTTTTGTACCCTTTATGATGACACGACTTCCCTTTTTATCTAGTTTAGTGCTTTTCTCTGTATATCCAATTTAAGATAATACCCTAAGTTCTGTATTGTCTGATAGTAACTTTGCTATTCCTCTTTTTTTTTTTTGCTTGCATTTCTCTGGTATTTCTTGCCTATTTCTTCATTATCAGTTTTTTAATAACTTTATTTTAAATAATTTTCTCTAATTTATTTCTTCTTTTTTAATCCAATATGGCTGACTCTTTTCATGGATGTATATGGTCCATTGACATAAAGTATATTGATTGATTGATGTGATTATTTTCCTCAATTTTGCTCTTATTTTACATTATTTTTGTAATTTATTATTTCTCTGGTTTGTTCAAGTTATTATTCATTCTGTTCCTTTTTATCTGATTTTATGTACCCTTTGTCTGCTGCTTTAAGTCAGACACACATCTCTCTGCTACTGTTTAAAAACAAGAGATATATATTTTTAAATCCAAATTTAAAAGAACTATATTGAGTCACAGAAGATGATGTCCAAGAGGCACAGCAGGATGAAGAAATTAAAAACTTCACACGATTCTTGTTTTCTCTCTGTTTCTCCCTGCTTTCTTCCATTTTTTTCTGTTTTACCTAGGTATAGCTGACAAAATTGTGATATATTTAAAATGTACAATGTGATGATTTGATATATATATGTACACATTGTGAAAAGAGAGAACAGTTTTTACCCCCCCATGATGGCATCCCTCCTAATTATCATTACACTCACACCAGTAAGATGAACTCTTTTGTAAACTTTCACTTGCTTCTTTTCTCTGTTTCATGCCACCAGATGAGAGGTTTGGAATGTTTACCATCCAGTCTCTCCACCCTAATCCCACCCTGCCACCATCTCCAACTTCTAGGTTTTGCCGAGATAATTAAATACTTCTAAATTGATTTGACTTTCAAGAATTCTTATTTAGTACTTTTAAAAACACATTCCCAGACAGTCTACCAATATCTATTTACACGTAAATGTATATTTAGATTGTGTGTATGTACTCCACTTGTGTGTACTCCACTAAAATGCTCTTCAAGTTTTTTGATCCACGTTGTTGTAAATCTCCCCAGCAGCTCTGTTTCATTGGGTACTTATATTCTTTGATCTTTCACTTTCAGGTTGTTATTCTAACAGGTTGTTATTTTTCTGGATGTAGACCTGGGTACAAATCTTGAAGGTTCTGTAAGTGATGGGAAGCAAAGGATCACCTGCCTAACTCCCTGGGGAATTGTGTAGAAGGTAGAGAGCAGACTATCTAGACAGCAGAGAGAACCTTCCAGCCTCTCTTTCTATTCACATCTTCTTGCCCTCAGAAAAAGGGATGTTTCAGCATACCAGATATACTCCTTGGGCTTCGTGGGAGTCAGACTAAGAACCCCCACAAGGGACCAAGTCATCCTTAGATACTTGGGGTACACAGAACTTTGAAGCTATCCCCAGCATTCATCAAATGCAAACTTAATCTTGAGAGTCTCTGAATTTGGCTTTCAAACTCATGCCTCACCCATGTTGGAAAAGGCCCCACATTTTCTCCTCTGCCAGGATCTTTTCAGAACTCAACATCTTACTTACACTCAGTGGTTCACAACCACCAACTGCTGCTTGGCTCAAGGTAGAAGGATATATTTAAGCCAGAAATGGATAGGAAATAAGATATTCAAATTTGATCACTATTGTCTCAGAATTCTCTTAAAACAGATTCTAATTTTTAAAAATTAATTTTATACATTGTTAGAATTTCTTTAAAATGGAGAAATCGAAATGCAAAGGGTCAGGATTTGGTCATGTACAATTTGTGATAGGAGTTATTTTTATTGACTGTCCAAAATTCTTCTAGTAATCACTGCCTTTCCCCTCAGTCAGTTCATGCAGTTTCAGCCTTGATAAATTGAACTATCAGTTAAGAATATATTTTTTGCAAATAACAGAAAAATATAATAAGGCTTATATAAAAAATGGTATTTGCTAGTATCTTGAGCCAAACAGACTTTGGGGGAAAATAAGAGATCTATTGAACTTTGGATAACTGGATAATTATGTCATCAGTGGCTAGTTTTTGCTTAGCTCCTATCCTTTCTGTGGCAGAACTATTCCTTCTAAAGATTATAAGATGTCTGCCAATAATTTCCAGGGATAGCGATCTTCTTGGTCACATCCAGTGGCAAAAAGTGCATCTTTCCATTAGCTCTCTAAGAGGATGTAAACTTCTTTCCCAGAAGCCCCCAGAAAACATCAGCCACATTTCGTGTTCTTTATTTGGATCATATGCAGTAATGGACAAAAATCTGCCCTCCTCAGTGGCTTGCACATAAATAATCAAGGTCACACACATGGTCTAACAGGGACACAAACTGTATCCACCAACTCTCTTGTCAAGGTCACCAAACATTTCTGTTTGGTTTTTTTTTCCTGCTAAGTGATCAATTCTCAGTCTTCATTTTACTTCATTTTACTTAACTTACTAATATCATTTTACTCAATTGATCATTCCCCGAAACACATTCCATTGCTTCCGTGACTCTGCTCTCCTACTTTTCCTCCTACCTTACTGGCTGCTCCAATTTAGTATCCTTCACTGGTTCTTTCTCAACATCCTAATATCTTACAGCCCTGGAACAGTATTTAGACTTCTTCTCTTTTCTACCTACACTCACTGCCTTCATGGTCTCATCCAATTTCATAGCTCTAAATATGAGCTATACAAATTGTGTGTAATCAACATCATCATCTTCATTAGCAAAATATATCAAATCAGCATTATTGTTCTTATCACTAAGTGCCAGAGAAATGTTATCTCAATTACTCCTGATGAACTTGGTTATGTAGATTGAGTTATTGTCTCTATTTCACAGGTGAGAAAACTGACATCTAAGATAATGTAAATAACTCTGGCATGGTCACAGAGCAAGTGGTAGAGCCAGGTCTTGAATCTGGATAGGTGGATTCCAGTACCTTTTTTTTTTTTTTTAATTAATTAATTAATTTAATTTTTAGAGAGGAAAGAGAGAGAGAGACCATGCATGTGAGTGGGGGGAGGAGCAAAGGGGGAGAGAGAGAGAGAGAGAGAGAGAGAGAGAGAGAATCTCAAGCACACTCCCCACTGAACCTGGAGCCCAGTGTGGGGCTCCATCTCACCACCTGTGAGATTATGACCTGAGCTGCAGTCATAAGTTGGATGCCTAACCTACTGAGCCACCCAAGTGCCCCCAGAACCATTCTTAACCATCATGCATTACTGCCTCCACAGTGTCAATAGCTTCTAGATATACATTCTTTTTCTCTTCATGCCAGTATCTGACATTATTATGATGCCCTGCTCTCAGAAACTTGTTTCTCTATTGCCAAGGATTTCCTAAAATGTTAAGATTTGTACTGTTTCAAATGACTTCAGAATTTTTAGTATTGAATTTTCCTGCTACCAGGAACGTTTTAGAGGCCAAACTGCTAGTGATTCTGTTTCTTAAAAGGAAGACTATGAACTGACATTAAAAAGAAGCCTAAAATACTCTTTGAAACTTTTCTTTCCCTGGCTAGTGCTTTTTTTATTTCTGTCTTTCTCCACCATCTTCCTGGAATAATACTTTTCAAAAATAAAACATTAAAAAATTGAATAAAATAAAATAAATATTAAATACATAACAAAATAAAATAAAATACCTTTGCTTTATTGCCCTCCATTTGAAATCTGAATACCAACATCCCAATTCCACTGAAATTACCACTATATTATTTTTACCTCAATTGCCAAACAAATGAATGTTGTTCAGTCACTGTTTTACTCAATTTTTTGTGGTATTTGACAGTGTTGATTATTTCTTCTTTTAAACTATTTTCTCCCTTGAGTTCAATGACAACATAATCTGGATTTCTTTTTATTTCTGTGACATCTTCTTTAGAGCATCTCTTCCTAAAAGTATCATTAACTTTGCTCTTCTCCAGGGTTATTAGTCCTCTTCTCATTATATTCTCTCCCTGGATAATATCATCTGTCTCTGAGTATAATTTAAAAACAGATAGCTCTAAATATGTACCTTCAGCTGGAGGTCTTATAATTCCCTTAGTCAACATACCCAGAGCTGAGCAATGTGGTTCCCCTTTCTCCACTCTGAAACTACTCCATTTTTCTTTTTGCTGTCTGTGTTAGTGATATGCTGCCACTGCTATCCAAAGTCCAGGTCATTTTAAGTTATCCAGTGCTTCCTCTGTTCTCTCACCTTCAATACACAGGTGTTCACTCAAGTGATCTGTGAAGTCTGTCTTCTCTGCAGCATCACGAGTGACCTTGTGTTAGTTCAAGCACTGTTCACCTCCAGCTTGAACTATTACAATAAGTTGCCTTTTGATCTTCCTGATTTCAGACTTGCCCATGCAATGTTTTCTTTTTCCACGTTGTTACTGGAGCGACCTTTCCAAATTTTAAACCTGATCATGTCTTTCTCCAGATGAGTTCCCTCAGTGACTCCCTGATGCTTAAAAGAGGAGATCCTAGCTCACAAATCCTTCTTAATCAAGTCCCAGCCTACTTCTCCAGCCTCATTTCCTTCGACTTCTTACCTTCTTTTCTTTTTCTCTTACTCCTTTTTCCATCCTCCTTCCCCTCCCCTTCTGTTTCTTCTTTTTCTCTCCATACCTTCCTCTTCTTCCTTTTCTTTCAGCATTAAATTGTTTGTAGTTTCTGAAGATGACAAGATTGTTTTATAGATCTAGGCCATGTGAAGCACTTTCCCCACCCACTGAACTCCTAGAAGGCCAGTTTGCATATTATTCCTTCCGGTTTCTCCAAACTGAATTCATAACTGCTTTCCTTGTACTACTTTTGTAATGTGCCCATACTTTATTATGCATAAAGCTCTCTAGTTACAACTTTTTGGATTCTGTGACTCTCATTAGATTGTAAGTTTCTTAAAGGAAATAATTCTGTCTTTATTATCTTTTTATCTCCTATTACAATGTTCAGCATATAATAGAGAGTCAGCATTTGTTGAGCAGGCTTAACTGAAGCCATAAGTTAGACAATTTCCCTTGAGATATTAATAATTTTTTCTAGAAATGATATCATACATTTTAATATCACCTTACTGTGTGCTGTGTATTCCTGTGTAACTTTCTATTAAACCTAAGTAATTTTCACCATAAGTTAAGCATGGAAGGAGTCACATCTATTATTTTATGTCATTGAGATACCACTAGTTATTATTAACAAAATACATATGTTATTTTGTGCTAAGAATCCTTAAAATTTTCCAAGTGGAAAAATCATTTCTATTTTCTCATGGAAATGACAGCAAAGGCAGTGCCATCTGGGATAACATTAATAGCTGAATCCAAATAAATTTGATTACATCATTCTCAAGGAATCTAAGTCTCATATTCTTGAGTCATCTATTTTTGCAGTTTCAAATTTATGGCACGTATTGAGATAGATTATTTAATAATGACAAAAGAATTATTCTGATTGTTATGAGAAAGAGCTCAGCTAAGTTTAGCTTTTAAAAACAAATTTAAGAGCTGTGGAAAAATGAACCTTGCAAATTCATCTACTCTCTCTTGAAGAGTTAGGGCATACCAAAAATTAGTTGATACAGACCTTGTATCCCAAGAGTTCTGTTCTTCTGTTTTGTCCTCTCTGTCAAACCTTTAAACTTGACAAAATGGAATATGGTCACAGAAATTTAGCTTTCCATAAATGAAGAAGATCTATATCACATGCTAATTTTTCTCCCCTTTAAAGCTTGGTTTATGATGGGAAATATTTATAAAATTAACCTCTATGTAACTATTTTTGTCTTACTTCTAATCAAAAGTATTGTTTTTTATTGAGGTGAGATTCACACCTCAATAAAACCTAAAATTAATCTTGTTGAAGTGAACAGTTAAACGGCTGCTAGTACCTTCACAGTGTTGTGCTACCACCACCTCTGTCTAGTTTCAGAGCATTTTTTTTTAAGATTTTATTTATTTATTTGATATAGAGAGAGAGAGATCACAAGTAGGCAGAGAGGCAGGCAGGGGTGAGGGGAAGCAGGCTCCCTGCTGAGCAGAGAGCCCGATTCCGGGCTCGATCCCAGGACCCTGAGATAATGACCTGAGCTGAAGGCAGAGGCTTTAACCCACTGGGCCACCCAGGCGCCCCTAGTTTCAGAGCATTTTTATCATGCCAGTAGTAAACCCTGTATACATCAAGCAGTTGCTTTTCATTCTTCCCTGCCCCAGATTCTGGTGACCACCAATCTGCTTTCTGTTTTTATAGATTTACCTAGTCTAGCTATTTTATATAAATGGAGCCATACAATATGTGGCCTCTGTGTGTGGTTTTTTTTCACTTCGAATCTATGTTGTAGTATGGATCAGTATTTCATTTTTAATGACTGAATAATGTTCCATTGTATGTATATACTACAACTTGTGTATCCATGTGTCCACATTTGGGTCATGTTCATCTTTTGGACATTGTGAATAGTACTGCTATGAACATTCATGTACAAATAATTGAGTATCTATTTTCAATGGATTGGTGTATTTTTAATAAGGATACAATAGTCTCCTAAATTTTGGAAAGCTGTTTGCAAATTTGACTGAGTGCAACTTATTATCTCAGGATGTATCTAGAGAAACTAAATTCCAAAGCTTTGAGCACTTTTTTCTCTTGAAACTGATGACTCATGTTTCTGGTGAGTAGACGGGGAGGAACATCAGGACTGATAGTCATGGGGAATTCAAATCAATTGTTCATATATGTTGAATTTCTAGAATAGAAAAATCAATTTCTATTCAGTTTGGAGTATAGAAATAAATTTCACTTTCAAAAAGCTTGTGAATGGTGGGACAAATTCTCAAATAACAGTACTAAAACTCCTTGGGACGCTGTTATCAGTAGAGTTTGCCCAGGATGCTGTGGAGCGGGAGGGAGGAACATATAACCCAATTACGGACAGATCCATCAGACCTCCCAGAAGTGAAATGTGAACACTTTCCAAACATTTTGAAAGTGAAGTAAAGATTTCCTGAACAAATTCAGGGAAGTTGTACCCTTCCTTTTTGAATATTTTTGCATAAGAAAATATATATTTGGATTGAATGTATAGACAAATACATCTTTTTTTTTTTTGAAGATTTTATTTATTTGACAGAGAGAAACACAGCGAGAGAGGGAAAGCAGAGGGAATGGTAGTGGGAGAAGCAGGCTCCCCACTGAGTGGGGAGCCCGATGCAGGGCTCGATCCCAGGACCCTGGGATCATGACCCGAGCTGAAGGCAGACGCTTAACGAATGAGCCACGCAGGTGCTCCCAGACAAATACATCTTGAGACAGAATCAAACTATGCATATTGCTTTGTGAAATGCTTTTTGCAGTTAACTATTGTGATGTCTATCTTTAGACCTTCAAATAAGCTGAGAATGAAGATGTATGAGTTAGCCTGGTGAAGAAGAGTGGGATGGGCATTTTATATAATGAATAGCAGCATGGGTAAAGTTATAGAGATGGGAAAGAGGATGGCATATCCTAAACCTCCAGGTAATTTAGTTTTTTCTGTGTAGGGAACATGCAACCAGCATCAGAACTTGATAGAGTTGAAATAGAAAAGATTCGTATGTTTAGATAATCTATAACTAGATTTGAATTATTTTAGGATTATTAAATTTACTTTATAGGCCTTTGCACTTTCCTTCTTTACTTCTTGTGTTTCTCTTTTAGGTTCTTAGTGAAGCTTCATTTAAAACAGATTTGAACTTTTCCCAGAAGCAATAATTTCATCTTGTTTGTTTACCCAAGTATGGCCCTGAATTGTGTGCAATTATCCAAAACTTTAGCTCGACATCGATTGTGCAGTGTCTTAACTAAAGCACGGTGATAAGGTGCTGGAGATAAATAGATGTGTAAGACAACATCCGTATCCTAATGGGATCATAGTCTTGTGGAAGATACATATATAGATATTGTACAGATAATTTAGAACTACATGTCAAGACTCTTAGCCTCCAGACTGATGAGGTCAGTGAAGTCTTCTTGCTATAATTGAGTGAAGTCTTCTTGCCATAATTGAATACAAATTATCTAAGATAAAAAGTGTGGGCAGAACATTTCAGGCAAAGGATCAAGCAAAGTAAAGATTGTGGGGTTTAGAAAACTGCATGCAGTTTTGTCTTTTTAGAGCATAATATAGCACATTGTGTTAGAAGAGACAGTGGTGAGGAAGTGGGGGTCCTAGTGTATGGTGTTAAAGGGATTATACTTGATCCTTTGCTAGATGAGAGGCCACTTAATGATATTTAAGGGAGACAGACATGGTAAGGGAAGGTAGATTTGAGGAAGGCAGATTACGGCTGGGGAGACTCGTTAACAAGCCCTTACAGTGGTCCAGCTGTGAGAATATGGAGCCAGAATAAAAGCAGTGGTTGCAGGAGGGATGGGGAGGGAGGAGACTGAATTAATAAACATTTTAGAAGTAAAATGAGAAGAACTTAATGGTAAGAGGAAATAATGCTGACAGAAAAGGAGAAACAATGGATATGCCCTAGACTTTTATTTTTGATGGGCTGCCAAAAATGTCAATGTCATTTGGTGAAATGTCTGTGCTGTTTGCTAAAAGAGCCAAGGGAAAGTAAGAAAGTTCTGGGGGGGCAGATTGGTGCATGCATTTTGTCCATAAGGAGCATCCAAATCATCTCATTTATTGAATAATAAACACATAATGTTTTAGCTTCTGGAAATACCATGATGTGCTGTGACATTTTCAAAACCTGACGAGCTCTTCTTTAACCATCAGAATTTTTGCATTATTTCTTTTCTCCTAAAGGACAGCATTCTATTCCATTTACCCCACATAATTTTATCCTAATGTAATACATGAATATCAGCCTGTTATGCTTTACTCCAAGCAATGTGTCTATTAAAAATAGGCTTGACATGTTAATGTTTCTGCTCTGGATTGTGTTGCAAGGTAATTATTGTTACACAGTTGATTAGTGCCAAATAATGACATTACAAATTTTGATAAGTTATTATTAAACATAAGAAACTTTATTGGGAATGTGCATCTTAATAAATATACAGATCTGGGTATTTTTAAATTCTAAATTATGAATGATAAATATTATATATTGCTGTGTTGAGGTTGGTTTAAGAATCAGCTTTTTCTTATTCATATACATCAGCATTTTTCAATCTTGTTCAACTCAGGACCCTTTTACACTCTTAAGAGTTATTCAGGCCTCATGGGCAGGGGCAGCTGAGGCAGCAGAAGGATGTGCTGGTCACCTTCCCTCCCTGAATATCTTCTTCAGCCCCCTACCTGTCCCTAGAGAACCAGGGTGGACCCCCCCACACTCAATACTGAGCTTTGGGTTGATCTATTTTCCCAGTGATCCCTTCCCCAAACCGGGCAGCCCTCTGATTTCCCCCTTAGACCTCCTCACCCTCTCTCTTTTTAAGACCACTTGGAATTAAAAAAAAGCACCACCATTAGCTGGGAATTGGGGGCAGAAAGGGCTTGTGATTTCCCAGAAGGTAGAATCAGAAGAAAAGGTGGGGTGGCAGTCATCTAACCTACCCAACTTTCCAGCCCTGGGAATTCCTAAGAGTGTCCAGGGCCGAAGTCAGAGGGAGCCCTCCTAGCCCATCACCATCCTGTAGGAAGATTAAGGAGCAGGGATAGGGAAATAAAGAAGCATGTTACTTTTCCGGAAAAAAAATTGCTGAGGACCCCACAGAACTTTAGTTTATTATATGGGTTTTATTCCTCAATATTTACTGCATTAGAAATTATAATTGAGAAATTAAAAAGATTTGTTTATTAATTTGAAAATAGAAGCAATAAACCCATTACGTATCATAAGTAACATATTTTTAAGGATGTATATTTTAAAAATAGTGAAAATATTGGCATTGGTTTCCATATTTGCAAATCTCATGCCTTCCTTTAAAAAGGCAACTGGATTCTCATTCTACTTATGCATTTAAATCTTTTGCAGTATGTTGTTTTGATTGAAATATGTGAAGAAAATCTGGCTGCATGCAAATGTGTAGCTGGAAAAGGGAGGATTTGATGGATGCCTGAAAGAGTCTCAGGCATTGCTAGGTGTTTTTGGACTGCATTTTGAGAATGACTGATACAGCTGTAAGTGCTTAAAAAGTGTTCTTCCCATAAAAGGTAGATGAGAATGGAAAGAATAGTGATAACATCTAAAACTTTAAAAATATTCATTATATATATTCCTATTGTCAAATACTACTTTCAGTTTTCTGTCAGCTAACAATCAAGTCCTCTTTCAGTTTTGTTGAAAAGAAATGATTCAAATTTGCAAAATAATTTGTTACCTAATCTTAGAGTCATTTATTTTCTCAATATTTGGGAAATATACCAAAAGGATCTTTTGAAGAGTTAACAAATGATAATTAATCATAGTATTTCTCTTAGACACACACTATTTTGGTTTTTAACACAGAAAAGTATTGAAAAATTGAAGTGTAGTCAATTTCAATACAACTTTGATAGTAGAGTGTGTTAATTTAAAATGTTTGTATGCTGTGACAATACTGTGTGCGTCTATTCCTCCCCCTTGCCCCACCCCCACCACTGAGTCATTGGAGTTCCAATTAGTTTATTCAATTCGTTGAAAATGTCAGGTCAATCATCTAAATCATATTTATTAACTTTTTTAAAAAAAAGAGTAAGCTCAAATAATGTATTAATGTTCATGCTCATGACAAGCATGTGGGAATTCTAATTCTTAATTAGGGAAGTGAATAGTTGGAGAACTAGAGATGAGTCTTTGTGTGTGGTCCTGTATGGATGAGTTTATAACCTGGAAATAAGCTTCCTGGCTTCAAAATTTCTTTTCAAAGGTCTTTTTACTTCCCTTTATAGGGCTCTCTTTCAAAAGTATGAATTCTTGGGGTGCCTAGGTGGCTCAGTTGTTTAACTGCCTGCCTTTGGCTCAGGTCATGATCCCAGGGTCCTGGGATTGAACCCCATGGCCGGTGTGTGTGTGTATGGGGGTTCCTGTTCAATGGGGAGCATGCTTCTCCCTCTCCCTCTGTCCCTGCCCCCACTTGGTCTCTCTCTCTCTCTCTTTCTCTCAATCACTCTCTCTTTCAAATAAATAAGTAAGTAAATAAAATCTTTTAAAAATCCCTCAAAAGTATGAATTCTTAGAAAAAATTTGGCAGGTGGGTATAGTTATGGAAGACATTATGGCGGTTCTCAAAAAATTAAAGATAGAACTACCATTTGATTCAGCAATTCTACTTCTGGGTATAGATGCAAAGGAAATGAAATCTAAGAGATAGCTGCACTCTCATGTTCATTGCAGCATTGTTTATTCACAATAGCCAAGATATGGAAACAACTTATGGAAACAGCCTCATATGGATGGATAATGGATAAAGAAAAGTATATGTACACAATGGAATATGATTTCATCCATAAAAGGAGGGAAATCCTGCCATTTCAAACAATATGGATGAACATTGAGGACATTATGATAAGTGAAATAAGCCCAAAACAGAAAGACAAATACCATATGATATCACTTATATATGGAATCTAAAAAAGTTGAACTTACAGAACTTGAGAGTAGAACAATAGTTACCCACAGGTCAGGAGGACTGGGAGAATGAGGAAATGTTGGTCAACAGATACCATTTTTGGTTATAAGATGAATAGGTCCTAGGGATCAAATTTACGGCATGGTGATTATAGTTAATAACACTATATTGTCTACTTGAAATTTGCTATGAGAGAGGATTTTGTATTCTCACCATGCACACACACACACACACACACATGCACACATAGTAACTATGTGAGCTGATGGGTGTGTTAACTTGATTGTGGTAATTCTTTCACAGTGTGGTAATTCTTTCACAGTGTTAACTTGATTGTGGTAATTCTTTCACAGTGTAT
This sequence comes from Procyon lotor, assembly GCA_028646535.1. Taxonomy (NCBI): domain Eukaryota; kingdom Metazoa; phylum Chordata; class Mammalia; order Carnivora; family Procyonidae; genus Procyon; species Procyon lotor. Next base: position 84,069,331 of record CM053604.1, read on the forward strand.
ATGTATATGAAATCATTGTATTGTATACCCTATATATATAAAATTTTGATTTGTCTATTACATCTCAGTAAATATTGGAGAGTAAAGAAAATAGTTGGTAGGCAGAATAAAAATGATAAATAAAAATGAATAAAAATGAAAAATAAAAATGATCATCACTGTGACCGTGTCACTCCCAGAATAAATTTGATTTAAATACATTGGCTGAATACCACAAGGTTCCCACCAACATTTTATATTAACAGAAATTTCTAAAAGATAGGGACAACTCTAAACTCCTGCTGTGGGTTGATGGTGACTAATTAAAGAAGGCTGCAGTAACACTATTCAGTTTTTTCTTTGAAGAGTTTGCCTTCCTGATGGTATTATATCCTATGAAATGCTCCATATTAAGATTTGGCATCTGTGAGAGGTAGGCTTTTCTTTCATAGAGTGAGAAAAGGGTGATTTTGAAAAGGGAGTGAGAAATGAGGACTGGCATTCATGCCTTGATCTTAGGCAGGTTTTCAGGCCCAAGTTTTGGAAAAAGAGACCTGGAAGTAGAAGGTCTGGTAGCAGAGTCCCTTAAAACTACTTTTACCCATGTGTTTTTGGGAAACTTTTTGTGTACACCCAGCAATACATCTACTCTAGTTTGAAGAATGCTATTATACAACACAGACATGATTCTTGACCCCACTAAATTATATATAATGTTATGGGAAATGCAGACAAGTGAAACAAAGAAAAACAAACCCACCATTACAATAGTGTGTGATGAGGAAAGTATGGGCACTATGAGACCATCAGTGAGGGTTTCCCAGGCGGGGTGGGTTGAGGGGAGGCTGCAAGTAGATGACATTCAAATGGAGACAAGGGAGATAAGGATAATTTGGCCAGGTGAAGAAGGTGGAAAAGAAGGAAAAGGGGAAGAGTGTGCACAAAACACAAAGGCCGGGAAAAGGAGCTCAGTGTGGATGTTAGCAGAGAGGGAGGGTGTGGGAGCAGGTGGACGGACAACAGCAGGCAAGGAGGAGGGTAGAAAATGAGGCAGAGGCCAGCCTTAGGAGGAGCTGCAAGTCTTATGCAGGACTTGGAATTTTACCTGGGGTAAATGGGAGCCACTGAAGATTAGGGCAGATAAAGAAAATCATCATATTTGTGAATTCTCACTTATTGAACAGGGAGATGATAAATCCTGAGACCAGCTACTACTTGATATGTTTTTATTTGAAGGTTTCATCTTTTAAAAAATTTTTTTTGTTTATTTATTTGTTAGAGCATGCATAAGCAGGGGGAAGGGGCAGAGGGAGAAGCAGGAGCCCCACTGAGCAAGAGCTCCAGGCAGGACTTGATCCCAGGACCCTGGGATCATCACCTAAGCCAAAGGCAGACACTTAACCAACTGTGCCAACTAGGCACCCTGGTTTCAGCTTCTTTTTACTTTTTGGGAGTTTTCCTTAGCTCTCCTTAGGAAAAATTTTTTTTAATAGAAAACATTCCAATCATGATTTCACAATATCACATACTTCAAACATATAGCAAAAAATAGCAGCCACAGAACAGAGGATCACTCATTTTATCTACTGTGTGGGTTGCAAAACAAATTTCCCTTTTCCTTTAAGTTACATAAGTCTTCTATTTAGTTTAGCATTGATCTAGGGGAAAACTGCATATGCTACATATTTGACATTAAGACATTAATGTCAAGACATTATTGACATTTGACATTAAGACATTAATGTCAAGACATAATGGAGTATCTCTTGATTATTGAGACTGGATGCACAGCATGGTGTGTGAAGCCCCCTCCTGGGCACCACAGTAACTTTTATTCCTCATATCACAGGAACACTAACCTGCCTCTGGATGAAATTGATACTTTCATTAAGGATTCTTTAAAATTTCTTTTACCCTTATTTAAAATGACTTTCAGGAAAACGTTTAGAACAAACCCTAAAACTAGTAATGCTTTAGTCAAAATTAACTGGTTCATGATGTGCATATTTTGAAGGATTTTTAAAGATGGCCACTGAATTAGCTGAAGCACTTAAAGTAGAAAGATTTAGTTTATGCCACTTTTTCCTAACCCACTTGTATGAACTCATTTAAATGAATAGTTGCTGGGGTGCCTGGGTGGCTCAGTCAGTTAAGTGTCTGACTCTTGGTTTAGGCTCAGGTCATGATCTCAGGGTCTTGGAATCAAGTCCCACGTCAGGGTCGGTGCTCAGTGGGGAGTCTGCTTGAGACTCTCTTTCCCTCTCTCTGCCCTTCCCCACCACTATCTATTTCTCGCTTTAAAATAAATTAAAATAAATCTCTTAAAAAATGAATACTTACCACTAGGCTATAAGAAAAAAGGGGGGATCTGAGTCTATTCAATGCAATGAAAAGAAGGAAAAATAAAAGAGCACTAGTTCCCCCAATTTTGCACCATTGGTCACAGAGCAGGATATTTGCATGAGTTAAGTATAATCTATTGGAATAGATGTGGCTGGTAATGATGCAGTGTTAGTGATTCCAACAGCATCCTTGTCAAGGATCTCTATTCCAGCAAAACCCAAAGGGGGAGATGGGTTTTTTGTTTCCTCTGAGTAAGAAAGACATACACTGCATGGGTCTTTGACCAGGACTTGATCATCCTTTGGTGAGCCCTCCTTTGCTTCTGTAATCCAGAGTGGAGGCCTGCTCTTTCTCCATGGCTGCTTCATTAAAAGAAGGAGTTCCATTTCTCTCAAGTCCTAATGTTTACAAGTTAGGTTGCTAGTACTGTTGGTTCAGTTGGGAAACAAAGCTTAGAAACTGTTGGAACCAAAACATCCAGATATTCAGGTCAGCAACCTCCAGCAGACTTGGTGCTACTTTAATCTGAGTTTATGAATACGCCTGGTATTTATACTCCTTTTCTTATCTCCCTGAGTGAAATAGCTATAAAATAAACCTTAAGAAGTTCTCTACACATTTATTGTTTTTTGTTTTGTTTTCTGTGACTATTCATTAAATAGCATCATTTAAATGAAATTAATTTAAATCATTTAAATGAAATGAATTTAAATGAAATAGCATCATTGACAATGTAGATTAAAACACAGTAATTTCCAGATTAAAGGGCAAATGTATCAGAATATTTTTCTTTGAATTGATACCAAAGAAGAAGCTACTTCCATGCTTCCTTTTTTTCCTTTAAGATTTATTTATTTTAGAGAGCGAGAAAGAGATAAAGAGAGCGCAAGCAGCGTGGGGAGGGGAGGAGAAAGGCAGAAGAGAAGCAGACTGCCCGCTGAACATGGAGCCAAGGCGGGTCTTGATTGAGCAACCCTGAGATTATGACCTAAGCTGAGATCATGACCTGAGCTGAAACCAACCAAGACTTGGATGCTTAACCGACTGAGCTGCCCAGGAGCCCCTCCGTGCTTCTTAAGGTGTTGAAAGTGTGTGTGAAGATATTCTAGTTGATGCGATAAAAATAGCTTTACCAAAGCCATCCTTGCAAGAATTTAGGGACTGATATATAGGCAGTAAATGGTATTTCACCATAATGCATGTTCATCCACGTGAAATCATTTTAATAGCAAAATATAAGAAAAATGAGGAGAGATATTTTATAGAATGATAACAAATAGCTTGAAAGTGTATCTAACTGATAGACCCATGCCTGTCTATGTCTATATTGATTTTGTTTACAGTATTTGTGTCATGGGTCACTTTGGGCATCATCATCACCTCTGTTGGCCTTCCCTATGACCTCTCTGGCTTTGTAACTCTTGGTGTCTACTTCCCTATAGTGGCATTAGATCCTTCAAATGGGACAGAACAATTACTCTACTAAGCCCTCCTGGGGACATGACCCTAAGGTTTAGTCTAATGTTAGTCTAACTGGAAATGAATTCTGCAAGAAAGCATGTAGTCTTGCTCTCTTGCTCTCTGTAGTTGAATATGTGGTCTCTCCATCCTACAGCCTCATCTCTTATTAGTAGACTGTCTCCAACAGACCCCAGGGTTAGTTAGGGGCTTTTTTATTGCCTCTTTTCTTTTCTTGGAAATAGATCAGTTCCATTGCACAAATATTTACTAAACTAGATTCAAGACACTATGTGGAGTGCCTCAGAGAGCCTGAGATGGATAAAACAAGATTATTGACATCAAAGATTCTATAAGTTTGTAAATGATTGTTTTTTAGGTAGATGATTTTAATACAGAGTAAAGTGCTCTAAGGTTCATATTAATTGCTAAAAAATAAGGCAGGGATCACACCTGGGTTAGAAGATAAAGAAAGCTTAATGGAGTGAGAACACAATATTTGAGATTTGTCTACATGAAGAATGCAGGTAAGAGCAATATGTACTCACCTCCTTCGCTGGATTATCTTATTTTAAACCCAAACTGTAGCTGCGAAGTAAGCATCATATACATTTACAGGCTATGAAACAGAGAATTTGAAAAATTAAGTAATTTACCCACAGTTAGACACCTGATGAATAGGAATTTTAATACAGTGAGTCCAAAGCTTGAAGCTCTTCTTTCTACCACGTTGAACATGAGGGAAAGTAGTAGGAAATAAGATTGGGAATGTGTCCCAGTAGTTCATTTTTGCCCTTGTTTCCCTTGCCTTTGGGGATGTAGAAAGGAAGAAGTTGCTGCGGCTAAGGTCGAAGAGATTGCTGCCTGTGTTCTCTTCAAGGATTTTGATGGATTCCTGTGTGACGTTGAGGTCTTTGATCCATTTTGAGTCTATTTTT
>CM053604.1:84074548-84103411 GCA_028646535.1 Procyon lotor
GTGACTGGGTTGTGGACATTGGGGAGGGTATGTGCTATGGTAAGTGCTGTGAAATGTGTAAGCCTGACGATTCACAGACATGTACCCTGGGGCAAATAATACATTATATGTTAATAAAAATAAAACAAACAAACAAACAAAAAACCCTATGGGTTTGGAGCCTAGCAATCTGTATTTTAGATCCCTTCGAGTAATTCTCATGCATGCTAAAATTTGATAACCATTGCTATATATGATTCTTAACATTGAGGAAGATGGAGACATATGATCTAATTCCACATGGGCTGTTTAAATCAGGAGTCTCAACTTTGTACTGTTTAAATCATGAGTCACTTAATATTCATGGTGGGGTGACTGGGTGGCTCAGGAGGTTAAGCATCCAACTCTTGGTTTTGGTTCAGGTCATGATCTCATAGGTCATTGGATTGAGCCCTGCCACCAACAAGCTCCGCACTCCGTGGGAAGTCTGCTTGAAGATTCTCTCCCTTTGCCCTTCTCCCTGCTCTCATGTGGGCTTATGTGTTCCAATTAGCTCTTTAAAATAAAGAAATAAATCTTTAAAAAATACTCACGGCAAACTACTTGATACACCAGTCTGGTTAAATTCTGATTAGAATCATTACTGTATGCATTTTTAAAATGTTTCGACTGTAATATCTAGGTTGGGTTGAGAGATGATTGCTTTAAGTCATCAGTAAATCTACCAGCCAGAGAGTAGATAAATAGAATTCTAGTATTCTTTCACTTTGTACTGTCTTAGATCTGACACATTTGCCTGATGTGCTCTAGTACTTATTGGGAGATATGCGTCATGACTCACTCCTCCACATCTTGTTGGGTGTACCAAGATTGCAAGGCCATGACTACTCTACCTTGATCATTTCTTTTTTTTTTTTTTTTAAAGATTTTACTTATTTGACAGAGAGAAACACAGCGAGAGAGGGAACACAAGCAGAGGGAATGGTAGCGGGAGAAGCAGGCTTCCTGCTGAGCAGGGAGCCCGATGCGGGGCTCGATCCCAGGACCCTGGGATCATGACCTGAGCCGAAGGAAGACATTTAACGACTGAGCCACCCAGGCGCCCCAATCTTGACCATTTCTTATGATTTTATTTTCAGGAAACATTCTTGAGGAGTGAAGTAATGTTTTCTCTCTTGCTGTGCGTGAGAAATAGTTTTTTATTTCTGACCCACAAGTCTTCTAATTTCTACCAGTATTTTTGAAACAGTTTCAGGCAAATTTACTGGCTTGTAAATAAGGTTAGATCAAATCCCAGATGAGTAGTAATCCATACCAGCCTAATCTCAGTCTCAGTACTCTGGCCTCTTCTGTTAGATCTTGCCCTTTAGCCCATAGTTGGGCATAGATTCCTAGCCTAGTCATATATTTCATTCTTGCCCATAGGGATTCTCCCTTTTGTTGCTGTTAGTTTCAGTCTACTCAGGAGAGGGCTCTTCTAATGGCAGCTCTACTCCAGAGACTTTCTGCCTGTCAGTGTCTGCCTTGGACTACAAGCCAGGCCAATCTAAGCCCCAGAAGAGGACCAAAATTTATTTTGTTAAAGGATATAAATCTTCTTTGTATTAATAGTCATAGTATATACATATGTATAACATGTTAAAACTATCAGTGTGCTTTCATGAAGATCATCTTATTTGATCTATTTTTATTTCATTTTTAATAACTAGCCTGGTATCTTGCATGTAACAGGCATTTATTTCTTTGAACAAATGAATGAATATGCTCATGAACTTAGAAATAGATGAGGAAAGGAAAAAGAAAATTCTCTGTTTGTGGACATAGATACTGTACCTTACCTCTTTGATAAAAGTACCTGATCTGTATTAACCATCCTTTATCATCAATCTCTTTGTGATTATCATCATCAGTTGTGTTAAGTGAATTCATACATTGTGTTATTTTGTTAGAATGATTTATTTTCTTCTTAAAGAACCTCCATAGTACAAAAAAACAATCAAAAAACCCCCCAAAAAACCCCCTCCATACTACAAAGACAGATGTATGCTATTAACTCAATCAACAGCCTTTATTGATTATCTACCTTAATTCACGTATTGCTTGTTGTCTTGTCCTTTTGGATTGTTTTCTTATCTTGTCTCTTTGAATTGTACCAGTAATCCTTCTGGTAACTTGCTGATAACATGCCCTGAGAAGGAGTGAGGGGAGAGTTGTAATTAGAGGGCAGCTGTCTGCTATTCAAGCTTGTCAGTGCTTCCAGAGAAATCAGTTCCATCACTCCTGCCACTCAGGAGACCCTGCTAGGCTTCGTTACTCTCCTGGTAGGGCCACCCCCTAAATCACATGCAGGGTGGTTTCCTGATGCTTTAATTTAATTAAAATTAAATTAAAAGTAATCCTCAATTAACCTACAGCAATAGGATGGTTGGAAGAGAATGGACAAGATAAAGACTATCTGGCCTTAGCCTGGCTATCTCTGATTTATTCTCCACCTCCCAGATTTGCCCTTGGATGAGTTTGGGTGACTTGAAGAGGCACTACAATTTGAGGATTATTAAAAATAAAAGGGGGAGTAGAGCAATTAAAAAGAAAATTTGATAATTGGTACAGTCTTAAGTCTCCCTTTATTGTCAGTAGTAGAATTTTTCCTTTTGTGAATAACCTAAGTAAATATGTCAAGTCTTCACTTTAGTTTTTCATATCAGAGAGAAAAGCAGTAGGCATTGAAGAGGCTTATGAGGAGTCTGTCTGGGAACCCTGTCATCGACAGCCTATGCAGGAAGTTTGTTTCTACTCAGGAAACAAAGACTATGCCCAGTGACCTCTAAGAACCTCTCAACAGGTTTAAAGAAAAAGCGACAAAATCTTTGGCCATTTTCATACAATATAATTTGCTATATTGTTGTTATTACCCATGGAACTAGACAAGAGTTCAGATTTCTTTAAAAGGCTTTTAAGTTGCCATTGGAAACATGAGTATTTTTGAAAAATGTAAAAAAGGCGCATTTTGGGAATATGGATTCCATACTGAGAAGGGGCAGGATGAAAAAGGGCTAAGTATTGTCCACACTGTAGTGATCATAAAATGGTGTCCGTAGCGAAAGGGGATTTTTAATTGACTAGGAGAATGTCATGAAATCATCGTTCATTACTAATAGGAATTGAATTTAACACAATCATGTGAAATTGGTGAGAGAGAGTCTTTTTTATGTCACATATTTAGCAAGATCATCTCACTAAACAGGTAAGGGTTTATGTATTACATCCTTTCCACTTGATCGAGTATGAGGCAAATAAAAAGATAAGGGGTTCCAGAAACAAACAGAAAAGAAGGACTTTATTAGACCTTGTAGAGAAACCCAAGGAGCTTGCAGGTAGAACAAATAAGAGAAATCAAAAGCCATGTACTGCACAACTAGAAGTCCCATTTCTTGCATATAAGCAGGTGCAGCAAGAATTTATAGCACATACTGGATGGGAAGAAAGATCATTAAATTCTGCACAACTAACAACAGAGTTCAAAAGCTACAGAAATTGTTTATGGCTAATCTTTAAATAAAACTGAAACTTAGAACAATTGCAGTGGGATAACCTAAGAATATTTGGTATTTATTTCAGTTATTGATTTAAAAAATTATAAAAAGTCTCATATGAGATATGAACAGTGTGGAATACAGAGGAAATTAGTTTACAGTAAAACCCCTGGGTGGTAAAAAAAAAAAATGAAAGATGTTATTTGACTAATGAAAACTTTTCCTAGCTCCTGCCTGAAGTTAAGAGTATAACTTGTTCTTTAGCTTGAAATAATTGAGTGAAATAGCAGAATCACATGGTATTATTTATAAAGTTTTGGCCTATCCATAATCATACCCAGTTAAACTTTATTATATGGTTTTTTCATTCTATACCTTGGATTCTGTCACTAACAATGTTTTCACTCAGGCTTTTATAAAGAAAGAATTCCTTTAAGTATTTTAGACATAGGAATTGAGTAAAACCAGCTGACATTTTTTTTTTTAAGATTTTATTTTTATTTATTTGACAGAGAGAGAGACAGGGAGAGATGGAACACAAGCAGGAGGAATGGGAGAGGGAGAAGCAGGCTTCCCGCTGAGCAGAGAGCCCAATGCGGGACTCCATCTTAGGACCCCCGGATCATAACCTGAGCCAAAGGCAGACACTTAATGACTGAACCACCCAGGGGCCTGCCAGCTGACTGTTTCTATCAAGATTAGGTAGTAAGGAAGGCATGTATTACCTGGAGCACTGAGTGTTACACATAAACAATGAATCTTGGAACACTACATCAAAAACTAATGATGTATGGTAACTAACATAACACGATAAAAAAAAAAAAAGACTTGTACTCACAGTGGTCAGAAGAGGTATGTCATCCTCCAACTCTCTTGAAAGTAGGGAGGGGCCCTGAAAGGCTATTTCTGTTTGGCTGTGCTGTTTCTTAGCCTAGCTTTTCTCCAAGAAGCTGTATTTGCCTGTGTTTGAGAAGCTGTTCTCAGCATCGCTATTTCTTTATATCTCGTATAATTACTATTTTAAGTGATCGATTTCCAATTTCATGGTATTGGTTGTAACAGTATCTTTGTGTTTTAAATAGTTTGAATACTTCTCATGTCCTCAATGCATAATTAAGCATGACTTCCTGTTCAGTTTTGATGATTTCTGATATATTTTCGTTAGAACTGAGATAAAATATTTGTAATAGTTCTGTTAAAAGTTTTTTTGTAAAAACCTTTATGATTTTTATAGGAAAAAAAAAAGAATGTTTAGAATGTGATGCTCCATGGTAAAATATGTTAAAAGAAAGAGTTTGTATCAAAGATAATTTACAGGGCATCAAAGTCATATTTACCAGTAAAGTACCACCGTTAAGTCTTAATTTCAAAAACAGTAACAAACTAGAATGTTAGAATTAATAGTGCTGAGAACTGATATCTGAGAAAGAAGATCTGTGGTATCCATGAACTTTATTATAATTGGATGTTAGAAGGAAGCTTAGAGATATTTTAGGACCAAACTTGACAGGTTATGTATAGGAAAGTACATTTTAACATGTGAAAAATGTCTTTAAAAATTTGACTTTTGGAGAGAAGACAAATACATTTGTTAATATAATGGAAGACTAGTGATAAAGGAGCCAAATTATAATTGGTTTAAGCTTTTACATGAAGACTTATATTTGAATCAAATATTTTATTATTTAACTTTAATGGATAAACTTAAAAAATATGTCTCCATTAAAAAATGTGTTCCATTCCAGAAACATCTTCTAGGTATCAGTGTTTTCAGCACATCTTTACTGAATAGCTAGTATGCATGGTTAGTGTTAGATTCTCAATGGGATTGGATCCAGGGGTAAATATGACAGGACCGCTGTCCTCAGAAGAAACAGAAAAATACATCAATATTTAACTAAAATGAATTAACTAACTAGAGTAGGACTTTCTTAAGTTATTTTGATATCTTTTAGACTCATTAAAATTATTGAAGATCCCAAAGAATGTCTGTTTGTATAACTTATATCTATCAGTATTTACCACATTTGAAATTAAAACTGAGAAACTTTCAAATACAAACATACAACAATAATATATTTCTTTAACAGAATTACAATTTTATTACATGTCATGTAGTCTCGGAAAACTCTATTACATGTACACTTGTGAAAAAATGAGAGTGAAAAAGGCAAAGTCTTAGCATTATTAAGAAAATATTCTTAACTTAATGAAGCCTCTGAAACAGTCTTGAAGACCCACAGAGACCATACTTCGTTCCATCAGTGAACAAGAAATCATAATGGTTGGAGCCATAGTAGATATGTAATCAAAATGTCATGGGGATACAGAAAGGGAGAGTAATTTATATCAGTTAGTGCTAAAATTATTAATATTATGTTGTTAATATTAGTTTCCAACTTAGTCTAGATTACAATAAAAAGCAAATAATTAAAATAGCAGTACTAGTTTTTGCCAAATGGTTCAGTTTATGAAATGAAGGTATTCCCCTGCCACCTGGTGGTAGTGTATCCTAATTAGGGATTGAAGAAGTTTTTGAATGGTGCACAATACAATATATCTTAAATGCAGATTTAGAACTGAATGTGGAACCTATTCATTGAACACTGTATAATTATACTTGGAACCTCTGAAACATGCCATCTCACACTAAATGGTTCTCTAATGTGATAAAAGCAACAAGGTTAAAAACCAACCGTATCTTAAAAAACCAATAATTATGCTGGATTTTCTCATTTTAAATATAGTTGGTGCTCATATTTCATGGTGGCAAAAAGAAGAGCTTTCTTTGTTTTTCTCTAATGCATTTTCTCAGTGCCTAGAAAAAAAAGGAGACAATGAGAGGAGTCTACAACCCGACCATCATCAGATTTTGTGGACTCAGTCTAGAGGAGTTGAGAATATACCCTAGCAAAGATCAGAATAATGGGCTCACTGATTCACACTCCATTTAGGAATGTATGTTGCTACAGCAAGTAAAGCTGTTTGGTACATGGATACCTGGAGAGAGAGGCATGGGAGTGATGGAGGGCTGAAAGAACTTTGAGCCTGATAAACACAGTAGGATGATGTGGAGTTACCTAAGGTTGCCCCCCTCTCCTTTTTTTTTTTTTTTTAGCATTATGTTAATTATAATGTATTTTTCAATAGGACAATAAAAATAGATTGTATCCTTTTACTGGTTAGTTTTGAACTTTTGTGAATCAGTAACTCGTGATTTTCATGAGCTTTTAACATTCTTCCCAATATTTGGAAGTATGATACAGCATAGTGCTTTGATCATCAATCTGGAGATATGTGCCTTTCCAAGAAACTAAGCATGAGTGATTTTAAGACAATAAATTTCCTTATACTTTACTTCCACATGTAGTTTTTCCCAGAATTGATCTGCTTGGAAACAAGCCTATATTCACGAAAGCTCATATTTCACTTTATAAAGGATATTCAAATTCCTCATTATCTTATAATTTACTAAGGAACATTGCCTGAAGGGAAATCCTTACAAGGTGCCTTATAAAGGGGAAGCCTCCTGCAGTGACTAATCACAGTACCATGAACCTATAGGGCTTTGAGTCTTTCCTGAGTTTATACACATTTCTGTTAAGGATAAAGCCTGGGCTTGAAACTGGTACTTTTGGTACTTAAGAATGTGGTGAATTCAGATATGTGGCATAAGAAGGCAAGGGAATATATCAGTTTTTATTTAAACAATGTTGTTTCTTTCATCTCCTATTTTCAAAAAATTGATGGCATCTGAAGAAGAGTCCATTGAGGAAAAAAGTAGAAAGAGCATCAGTAACAAATTTTAAATGCTTTAAAAATGGCCTTTTCTACATTACTTAAATAATGGAAATCCTTTTCCACTCTTCTCAATATTATTCTCTAGTACCTGAAAGCACCCAAGAAAAGCCAAAGAATACAGAGTAGGAAAACTTTAAAAATATATATATATATATAATTTGATTATTCTAAAAATATCAGAATTTTCAAAATATATTGGAAAAAAACTCTGTATAATATTTCAGTGTGATTTCTTTCTGATTTAATGCTTATTGTTTGCTAAAGAAAGTAAAATTTGCTTTTTAAAGTCATGTTATGTAAGATTTATTCTAATTACCATGAATTCTCATTTGATAAAAAAGGTAAACTTTTTCTATGTCTTATTATCAAAATACAAAATTCGATACTGGCTCTCAGACCAATTGAAGCTGACACCATGACCTAGCAGGGAGGGTACAGAGGTAAAAAACTACTCTGACCTCACTCTCCACTCTCAGATCTGATGGTGGTGCCTCTCATTGACTAAACACAAGTAAAGCCTCCCAGAATGTTGCATAGAGTGAAAAAGGGTGAAATGAGGATCCAGAAGATCTGGGAAATGTCCCAAAATTGAAAAAAATGCATGATTCTGATAACTGTTTATCTTAGCTTTGGTCCTTTAAAAAGTAGATCTGAAGGCAAAGATTAAAGACTTGTTGGGGGGCAAGTTTCCATGGTGTTTCTGTACATCTCTGACAGCTTTGTCCAAGATTATGTTTCAAAAGATGTTTGTGTATCAAACAATCTCGAAAGATAGGGATAGTTGTCAACTCTGGGAGCAGAGTGCAGATTTTTTTTTTTTTTCTGACCAAGATAATAAAGATAATGTGCCCCTGTGGGAAAAAAATTTGGACAGGTTTCCGAGCAGCCCCTTTAAAATATTGGGAGTTTCCAAAGCTTGGAGTTTCTCAGTCGTAACACAAATCTACTGTATACACAATTGCCTTCCCATTTCTTGGTGGGCAAGGAGAGCCAACATAAACATTAAGTACACAGTGTCTGCTGTGCTGTAAGGAAGTCCTTCATCTGACTTGTGTCTTCTCTCAGCATCTGTGAAACTGTGGCAGGCTCACTTGTTAGTTAACCAGCAGGGGTGAAATCCCAAGCCTTTTACAGCTCTTGATAGGACACTTTATTTGGTTGGTACAAGTCTAAGTGAAGGTCAGGAAAAAGAAGGCAGGCAAATAAAGATGTGTGGCGGGGCGCTTGGGTGGCTCAGTGGGTTCAGCCTCTGCCTTCGGCTCAGTTCATGATCTCAGGGTCCTGGGATCGAGCCCCGGCATCGGGCTCTCTGCTCAGCAGGGAGCCTGCTTCCCCCTCTGTCTCTGCCTGCCTCTCTACCTACTTGTGATCTCTCTCTCTGTCAAATCAATAAATAAAATATTAAAAAAAAATAAAGATGTGTGGCTATACTGGTTACCATAGTGAACTGCAAAGTGTCATTAGCAGTCATAATTCACTCTGCATTTGGGACATTCCTGGAAGAATTGAATGGAGGAACTTCAGCTCGGAGTAGTCCATAAGAAAGAGAGGAAGGAGAGGGACATTTTCTCCTTGTCTCCCTCCCATTTGCTCTTCCCTTTGATCGAGGTTTACCTCCATAAGGATCTCCCCCATACTTCTTGGTTGCATCTTGGTGGTTACTCAGGAAATCTAACCCCATGCCTTCAAGTACGATGTTTCATCTAAAGATGAAAGTGGAGGATAGGTTTTAAGTAAAATGCTGACAAAGATAGTAAAAGGAGGAGATGGATAAGAGAATTGGAGAAGGTACATAAGATTTATATTTCTGTTTAATGAATACAAATATATTTTCATGACAGTTACTAATTTTTGGCTTTCCATAAAATCGAATGGGAACCTGAGTTTTCAGCTTATTACTTAAAAAAAAGAACCCCTTTCTAGTAGATCATTATATAATTTTTATGTTATGAAACTGGAAAAGTTAAAAGAAATGGGTGCTAATGTTCTAACAAGACCCCTACTATCAAGTAGATAGTTTCTATCTACTTATTTGTGTGAGTTAATTTACTTAGTATTTCTAACTATTAAAAAAAAGAATAGACATGGATCCATTCATAATCCTTCTTATTTATTTGTAAAGAGTTTAAATAATGGGCAAAAATAGCCCCATTCAGCTTATTATGATGTTTACTTACAGTAAAATGTTTAAATTTAATGACTATTTACTAAATTTGTAATATATAAGTTCTTTTGATTAATTATGAACTAATAATAATTGATAACTCAAAAGCCAGAAGAAACTTAACATGCTTTTGGCTGTAAGAAAGAAAACAAACTGTAAATGTTTTCATGTATTTTTGGTACAGGAAAGTATGGTAAAATGATCAGTAAAAAGCTTCCAAATTCCAAAATATTATTAGGGTAAAAAAATCTGTGGGATGGAATTGCATGGTCAAGACAAAGAGAGCTATGTCAGTTTTCATGTGTAACAAGAGTTTATTCATGTATTTTTTAAGGTGAGTATCAAATATAGTATTATATAATATATAAATACTATTTTTCATTTTTTATGAAAGCATAATTTACATATGTTAAAATTTATCCTTGTTAGTGTATAGTTCTGTGAGTTTTGACAAAAGAGTCATATAACCACTCCACCACCAAAAGCAATGTGTAGAATAGTTCCATCATCTTGTATTCCCCCATGTTCTTTTGTAGTCAGTCCATACCCATACCTCCAGGCCTGGAAACTATTGATCTGTTCTGCATCATAGTTTTTCCTTTTTCAAAATGTCATTTAATGCAATAATGTGGTATGTAGCCTTTTGAGTCTAGTTTCTTTCACTTAGCATAATGAATTTGCTAAGTGTTCTTGTATATATCCACAGCTCACTTCTTTTTATTGCTGAGTAGTATTTCACTGTATGGATAGAATATAGTTGGCTTATTCACTCACCAGTTGAAGAACGTTTAGGTTGGTTTGAGTTTTTAGAGACCATGAATAAATTCTATAAACATTTATCTATAATTTTTTGTCTGAATGTTGTTTTTATTTCACTTGGGTAAGTGCTGAGCAGTGGAGTTGCTGGGCCATATGCTGAGTGCACATTTAACTTTATAAGAAATTGACAAACCGCCTTCCAAAATGGAGGTACCATTTTGCATTCCCACCAGCAATGTATGGAGTTCCAGTTGCTCCACATTCTTGCCAGCAGCACTGAGTATTGTCAGGATTTGCTGTTGTTATTCTTTGCATTCTGACAGTTTATATAGTGATAGCTCAAGGTATCTAGTTAGGTTGAACATCTGTTCATGTGCTTATTTGCCATTTGTATATTTTGCTTGGTGAAATGTTTGTTCATGTCTTTTACCCATTAAAAAAAATTGGCCATCTGTTTATCATTGAATTTTCAGAACCCTTTATATATTCTGGATTCAGGTTTTTTTTTTTAATCAGGTTATGATTTGTATTTCCAATAAGCTCCCAGATGCTGCTAAGGCAGCTGCACTGTTGGGAGTATCTCTGATCTAGCATACTGCTTCTTAAACTTTAACATCTGTAAAAACCACCTGGAGTGGGACCCAGTAGGTTTGGGGTGGAACGGAGATTCTGCATTTCTAACCAGCTTCCGGAAGAGTCTGATGCTTTTGTGAGCAGGAAGTCCTTAGGAAAATCACAGAAGGATTCCGAGAAACGATTATACTTCGGCTGGTTTTGAAGGATGAGTAAATTTTTTCCAGAAATACAAGAAGTAGAGAGGAATGGAAGGTGTAGGAGGGAGGAAACAGAAGAGTAATTTTGCAGAGGAAGTCATATAAGCAAATATATAGAGGAATGAGCCATTTAAGGTTGAAGGAAAAAGGCAATTAAAGATGTTGAGGGTAGGTGGTGAGACCGGGGAGATAAGCCAGAATCATATTAGAAGAGATATCTTTGGATTTTCTTTCTTTGGGTGAGTGTACACAGAAATGTTTCAATCAGGAGACTAACGTGATCAGATTGTCAGTGTGGAAATATATCTGTCTCTGACAGCGGAATAAAGCAGTGATTTTTAGAAGAGAGTAGAGGCTGGAAAATTGGTTATTGCAATGCACGGTGAGAGATAAAGGGTGCTTGTATTAAGGCAGTTACAACTGGGTGGAAGAGGAGGAGCCAGATTAAGAGATGTACAGTTGACATAGTCATAGTAAAAGCTGGATATAGGGGAGAGAGGTGGAGGAGGCTAGGATGGCACCTGGGTTGAGCCATTTACCAGTATAAGGAATGTGTGTAAGGGCTAGGTTTTGTGTAGATCATGAGGTCTAATAGATATGCTGAGGCTAAGGAACTTGTTATATAGCCATCTGTATGTGACTGGAAGGCATTTTAAAAATATCGACATACAGTTGACATACAGTGTTATATTTGTTTCAGGTGAACAAGTAGTGATTTGACAATTCTGTCATTCAATGCTCACCAAGGTAAATGTAGTTACCATTTGTCACCGTACATTATTACAATATTACTATTATTTTTTAAATTTGAGCATAGTTGACATACAATGTTACATTAGTTTCTAGTGTACGACATAGGGATTGACAAGTTTATGCATTATGCTATGTTCACTACATCTGTAACTACCATCTGTCACCATACAATGCTGTTACAGTATCATTGACTATATTTCTTATGTTGTACCTTTTATTCCCATGATTTATTAATTTTATAACTGGAAGCCTGTATCTCCCACCCCCCTTCACTCATTTTGCCTAATCTCCCATTCTCCTCCCTTCTGGCTACCATCAGTTTGTTCTGTGTATTTATATTAGGTAGAAAGAAGCTAGACACAAGCAGAGGAAGGAATATCCTGAGGCAGAGTCCCAAGTCCTTGAAGGGGAATGATAGAGACATGAGTTGGAGGCAAGGACGGTGATAAGTAAGCTATACATTAAAACTCCAGGAGCATGACATCCTGACCTTCTGGTTTCCAAAACCTTGGGGCCGACAAATCAAGAGCCACAGGTGTAGAGCATGCCCTCTCCCCCTCTCCCTCTGCCCCAGGGTAACCCTCAGACTTATTATAATGCACTTGCATTAATATTACATCCTCAACCCCCGCCCCCATCTGCCCCTTGCAAAGCCTGCCTTGACTGTTCTGGTACAAACCTTGTAAGGTCAAGAATTCCCCCTCCCAACGACGGGAGGGTTTTCTCAAATGACTAAAAGCAGCCTCCATTAGAGACCACCCCACTGTATGTTATAACATATGACTCCTCTCAGCCCAGAGAGCTGATAAAATACCCAATCTCCAAACAACCTAGGGCCGGTTCCACCTCTTGCAACCTGCCTCCTCTCCCACCCGCCCAGTATACTTTTGCTTTATTTAACAAACTGCTTTGTGCTTGCTACTTTCCTTCTGGCTGTCCTTATTCTAGTACAGATCCCCATGTAAATCTAGTGGGGAATCCAAGGGTGAGACCTCCATTCACATAACTCAGACTGTCCCACAGATAACATTTCTTGGTCTGATTCTGCTTTCAGTTTGTATGTTCATTTGTTTTTTGTTTTTTGGGTTTTTTTTTTTTTTTTTAGATTCCACTTATGAATGAAATCATATAGTATTTGTCTTTCACGGTCTGACTTACTTTACTTACCATAATACCCTCCAGGTCCATCCATGTTGTCTCAAATGGCTTATATGATCCTTTTTTTATGATTTCATAGTATTCCATTGTGTGTGTGTGTGTGTGTGTGTGTGTGTGTGTGTGTGTGGACACATACACCACATCTTTATCCATTTGTCTATGGATGGACACTTAGGTTGCTTCAGTGAATGTAAGGGTGCATGTATCTCTTTGAATTTGTGTTTTTTATTTTCTTTGGATAAATACCCAATAGTGGAATTATTGGGTCATATGGTAGTTATATTTTTAATTTTTTGAGTAATGACCATACTATTTTCCACAGTGGCTGTACCATTTTACATTCCCACCAAAGGTGTATGAAGGTTGTTTTTTTTTTTTTTTTTTAATTAATTTTTATTAACATATAATGTATTATTTGCCCCAGGGTACATGTCTGTGAATCTTCGGGCTTACACATTTCACAGCACTTAATAGTGAAGGTTGTTTTTTTTTTCTCCATATCCTTGTGAAACTTGTTTGTCTTTTTTATTTTAGCCATTTTAACAGGTGTATGGTGATATCTCATTGTGGTTTTTGTTTGCACTTCCCTGATGATTAGTGTTGTTGAAAAGCTTTTCATGTCTTTTGACCATCTGTATGTCTTCTTTGGAAAAATGTCTAGTCAGGTCCTCTGACTATTTTTTCATTGGATTGTTTAGGTTTTATTTTGGTATTGAATTGTATAAGTTCTTTATAAATTTTGAAAATTACCCCTTATTGGATATACCATTTGCAAGTATCTTCTCCTGTTCAGTGGCTTGCTTTTTGTTTTGTTGACTGTTTCCTTTGCTGTACAAAAGCTTTTTATTTTGATGTAGTCTCAATAGTTTATTTTTGCTTTTTTTTCTTTGAGGAGACATAATCATAAATATGTTGCTAAGGCTGATTTCCAAAAGATTGCTGCTTATATTTTCTTTTTAGGACTTTTATGGCTTCCGGTCTCACATTTTGGTCTTTTATAATTAGGACTTTAATTCATTTTGATTTTATTTTTGTGATGGTGTAAGAAAGTGGTTAAGTTTCACTTTTTTTTTTTCTGGTGTGTTGCTGTCCATCTTTCCCAGAACTATTTATTGAAGAGACTGGCTTTCCCTCACAATTGTATGTCTTTGGTTCCTTTGTCATAGATTAATTGACCATATAAATGTGGGTTTATTTCTGGGACCTCTGTCCTGTTCTTTTGATTGATGTGTCTGTTTTTGTGCCAGTAACATATTGTTTTGATCATTATAGCTTTGTAGTATATCTTGAAATTGTGATACCTCAAGGTTTGCTCTTCTTTCTCAAGATTGCTTTGGCTATTTAGGGTCTTTTGTGGTCCCACACAAATTTTAGGATTATTTGTTTGCCTTCTGTGAAAAGTACTATCTGTATTTTGATTGGGATTGTATTAAATCTGTAGAATTGCTTTGGGTAAAGATGGACACTTTAATAATATTAACTCTTCTAATCCATAAGCTTCGTATATCTTTCCATCTGTTTCAGTTTCAGTTTCTTTCATCGGTGTTTTATAATTTTCAGAGACAGGTCTTTTACCTCCTTGGTTAAATAAGTATTCTTAGATAATTTATTCTTTTTGGTGTGATTGTCAATGGGATTGTTTTCTTAATTTTTCTTTCTTTTACTTCATTATTAGTGTATGCAAATGCAGCTGATTTCTATATATTAATTTTGTGTCCTGCAACTTTTACTAAATTCATTTATTAATCGTAATAGTTTTTTGGTGGCATCTTTAGAGTTTTCTATATATAGTATCATGTCATCTGCAAATAGTGACAGTTTAACTTCTTCCTCACCAATTCTGATGCCTTTTTTTGTTTGTTTTTCTTGTTTGATTGCTGTAGTCAGGACTTCCAGTACTATATTGAATAAAAGTGGTGAGGGTGGTCATTGTTGTCTTGCCCCTGATCTTAGGGGAAATACTCTCAGTTTTTCACCATTGTGTATATTAGCTATGAGTTTTTCATATATGACTTGTATTATATTGAGGCATGTTCCCTCTAAACCCACTTTATTAAGATTTTTTTTTTTATCATGAACAGATGTAATTTGTCAGATTTTTTTCTCATCTATTAGGATAATCATATGGCCTTTATCCTTCGTCTTGTATATGATGATTGATTTGTGAATTTTGAACCATTCTTGCATCCCTAGAATAATCCCACTGGATCAGGGTGATGATCCTTTTAATGTATTGTTGAATTCAGTTTGCCCAAATTTTTTTGAGGATTTTTAAAAAATTTTATTTATTTATTGACACAGAGAGAGAGAAAGAGCACAAGCAGGCAGAGCAGCAGGCAGAGGAGGAGGGAGAAGCAGGCTTCCACCTGAGTAAGGAGCCCGACAGGAGGCTCAATCCCAGGGCCCTGAGATTGTGACCTGAGCCAAAGGCAGTTGCTTAACCAACGGAGCCACCTAGGCACCCCTTTTTTGAGGATTTTTGAGTCTGTGTTTATCAGGGATAATGGCTTCCTCCCTTCCTTCCTTCCTTCCTTCCTTCCTTCCTTCCTTCCTTCCTTCCTTCCTTCCTTCCTTATTTCCTTCCTTGTCTTTGGTTTTGGTGTTAGAATAGTGCTGCTCTCATAGAATGAATTTCATAGTTTTCCTTTCTCTTCTATTTTTTGGAATAGTTTAGGAAGACTAGGTATTAACTCCTCTTTATATGTTTGGTGGAATTCATGTATGAAGCCTGGACTTTTGTTTGTTTTGAGTTTTTTTTCATTACTGATTCAATTTTATTGCTAGCAATTGATCTGTTCAAATTTTCTATTTCTTTCTGATCTAGTTTTGGAAGATTGTAGGTTTCTAGGAATTTATCCATTTCCTCTAGGTTGTCCAGTTTATTAGCATATAATTTATATAGTATTCTCTTACAATTTTTTTGTATTTCTGTAATGTCTGTTATTATTTCTCCTTTTTATTTCTTTTTTTTATTTCTGATTTTGAGTCCTTTATTTCCTTGATGAATCTGCCTAAAGTTTTATCGGTTTCATTTATATTTTCAAAGAACCAGCTCTTTGTTTCATTAACCTTTCCTACTGTTATTTTAGTCTTTTTTTTTTTTTCATTTATTTACACTCTAATTCTGATTATTTCCTTTCTTCTATAACTTCTGGCTTTGTTTGTTCTTCTTTTTCCTGGTTCCTTTAGTTGTAAGGTTGGATGTTTGAGATTTTCTAGTTTCTTTAGGTAAGCCTGCATTACTATAAACTTCCCTTTTAGAACTGCTTTTGCTATGTCCCAAGATTTGGACTGTTGTTTTCTTATTTTATTTTACTTCTTTTTTTAAAGAGTCTATTTATTTGAGAGAAAGAGTGAGAGAGCACAAGCAGGGGGAGTGGCAGAGGGAAAGGGAGAAGTAGGCTTCCCACTGGGCAAGGAGCATGATGCAGGGTTTGATCCCAGGACCCCAGGATCATGACTTGAGTCGAAGGCAGCTGCTTAACCAACTAAGCCACCCAGTCACCCCTGGACTGTTCTGTTTTCAATTTAGTTTGTCTCCATTTGTTTTTTTAATTTTCTCTTTGACTTCTTCATTGGCCCATTGGTTGTTTAGTAGCATGATTTTTAGCCTTCATGTGTTTGTGTTTTTTCCACATTTTTTTTTGTAATTAATTTCTAGTTTGAGACCATTATGGTTGGAAAAGATGCTTGATATGTCTTCTTAAACTTATTGAGACTTGTTTTGTGGGCTAACATATGATCAATCTTGGAGAATGTTCCATGTGCACTTAAAAAGAAATGTGTATTCTGCTGTTTTTAGTTGGAATGCTCTGTATGTATCTGTAGGGTCCATCAGATTTGTTGTGCCATTTAAAGCCATTGTTTCCTTGTTGATTTTCTGTCTGGATGATCTAACCATCGATGTAAGTGGGGGTATTAAAGTCCCTTACTATTAATTTACTGTCAGTTTATCCTTTTATGGGGTACCTAAGTGGCCCAGTGGGTTAAAGGCTCTGCCCTCAGCTCAGGTCATGATCTCTGCTCAGCAGGGAGCCTGCTTCCCCCACTCTCTCTGCCTGCCTTTCTGCCTACTTGTGATCGCTCTCCTCTCTGTCAAATAAATAAATAAAATCTTAAAAAAAATTTATCCTTTTATGTATGTCAATATTTGCTTTATGTATTTGGGTGCTCCTATGTTGGGTGCATAGATATTTTCAATTGTTATATTTCCTTTTTGGATTGACCATTTTATCATTATATAATGCTGCCTTTTGCCTCTAGTTACTGTCTGTCTTAAAGTCTATGTTGTCTTGACTACCCTTGCTTTTTTTTTTTTTTCTTTTTTTGTATATGTTTTTCTGGCTCTTGTTTTTCTCTGTGTCTAGATCTGAAATGAATGTTTTCTTTTTTTTTTTTTTAAAGTATTTTATTTATTTATTTGACAAAGAAAGAGCATTAACAGAGGGAGCAGCAGACAGAGGGAGAAGCAACCTCCTTGCTGGGCAGGAGCCTGATATGGGACTTGATCCCAGGACCCTGGGATCATGACCTGAGCTGAAGGTAGATACTTAACTGACGGAGCCATCCAGGCATCCCTAAAGTGAATGTTTTCTACCTGGCATATAGATGGGTCTTGTTTTTATATCCAGTCGGTTACCCTGTGTCTTTTGATTGGTAATTATGATAGGTATGTACTTATTGCCATTTTGTTAATTTCAATCTGGTTGTTCTCTAGTTCTTCTTTGTTCTTTTCTTATTTTGCTCTCTTCCTTTGATGGCTTTCTTCAGTGTTACGCTAGGATTTCTTCCTTTTTATTTTTTATGTATCTATTGTAGGTTTTTGATATGTGGTTACCTTTACATTCATATATAACATCCTATGTGTATAGTAGTCTATATTAAGTTGATGATTGCTTAAGTTCGAGCACATGCTAAAAACACGAAATTTTTACTCTGCCCTCCACATTTTACATATATGGTATGATATTTTCCATCTTTTTATTTTGTGTATCCCTTGACTAATTTTTTTTAAAGATTTTATTTATTCATTTGACAGAGAGAGAGATCACAAGTAGGCAGAGAGGCAAGCGGGGGAGGGGGGAAGCAGGCCCCCCCGCTAGCAGAGAGCTCGATGTGGGGCTCAATCCAGGGACCCTGAGATCATGACCTGAGCCAAAGGCAGAGGCTTTAACCCACTGAGCCACCCAGGTGCCCCTCCCTTGACTAATTTTTATAGATACTTACTACTTTTGTGTCTTAATCTCCATACTGACTTTGTAAGTAATCAATCTACTATCTTTATGTTTGCTTTTACCTGTGAATTTTTTTCTATTCCTAATTTTCTTACTTCTAGCTGTGGGTTTTTCCTTCCCCTTAAGGAAGTCCCCTTAACATTTTTGTGAAGCTGGTTTGGTGGTGGTGAACTCCTTTAACTTTTGTTTGTCTGGAGAACTCTTTATCTCCTCTTCAATTCTGAATAATAACTTTGCTGAGTGTTCTTGGTTGTAGGTTTTTTTCTTTTAGCACTCTGAAAAATCAGCTGATAACTTTACAGGATTTCCCTTGTATATAGTTGTTTTCTCTTGCTGTTTTTAAAGGTTTTCTTTTTTTTCTTTTAAAGATTTTATTTATTTATTTCAGAGAGAGAAGGAGATGACAAGTAGGCAGAGAGGAAGAGAGAGAGGAGGAAGCAGGCTCCCTGCTGACCCAGGACCCTGAGATCATGACCTGAGCCGAAGGCAGAGGCTTTAACACACTGAGCCACCCAGGCACCCCTGTTTTTAAAGGTTTTCTGTTTATCATTACTCTTGGCCATTTTAATTATTGTGTCTTGGAGTGGACATCCTTAGGTTCATCTTGTTAGGGGCTGGCTCTCTGTGTTCCTTGGCCTGGATGTCTGTTTCCATCTCCAGGTTAGGGAAGTGTTCAGCTATTTCTTCATCAAGTAAATTTTCTGTCCCCTTCTCTCTTCTGTTTCTGGTATTCTTATAATGCAGATGTTATTGTGTGTGATAATGTCACAGAATTCTCTCATTTTCATTTTTTATTCTTTTTTCTTTTTGCTGTTTAACTTCAATGCTTTCCAGTACCCTGTCTTCCATATTGCTGAGCCATTTTCTACATCTTCTAATTTGCTGTTGCTTCCCTCTAGTGTGTTTTTTATTTCACTTATTGCATTCTTCAGCTATGATTCATTCTTTTGGTTCTTTTTTATAGTTTCTATCTCTTTGTAGCAGTTCTCACTGAATTCATCCATTTTTTTTCTTAAGTCTGGTGAATAACTTTATAACCATTCCTTTTAACTCTTTATCAAGTAGATTGCTTATCCCCATTTCATTTAGTTGTTTTTCTGTGATTTGTCTTATTCTTTCATTTGTGACAAATCCCTCTGTGTCTTGATTTTGTCTAACTCCCTGTTTGTTTCTGTTAGGTAGATAAGCTACATCTCTTGGTCTTGAAACTAGTGGACTTGTGTAGAGGACATCCTATGGTACTTTATAGATAAATCTTCCCTTGTCACCAGAACCAAGTGTTCCATGAATATCTTTGGGCTGTGTGCACCCTCCTATTGTGGTTGAGCTATGATTACCTTTAGACCAGGTAGCTACAGTAACCCACTTTACCTGCTGTGAGCACACTGGACAGACTTGCTCCTCAGGCTTTCAAGAAGCTCAGCTGTGGCCACGGCAGGCTCATTGGTGGGCAGGGTTGGCATTCAGTCTAGCTGTCTGCAATTAGTCTCTGCCATACAACTCTAGCACACCAAAAGGCAGGACTTGCTCCCTGTACAATCAGCTAAGAGGCATGATTGCTGGAACTGTGTACAGCTGGTGTGTGGAATTATCTCCTTTGCTCTTCAGGCCAGGAGTCACTTTGGAATGGTCCCAGTTTGCTGGGGCTGCCTGTTGGTGTAGTGGGGTAGGAGCTCCTTTAGAAGGATGCCTGCCAAACTGGATGGGTTGGGTGGGGAGGGTTTGCAGGGAAACCCTGGGGTGGGGCATACAGTGCTAGCAAAATAAATAAAGAATGTTAGAACTAGTTCCTGCAAACATCAGGCTATTTAAGCTGGGGGAAGACAAGAAAAGGGGTGCCCAACAGCACTTTTGTTCCCAGAGAAACCTTCTGCAGCTCCCTGTCCCTCTGGTACACAATGACTAAAATTAGTCAGTAAGTCTCCTTTGTACCCCAGGTCCTTTTCAAACTGCTACTTCTATGCTTTGTTTTGGATGAGTTATTTAGTATGGTGGCTTTTTTAATGGTAAGGACTTCATTTCCTTGGTTCCCTCCTGGTCAACCAGAGTTAAACTCCACTGATTTTTAAAGCTCCTGGAGTTAAGCTCCACTGATTTTCAAGGCCGTATGTTATGAGGACTCTTCCCAGTATAGGTTTCCAGGCCAGGGTCTTATTCCTCCATGCTTGGAATATTTCTCCCATTTGTGGTTAGTCATAATTGGGGGCAGGGGAGAGGGCTGGTTCCAGACTATGCCTCTACCCCTCCTACCCTTTTAAATGTGGCCTTCCCTCTATGACTAGTTGTGGAAAATATCTTCTGCCAGTCTACAGGTTGTTTTCAGAATTAGTTGTATAGATGTGGCTGTTGCCTCATCATGTCTATGGGATGAGGCGAGCTCAGAATCTTCCTACTGTGTCTTATCCCTCTTTCTAACCTGGAATGCATTTGTATGAGTATGGAGAACCAGGAGCAACAACTGGATTGAAGTCAGAAACTTGGGAGTAATCTGATTCTTTTATTCTTTAAAATTGTGGTAAGAACATTTAACATGAGATCTAAGCTTTTAACAGATTTTTGAGGGTATAATACAGTATTTTTTTATTGTGTATATGTTTTATAACTTTTTTTATTATGTTATGACTATAGTATTGTTAACTGTAGGCACTATGCTATGCAGCAGATCTCTAGAACTTATTCAATTTTAATAAACAAAACTTTATACTCATTGAACAACAATTCCCCATTTGCCTCTCCACCCAGCTCCTAGCAACCACCATTTAACTTTCTGCTTCCATAAGTTTGACTGTTTTAGATAGCTTGTATAAGTGGACTCATGCAGTCTTTGTCCTTCTGTGACTGACTTATTTCACTTAGCATATTATTCTTCAGGTTCATCTGTGTTGTTACATAAGGCAGGACTTCCTTTCTGTCTTAAGGCTGAATAATATTCCATTGCCTATGTACCACATTTTTTTGACCCATTCATTTGTTGATGGATATTTAAGTTGTTTTTATAGCTTGGCTATTGTGAATAATGCTGCCATGAACAATGGGAGTATAAATATTTCTTCAGATATTTATATATCAGCTATATCTCCTGATTTCAATTCTTTGGATATATACACCGAATCAAGATTGCTGGATCATATGGTGATTTTTGATTTTTTGAGAAAACTTCATACTATTTTCCATAGCAGCTGCACCATTTTACATTCTTATCAACAGTGTACAAAGGTGCCTGTTTCTCCACAAGCTCTCCAATATTTGGTATTTTTGTATTTTTGATAATAGCCATCCTGACAAGTATGAGGTGAATGTGGTTTTGATTTGCATTTTCCTAATGATTAGTGATGTTGAGCACCTCTACATATACCTGTGAGCCATTTATATGTCTTCTTTTGAAAAATCTCTATTTAAGTACTTTGCCCATTTTTAAAAAATTCAGTTTATTTGTATTTTTGCTCTTGAGTTGTAGGAGTGGAGTAATTTAGTTCTGAATGGCAATTAAAATGGAGTTCCTTGATGAAATCCCCAGGGAGTGCAAAAGAGAAAAGAGCCAAGGGCAGTATCCAAGAGGTACTCACATTTAAAAAAAAGACCAAAGAGTGACTTTAATGAAGGAAAGTAAGGCATTTCCCCTAATAGGGCAAACTATTTTAATTTGAAACCCAGCAAGGAGACAATATCAGAACAAATAAACTGATTTAAAATTATTTCTTTCAATATTTAATTTATTTGTTCATGCCTTGCAGGCAGTAAAGTATTTTTCATTTTCCTAATTCTAAGGTAAAATGTAATGTTCATCTAATGTATGTTTAACTGGTTTGTGGAGGGTCTTTCATGTTTTATCTTTTAAGTAAGTCTTTAATTACTTCTAGATTGAAAGCCTACCCAGAAAAATTGTGATTTCCTCCCTTGCTTCTGAATCTGTATTTAATAACTGAATGTCTGTAAATAGTACCAGGCAATGCAGTAATTATGCAATTACTAAAGGCCATTGTTGGTATAAATATATTTCATTTATGCAATTTTCCTGCTGTATTATAGACACTTAATAAATACATTGGTCCATACTAGAAATTGGTACAGATTTACCTCATATTGATACCAATAGTTTAGAAGTTGCCTAAAAATGTTTCTCTGTCATTTGCTTCTAAGATGACAGTAATTTAAGGCATGTGGTGGGCACTTGATCTAGTTCTTCTGCCCCAATCTCTGCTTCAAGATTGTGTCTGTGCAACACAATTTGCTACTGTATAGATATGTTTATTTTTGGAAGTAACAGAACACTGGATCTAGCTTTAGAAAACCTGAAGTTCAAGTCCTCCTTCTTTTGTTTCTCAGATGTTATACCTGAGCAAGCCAGTTAAGTATATTTTAATAAATTCTTACTAAATTTCTAGTATTACCAAAGACCAGAGAAACAAAGTAAATAAAATATAGTCCTAGAGAGAGAGACATACATAGAACACTTCAAAATAATGTGTGAGACGTATGTGCAGAGCACTTAGTTTGACAGAGATCTTCCTATTTCAGTTTGAGGAATAAAGGGTGGTCAGCTATTTCTAGAGATGTCTGGGATGATTCTTAAGAGATAAACATATGTGGCAGGTTTGGGGGATGGGGAAAAGTTGGTGACTGAAAGGTCGGAAGATTACTCAGCCACAGAGAGTAGAGAGGCAGTGCCAGATGAACAACAGGGTATGCTTGGGGAACTCAGGGCAGTTTTGTATTACTTGAAAGTAAAATATGAGATGTAGGGCCAGCTACAGAGGGTTTCATAGGCCAGATGAAGGTTGGGCTTTGGCATGTGCTTGAAGAGACTTGCTGAAGTATGTTAAGAATAGCAGTCACAGTCAGATTTGCACTGTCGTTACTTATATAACTCTGGTGGCAGTGTGTAGGGTGCATTTGGAGAGAAACAGATCCAGAGACATTTTTAATGCTTCAGCAAGGCATGATAAAGGCTTGAATTTGGGTGATAATTGAGTCAAGGAAAGGAAAAGCAATTAAGAAAGAGTAAGGAGGTATCTATTTATGACAGTGTTTGTTGAAGTAGAGAAAGCACAGCTTGAAGATTGAGAGAGACCTGAACTTGAATCTAGCTTCATCATTTAAGGGTTTGAGCCCTTGGCAATTATTTCCTGACTTTCTACATTTCCGAAAGTGAGAGCGACACTGCCTTGTATTATCATGGGGATTAGACATAACCTAAAGCACCAGAAATCATGCTTAAATGTAGAGGATCAGTAAATGATTATACTAGTATTATACTAGTATTACTATTTAGTTCATATCACTTAACATCTTCAAAGCCCAGACTCCTCTCCTGCACCGTAGTGAGGTAGTATTTGTTGATGGTGAATAGCTTTAGATAAACAGTCTTTTCAGAAAAAAAATGTTTTTCCCTACTTGAAAGAAAAATAGCTTTGGATCTCATTTTTAAAAAGACTATTCTTATAAACAATGCAGCTTATTGTTTTACTGAATGAAAACAAATCAGTGAGAATATTGGCCACTGAAATGCTAATAATGAGCGTCTTTGAGAATTAGCTGTATGGAGTTGTTACGTTATAGTGATGAAGAACAGGAGAGCTAGGGTCAGACAGCTGGCTTATTGTATGTCTCTGAGTAAGTTAATTTACCTCTCGATGCCTCAGTCTCTTGATTTCTAAGTGCCTAACCCTTCTAAGATATTTGTGGGGATTAAATTAGAAAATTGCACTTGTAAACTCCTTGGCTGTATGTTTGGGTACATGCCAAGGATTTACTAAGTAGTGACCAGTTTTGTTTTGTTTTGTTTTGTTTTGTTTTGTTTGCAGGGCAGTATTCAAAAGAGTGACTTTATAAGCACTAACTCATTTGATTAAAAGAAAAGAAAAAAGAAAAAACAGACAACATCCAAAGATGGGCATTACTGTTATTTCCCATTTGCAGATGTGGGAACGTAGACTGAGAGGTGGGATTATGTTGTTCAAAATCACATAGCGAGGAAGCAATAGAGCTGAGGAGAGAATAGTTCCTTATATTTTGTGTTGCATTTCCTGAGTCCTACTCCTACTAGGGCCTGTGCTGGTGGCTTTCTTCTCTCACCCCAACCCAGCCTGGGTCTTCCTCTCCCCCGGGGTTGTAGGACAACCTCTGCTTCAGCACAATGCAACCGAGAGCTATAACACAGACTGTGGTTTTACAGAAGAGCTAGATGCTGCTGCCCCCTGTACTGAGCTCTGGATGGCCCAGTCTGCTGAGGGTTTCAGCTCTAGTTTGGCTCTCCTTCCCGTGAATAAGTGGTTCTTCTTGCCAGTTCTCTACCTCCTGTTTGTACCAGGACCTGCCCAACTGGGGTGCATATTCTTGGAGTGAAGGAATTTGAGTGATGTTCCTCTTAGGGTCCTATGTTCCCCCCTTCTACCACCCAGAACAGATTCAGCCTCTCTGTGTATGTGAGCAGATAGGCTGTAGACTTAATTACCACATGAGTAAGGTCATGGGTTTTTCATTGCTGATGGACACTGTGTGCAAGCCCTTTTCAAACAAAGCCGTAAGCACGTGTCTTCGTTATAAATGATAATAATAATCTCAGTAAGCAGGGTGGAAGGTAATGGCTGGAAGAATCTCATTTGTGAATAGACACTCATTTATGGGCAGGATCTATTTTTCCTGTATCGACTCTACTCTCTTTTACAGATAAGGACAAGTAGAGAAAACCATGGAATTTGCTTTGTTTTACTTTTTCTTTTCTTTTTTTTTAAAGGATTTTATTTATTCATTTACTTACTTATTTGAGAGAGAGACAGTGTGAGCAGGAGGAGGTGTGAGAGCATCGGAAGCTGACTCCATGCCGAATGCAGAGCTGGACACAGGGCTTGATCTCACGACGGCAAGATCATGACTTAGCCAAAGCTAAGAGTAGGACGCTTGGTCAACTTAGCCACCCGAGTGCTCCTTGATCTGCTTTGCAGATAAATATATTCTCATCCAGCTCGCGTTCAAAGATAAGACTTGGAATAGCTATTGAGGGCTTCCATGAAATAGATGTAGGAATTTCCAGATCTCAACTTCTCGAATGGTTTTTGAGCTCCTTCTCATTTTCCCATGATTACATAAAAAGCCTTATCATCTAAAGTTTCTTAGCCTTGTGGGACTCTACACTTTAGGTGAATCGCTCTCAAAATTTGCATATAGTTATGATTGCCATTATGGTTTTATCCACTTTTCCCTGCTCATTTTTGTGAGGACACATTGGTGAGACTACAAATAAGTGTCTCTAATTGAAAAAAAAAAAGTTAAATTAATCCTGAAAAAATTGCTCCATGTACCTATTTCTGCCTTTATTTGTGGTGCCAAAGAGATAGGTTATAAGGCATAGGTGCCCCGGTGGAGTTCTTTGTAGAAGTTATCCATCCATTGGAATAGAAAGAGAAGTAGCTTTGAACTTCTTTAAATCCAACCGGAACTACACTAACTCATGAATAAAATAATACCATGTGTTTTGGAAAAACATCAGCTATCATATCCATATGTGTTTTTCTAAAGGCTTTTATGTAGTGATTTTGATTCTTATCTCAATGTCAGTTGCTACATTTCATCAAGTAACTGCCACAGGCCCCTGCTGAAGCATAGCATTTTGGTGACTCTGTTACTAATAAGCAAGATTTAAAAACCAAGCCAAACCAAATAAAAAAGTAGCCATCAGTCAAGTTTGTCACTTGTCTACTATTTGAAGGGGGCAACAAATGAGTTGCAGATGGATCATTATTTACAGTTCCCTGATGTGTCCTGAGGGCTTGGCGGATGTTTTCTACAGTGTCACCACTACACAGCATTTCAAACTTCCACTTAAAAGGAGTTCCTGCTACTACTTCTTAGCAGGCGGCCTGTAGAATCACAGGAGTCGGTTGATCACATTTTTCTCCTGGTCTGCATTGCTGCTCCATGTTATAAAGGGTAGACTCAAAGTAGGAAAAAGATGTGTGCCTCTCTGCCTACGAGTGATGCCTCTAGCCCCACTAGGTTCCTTTCAGTCCTTTTTCTCCTCAGAGCCTTGTCCTGCTAGCAAGACTCTGAACGTAAGTCCTTAGGTGACCATGATCTTTCCATTACAGGGAGATTGGCCCAGATGTCACCTCCTTACAGTCTTCCTGACCATCCTCTCCAAGAAGGTCGCTCTTACCACTCTCTACCATTGCATTCAGTTATTTTCTTCATATCACCTCCCACAAGTTTGTATGCATACTTCAAAAACATGATCCATTACTCCTTTGGTTTTCTTTTTTCTTTTTTTTTTTTAAAGATTTTAATTATTCGGCACAGAGAGAGATCACAAGTAGGCAGAGAGGCAGGCAGAGAGAGAAAGGAGGAAGCAGCTCCCCGCTGTGCAGGGAGCCCGATGCGAGGCTTGATCCCAGGACCCTGAGATCATGACCTGAGCTGAAGGCAGAGGCCTTAACCCTCTGAGCCACCCAGGCGCCCTGATCCATTACTCCCTTGGGATTATAGTCTCCGGAGTCCACATCTGTTTGGCTTATTGTTCTTCATCTACAATAGCACACTGCAGAGAGCAGGCACTCAATAAAAGTTTATTTGAGTAAATGTGAAATAAGGAGTTTTAGAGAACTGACATAGCCCATCTTGGGTCTTTCTTTATATGCCTTGCTAATCTCACTGTTCATAATAACTTTTAAAAAGTAATCAAACAAAACTACTATTACTTTAGTGGACAAAATTTTCAGCTGTTTTTAAAAAACAGCTTGCATAGAGCTTGCATCTTTTGGAAAGAGAACTTATCCTCAAGAAAAATACCTATATAGTCTCCTTTGGTTAGGACAGGGAAGACACCAAGGCATACTTTATACTACTAAGATGAAACAAATTGCTAGATTAAAATGCTTGTTGTAATATGTTACTAGTAATCAGAGGTTGGCGATGGGAGCCATGCATCTGTGGGACTCTGGAAACTTTAAAAAAAAAAAAAAAAGTACTTACCAGTTAAGAGGTGAACAGTTTCTCACAGCAGAATAATCATAGTCTTTAGAAAGCACAATAGTCTAATACCTGGTTTTAAGTTCTTAACTTCCTCTGACATAAATCGCTTTGACAGCACCGAACTTTGGAAAGCCTGCTGCATGTACACATTGTGGGGAGAAGTTTTTGGAAAACCAGCGAAAAGCAGCCATACCCACCCTTGGTCACTGTGGAACTAGGAGCTGGAACAGCTGCAGAGATGACGGGTGGATATAACTTAAATATAAGTGGCCTCTTTCTTTCAAGTTGTACTTTCAGCTTATACCTTGAAAACATTTTTGATTGATTAGTTATGGACCTGCTTACAGTTATGCACTGAATGTTGCATAAAGTTTCATATATATACACACACACACATATGTAGAATATAGTCATTGGTTAAAAATAAAGTGTTTGGTATTTTTAGTAGCATGTGAAAAAAAAAGCCAAAGTTTGAGTTATTAGTGATTTCTGTTTTTAATGGTGGGAATTCTATATCTTCTCTGTCCAACTGCCTGTAGAAGTTTATGTGGACCACAGTCAGTTTCTCAAAGGAATGCTGGGGAATCCTAGGCTCTATATCTTGTGAAAGAACTTGGCTTCCTGCCCTGGCTGGGGGGAAAGGGTGAGGCCAGGGGAGACTAGGGTCCTTCATGTAGTCCAGGCCCCACCCAGGATTCCTCGTGAAGAAAGAGGCTTCTTGGGTGATTTGCAGGTTCTCTTTGGGGCTTTCATCTCCGGAGTATTGGGTTTTTATTTTGTTTGTCTTGGACAATGTTACTTCTAGGTCTGTACCTTTTTCAAAGCCAGCCAAGTATGGAGAAACATCTGTTAAATATAAAATCCACCTGCTTAAGGGCATTTACTTTTCTCACTACACCAGACACACAATTAAGAAGTGAGTATCATGTGATAGACTTTGGAAAAAATCATTGATTATCCTTCCTTGGGATGTAAAAGTTAGTAATGAAAACTTAAATTTGTTTTACCTTTTTGGTTTAAAATTTATAGGATGGTAATACCTTATTAAAATATATAAATCCATAAATTACCATTTATTGCAAAGCTACAAGTAAAATTATGCTTTTGCTTATGTAAAATGAACCTGATTGTACTCTTCCAATTCTGTGGGCTTGAGGGCTTGATGGCTTTCCCTCTTAAACCTCAGAGAGGAGAAAATTCTCTGACTACCATTTTGCATAAAGTGTCTTTCTTTGAGGTACCCTAGTATGTGGGTATAACATAGAATCAGGAGGCTTTCCAAATGGCTTTAGAGCAGGTTCATATCTGGTTCTTCAGCTGAGTTTATATTTATGTATTTTTCTCTTGAATTACTCAGTATTATTTCAGTGATCCAGTGTCCTTAAATGTGTTTCTGCACCATGATCATTTTTGTGTTTAGTGATCTTCAAGGAAAAATATGTGTGGGAAGGTGGCAGTGCTTAGTGGTAAAAAAACATAGACTTCTAATGTTGAAGTCAGACACAACTGGATTGTCTTCGTCATGGCACTTCACTTTTGTGAAAATTATTTTGGGCGAATGTAGAATTGGATTTATTTAGGATGATTTCTGCTATAACAGGTCTTGTGGTTTAAATGGCAATTAAAGGTATATTTGAGAAGTTGAATAGTTAAATATGCAAATTAGCTTTTAAGATATTAGTTTATTCATATTTATCTTCAGCTCTCTCTGCATAAAACATCTTTCTCTTCCTTGTTTATTT
>CM053604.1:84103911-84144672 GCA_028646535.1 Procyon lotor
TTGTGCTATTTGTACAAGAAGATGATGTTTCCTTTTCCTTACTGCTGACTCTCTTTTTGTGGTTCCTGGTCTTTCTTACCCTCTCCGTTGCTTTCCTTTCCTACTGAATCCTCATTCACTTTCTTTTATATCATCTTCATACACCTGAACAAAATTCACATTAAATCATTTTCTTAGCATGTATTTTGTGTGTGATTGTGTTTCCTGTTGTTTTTATAAAAATAACTGATATTTTGTTAAATAAGTGAAACTCCAAAAATACATGAATATTTCAGAAGTTTCTGAGAGAAAAGTAGTTCTTATTCCTCCCTACTGACTTCCTGTTCTACTCCCTAGAGATAAACTCTCTTAACGGTTTCTTGGGTGTTCTAGATATTTCCCATATGAATCGGTAGATACTTGGTTGTGAAAATATCTAACTTTAATTTTTGTACCTGAACTTAATTTCTTTATGGTGCTTCCATTATTCTGATTGTCTCTGAGTAGTGGGAGACTGAGTAGAGTCAAGGGCATCTGGTCTAGATCACAATCGTGTTTATGTACCAGACCTCACCTTTTCATTCTTTCTGTTTCCTTGGTTGTCACTGTGGCCCTACCTGGTCATTTCTTATCACACAATTTTGGCTTGTGCTTGGGCTTTTGCTACTGAACACCAAAAGCCAAAATCTTTTTTTTTTTTTTTAATTCTGTAGATTCTTCTCTATTTTCTCTTCTAGAGACATGGAGACACTGGCCACTGCCTGAATGGGGATAAATATCAGATAATAATAGCAAGTATAAGAAAAAATAAGTATATATCTAATCTATATGCTAACTAAACATTCACTAGGAATTTTCCCGTTTTCTTAGTATTTTGACTGAGTCTGAAAGATGAGGATAACAAACCATGAAGTATCTCTTATGCATTCGCAAGAGAGACAGATACTCAGAGGACTCATTAAGAGGTGGTCATACTGGTCTGTGGACTTCATCCTTACCATCCGGTCTATGTAAACAGAAAATCAGAAACATTTGAGAGAATTTATTGAAGAAGGGGAATTTATAGGTGTACAGCTTACTTTGGTTTCTATAGGTAAGGTGTTTTAGTGCTCTGGCTTCTTTCAAGATTTTCTCTTTGTCTTTGGCTTTCTCTTCTTTGAATATAGATCTCTTGAAGTAGGTGTTTTTTAGTATTCATCCTGCTTCTCTGAGCTTCATGGGTGTGTGGTTTATAGTGTATGTTACTAGTTTGGGAGCATTCTTAGCCATTATTACTTCAAGTATTTCTTCTGTTTCTTTTTCTCTTTCTTCTCCTTCTAGTATTATCATTATGCATCTATTACAACTTTTGAAATTGTCCCAGTTTTTGGACATACTATTCTTGGTACACTTTTTTTTTCATCCAATTTTCTGTTTGCTTTTCTGTTTGGGAACTTTCTATTGATACATCTTTAAGCTCACCAGTTCTCTCACCATTCTACTGATGAGTCTATTCATATATTGCAAAGGCATTCTTTAGTTCTCTTATGATGTTTTTGACTTTTAGCATTTTCTTAGAGATTCCATCTTTCCACTTACATTAATCATCTGTTCTTATATTTTTCTATTTTTTCTTTTATATCCCTTAACATATTAATCATAGTATTTTAAACTCCCCATCTGATGATTTCAAATTCTGTGTCACATCTAAGCCTAGGTCTGAGGCTTGCTGTGTCTCTTACGGCTGTGTTTTTCTTGCCTTACCGTACCTTATAATTTTTTTTGAAAATGCATGTGATATATCAGGTACTAGGAACTACAGCAATTAGGCCTTTAATGTGGGGTTTTATATTAATCTGCTTAGGAACTGACTGTGTTTAGATGTTTGCTATAGCTGGAAGTGCCAAAGGTTACGGTTTTCTCTGGCTTATTTTTTTCTCCCTGTTTTCTTTGAATTTCCCTAAGAACTTCCTTTTTCTTAAATTTAATTTTATTTTTTCAGTGTTCCAAGATTCATTGTTCATGCACACAGTCTGTGTTTTGCAGCTCTCTCAATTATAATTCACTGTTTTTTTTTTAATTTTTTAAGATTTTATTTATTTATTTGACAGAGGAGGAGGAGGAACATAAGCAGGCAGAGAGGGGGAGAGAGAAGCAGGCTTCCCTCTGAGAAGAGAGCCCGATGTGGTCTCCATCTCCGGACACTGGGATTAGGACCTGAGCTGAAGCAGGTGCTTAAGGACTGAGCCACCCAGGTACCCTAATTCATTGTTATTATATTGAAGCCGTGTTGATGTGGTGGCAAAGTATGGGGAAGGCAATCTTCTATAATCTTAATTTGATTAAATATCACTTTTTAAAAATTATTTTTTTATTTATTTGAGAGACAGAGAGAGAGAGAGCACAAGTGGGAGGAGAGGCAGAGGGAGACAGAGAAGCTGATTTCCCTGTAAGCAGGGAGCCTGAAGCAGGGCTCTCGATCCCAGCAACCTGAGGGCATGACCTGATGCTTAACTGAGTGAACCACCCAGATGCCCCTAAACCTCATTTTTACTAATGGATTTGGATCCCTTGGCTGTGGCCTTTTGAAGCTTTTCTTAGCCTTATTTTATGAGACAGGGAGGCTAGAGAGCCCTGGAGTTGACTAATTGCTTTTCCCTCATATCCTCTAAGGCTCTGGTCTTCCCTCTGAGGGAAGACTTGTTATGGAAAGTACCTTGGGTATATTTCATCAGAGTGGTAACATCCACCTTAGTCCAAAACATGAGAGGATTTTTCTTTGATCTTCAAGGTAAGAATCTGCTGGAGTTCCTGGAGGTAACATGAAAATGTGGTGGATCTTCTAAGACTGGGCCCCTCCTTAAGCTAGTCCAATTCAGCCTCCAGCAATTCACTGAGATTGTCATTTATGTGTTTCTACCAGTTAGTGGCTCCAGTGGCTTTTGCTTCTGGTATGTCCATCTCAGCTGTGATTCTCTCTATATTTGCCTATATCTCTGGATTTTGAGGTGGTGATTTGTCCTATAATCTCCATTGATCCAAGAGAAGTCATTGATTTGCAATTTGTACAACTTTGCTCT
The DNA here is from genome assembly GCA_028646535.1 of Procyon lotor. Classification (NCBI taxonomy): domain Eukaryota; kingdom Metazoa; phylum Chordata; class Mammalia; order Carnivora; family Procyonidae; genus Procyon; species Procyon lotor. The sequence goes on from CM053604.1 coordinate 84,106,950, forward strand.
TGTGAGGATGAGAATGACAGCTTCCAAGCTCTTTACAAATTGGAAGCTGCAGTGAAAGTCTCTTCTCATTTTAAGACTCTTCACGATATCATGGAAATCCCCCACTCTGGGAGCTCCACCTCCCTGCTCCTCTCCAGACTTACTGCTCTCTAATCTTGCCACACAGCTGTCATCTCAGCACTTAGTGCTTCCTTCCTTGCTTTTCTGGATTCATTCCAACATATTTTTGGTTTACAGCTTCATTTTGTTACAGTTTATTCGCATAGCTCCATAAGGGAGGGAATATGGGAAATAAATTTTGAGTATCATAAAATGTCTTCTAGCACCCAGTGTTACCATTAAGAAATTTGTGCCAATCTGATTTTGTCCTGAAATTTTACATTGCTATGTCTAATTCTTTCCCTGGGGACAGAAACTTGCGTGTGATATGTATGTGTCTGTGATATATAAGTGTGTGTGGGGGGGTAGAGGGCAGAGTTTTAAGTTGATTGTTTTGTAAATACAAATGTTCAGCTAGTCTTTTTATTTTCAGTGCCATATCTCACTCCTACCCTCTCCAGGACCTGACATTTTCAAGTACCACATGTTTCTGTGGTTCTGTGATCTTGATAGGCTTCCACCTCAACTTAGCTGCCTTCAATGCATCTTGTAGCCATCTGAACCCATATGGGTTGGATTGGATTACAAATGGATTACATTTGTAATCCAGATGGATTACAAATATGTGTGTGTATATATATACACACATATACACATACACACGTATATATAATATATATATATATGTATATCAAGGTACTGATAATTATACACTATTGTGACAAATATTTAATAGTATTTTTACTATCTTTAAAAAATTTTACAGCAGTTTTTGTTAACATGGCTTAACATGGCTTCCTGATTTCAGTAATTGTTATTTTAAAGCACAAACTCTGTGTAGAACACCTACTGTCAGAGAACAACAATAGAGTTTCCCAGTTTCTTCATTACTTCTATTGGGATTTTTGTGTCGGTATCTTCAGGGATATTCTTTGCTTTGAGTGTGAGTAAAGAATATTTAATGCTTCAGTAGACTCTTTGGCTGGTGTGGTGTATCATGCAAGCCAGCTTCAGATTTTTCCTTCCTTGATCAGCTGGCCCTGGGGAAATCCCTAGGTGTTCATAAGTGGTATTAACTGCAAGGAGTAGTGATAGCACAGCAGGAACAGGCAGGGGCCGTATGTTCATACAACTTACTTGTGCTTTTGGATCCTGCTAGAGTACAGTCTTAAATAGGTCATTTTCCCATGTCAACTTTATGGCTTTCTAGGTTAAATAATACTCAGTTCATGATGAATAGTCACATTTCATGTTACCTGGTATCTCAGAGTTAAGTCTCAGTCTCTACCAAGGAGACTGGTAGCAAGAGAACGACTATTTTGTAAAAGGAGAGAATGTATCTTCTAAACATGGTATAGTGTATCTCTAGAATCCTAGAGGTCTGTCTGTGAATCTTTAGTCAGGGTTTGCTGTTGGGTCCATGCAATGGTCTGTTTTGTCAAAGATCTTTGAATCAATAATAAATCCTCTGGATCCCCACTCAAGTTGCTGGATTCTGAAGCTGCTTGAACTGCAGACTGGGTTAACTGGGATATCTTATTATGACCTAGGTATACTTAGTTGGCAGCCTTACAGATTACTTATTTAATGAGTTGAAGGAAGAAACGCACCTAAATATTTTTTATAAAATCCAAAAAGGCCACCAAAAGTTGTGTCTCTATTTTTGTGATTAGGAAGCAAAGTATAGCAACTTGTCTTTCACTTTGGAGGAGATACTGTGATATGTCTTGAGCTCCCTAAAACTTCAAAGAGTTGGAAGGACATGAGGTTTTCCTGGGAATTATGTCTTCATGTGTCTAGGGTTCCTGCTGCCACTGAGTAACCTGGATGGTACCTGATACTTCCTGCTCACCAGATTCTATTAGCATTACATCATCATATGGGGCATCAGCATGTCCCTGCTGGCTGAAGGTAGGGGTGTGTGTGTGTGTGTGTGTGTGTGTGTGTGTGTGTGTGTGTGTGTGTGAGAGAGAGAGAGAGAGAGAGAGTGAGAGAGAGAGAGAGAGAGAGAGAGAATTGGAGCATATAGGGTATCAGGCCATGTTGCTCTATTCCATTAAATAGCCTACATATGGATCAGCAGCTATGATTCAGTCACCACATAGTTAAGTTAACAATAATCTATTGATTTTTCTAAGGCCAATTTGCTTTCTACATGGGCCAGTTAAATGCAGATGGAGGAGGATTTACAACTCTAGTATTTTTCAAGTACTCAGTGCAGGCACTAATGTATGAAATCCCCTTAAAAGTGAAGAATTGATTTTGACTTACTATTTTGGTAGAGAGGAGTTATCCCTGGAGCTTTCATTTTCTTGTTTCTATCATAATATCCTTTACTTTATATTTCAGGGGACCAATGTTGTGATTTTGTCTGTAACAGTATGTTTATTCTAACTGAGCACTCCAGAACTGAGGAATTAACCAAAAGCATGTCTTTAGATGCACTGAGCCTCTGCTGAGATGGAATTGAGCCAAAGCTCCAGTTATAACTCTACCCCTAAGTACATCTTTTCTAATTCTTAGATCAATGGCATTCTGGGTCCTCAGGGGTTTATGACATCTCAGAATCAGTATCCAATTATTATTGGAAGGTATGGACAGTTCCTTTTCTCAACACATAGTTAACCTGTGTATTAGGGTTTTCCAGAGTAACAAAACCAACAGGATGGATGTATGGATGTATGTATAGACGGATGGACAGATAGATAAGAGGAGATTTGTTATGGGAATTGGTTCACACAATTGTAGGGGCTGAGATATATTACAATCTGCTGTCTGCTAGCTGGAGAACCAGGAAAGCTAGTGGTATAATTCAGTTTCAGGTCCAAAGACCTGAGAACCAGGTTGCTGGTGGTGTAACTCTTAGTATGAAGCTGAAGTCCTGAGAACCAAGGATATATTGGTCTAACTCCTAGATTTTGACAGCCTGAGGACCAGAAGCTTTAGTGTCCAAGCAGGAGAAGATGGACATTTATCATTTGACTGATTCAAATGTTGAACTCGTCCAGAAACACTCTCAGAGATACACCCAGAAATAATATTTTGCCTGCATTGGGACATCCCTTAGTTTAATCAAGTTGACTCATAAAGTTTACCATCACATCTTGATAAATGTCCCTAGTTCCTTTGGAGTGGGCTTCTAGGAATCTTCTAGGAAAATATATACTTGTGGTATTATTGCAAGGTCCTCCTAAAAATCTACCTGGTCTCATCTTCATTCAGGGGTAATGGGTGTGTTTAAACCCAGGCCTGGAAATTGGAAGAAGACTTAATTCCTTTCTGTTGTGTGTTCTGTTCATCAGATGTGGAATGTATGTTGTGGCTTCTGTTCATCAGATGTGGAATGTATTTCTCAGTGCTTTGGTGTAGGCAGTGTTCTCTGAGCCCTGTTAGGAGATCTAGTTAGGAGATGGTTGTACCTGATTAATCTATTCCAGTATTAATATTTTCTTAAATCTTGGAATTTCCATATCTATAAACTCATCCTGGCCTATAATTTTGTTCCTTCCCCAGTGGTCTTAGAATCCATTTCCAAAAAAAAAAAAAAAAGAATCTATTTCCAGGATATTCCCTTTGACTAATCACCAGGTAAAAATAACAACAAAATATTTTAAATTCTTTTGGTGTGTAGGCTGCTCACTTTCTAAATTATACTTGTACCATCCTTACAATTACGTGTTTGGATTTGATTTTAGTTACTGATCTTGAAGCAATGAAAATGAAAGTACAGCGTGACAAAACTTGTCATTCTCTTGGAAGGTATCCTGCTCAGATGAATCCATTAGAAGATCTCTGGTCTGGGAAGTCTCTACTCATCAGACAGGGAAGGAGGAACTTCCACTGACCAGGGTGGCACTTTGGAATCTAGGGGTACTCCAAGTTATGTGAGTCTACCCAAATGTATTTATTCAAATCATCAGGCTACCACTCCTTCCCAATCAATGTCCTAAATTTTCCAGAAGGACCTGATGAGGTTGAGAATTGACTTATATTCATCATAACTTGAGCTGGGAATTTAAAATGTTGAACTGGTTATTTCCTTTTTTACTGGCCTCAATAACGTAGTTAGAAGACATTATCGACAGTCTCATGAACTTTAGATTCTCTTATCATAATATTTTGTGTAGCATCCACTTGGGCTGTCAAAGCATTGACTCCAAAAAGCACTTCATTGCAGGTGATCACAGGTGATGATTTAAATAACTCTTTTACCAATGCAGACCATGGATTTTCCTGGTCCCACCATTTAGTTCTAGCAGGAGGCCTTTCTCTCCTGAAAATCATTAAATCAGATATAAAACCCTAAATTGTCATTTTTTGGATACTCAGTTGCAGAGGGCAAAATCTAGCTTATTAAATAAAAATAATTACTATAAACATATTAAATAGGTCACAAAAATATTGGGAGGATTAAAGAAGCATGTTCCAGGATGAGCTTCCAGAAATGATTCTCAAAACCACAGAGTAGAACTGGTTGCCAATGTAGCTGGTGTTCCTGTCAAAATTAGGAAACTGCCCCTAAATTGCTCTCACTATGGTAGCTAGCTCTAGAAGCATGCTGCAGCTGCTGTGACCCACAGCAAGAAAAGGGGCATTTCATTCCATGATTCTCTTCTCATTTTCTCGATTCAAGTTTCAAAAAATGCCAGGCATTAATTAGTGGAATCTGAACCACACTGGAACTCTGCCTGCAAGTTCATCTGGGAAATATAGTTTCTACTTTTCTGCTGTTACTCTTTTGAATGTGCAAGCTATTTACACAAAAGTATGTTTGGAGAGAAACAGGGAGCATGATCTAGGGCAGCCGCCAGCCTCAGTTCGTGAGCATTATCTCAAACTGTTTCTCACTTAGTCACTATGTCTTCTTTTGGGGCACATTCTACTTCACTTGGACAAATAGAAGGTGAAGGGCTATCAGTAATTTCCCAAATTGTGAATTTGTGTATATTTTGTTCTCTTATTAACTGACTTTGGTATCTATGCAAATAACGATTATACTTTTTGTCTCCTCCCCACTCTAACTGTTGAGTAAGGAAGCTATGTCTCGGGAAGTGAAGGTGGCAAGTATAAGTGGTTTTTCCTTTGGTCCTTTCTACTCTTCCATTCTGTGTGGGTGGAACTGGGCACTTAGAGAACTCATCGACGATGCAAGTAAATAATAGTTGCTGAGCCTGGGCTGTGCCATCTACTTGCTGAGAACTCCATTCCCTGCAGGGACTCTGGAGAGGGGTATATTCTAGTTTGTAGCGTCCTCTCTGGATTTGGTGGATACTCTTTACAGTTTATGTTTTGGGATCATGACTATTCCTAGATTTATTAGAGTTTTCTTTTTCTACCTCTTGGTCCTTGTCATGTTATAGGCTCAGCTAGTACTGTGTAATAAAAACAGCTTTATCATGATATATTTGCCAGAAATATGGAAATAAGAGAGAGATTGAAAGGAATATTTTAGATTTTTCTCTTTCAGAGTATTTATAATAAAATGAAAGTCAAGTTCCTTTTCAGTCATGTGGCTTTTAACCCTTTTCTGCATGTTAGTGGGGCTCAATAGCAACAACATAAAGAGAATGAATTCAATAAATATAGATGGATGATGATCTTGTTTGGAATCTAACTAGTGGGAAATGCAAATGACAACTTAAAACTCCACATTGTTTATTATTAAACATGTGATAAATATAGTCTTTTTCCCTGTATGGTCCTCTTGAGGAAACGTCTCATCTGGGAACCCATTGAAAATTATGATGAAATTTTGCCTCCTCCCTGACCAATCTTCCTTTCAAAGCACTCATGTATGCTTAATAGATTCAACAGTATATTAAGAATAAATGACTTCCCTAGGGCTATGGAGGGGAAATGAAAGAATTATGAGTATTATTACTAAAGTTACACTAGTAATATTTAGGTCATAAATGGAAATGTCACTTTGCCCTGGCACTGTTTGCTTTGCATATTTACCATTTCAGTTATTTATACCCTACTTTGTTTTAAAAAAGATTTCAGGCAATGTAGAAAAATATACAACATAAAAACAAATAAGTGAGGAAACTGAGGTAAAGGGAAAATATGGGAAAACAAGATTAAGTGGCGAGTGAAAGAATATAACAAATCCTTGCTGAAGGATTCTTTCTGCTTGCTAAAAGTGGGTTGGCTATTTGTTCAGAGCTTTCCAGTAGCCATTGTGGAAAGGGAAATGGTAATTAGTTGCAAGAATCACAAACTCATTAAGATATAAACAAGGATACTACTCAGGAGACCTGTACAATATCCCTGGTACTAAAATACTGGGTTAAGGGTGCCTGGTGGCTCAGTTGGTTAAGCATTTGCCTTCATCTCAGGTCATGATCCTGGAGTCCTGGGATGGAGTCCTTCATTGGGTTTCCTGCTCAGTGAGGAGTCTCTTTCTCCCTCTTTCTCTATCCCTACCTCCTGCTGGTGCTCTCTTTCACGTGCTCTCTTTCTCTCTCTCCAATAAATAAATAAAAGCTTTAAAAAAATAAAAAAAAATAAAATAGTGAGTTAAAATGTGACTTATTTTCTTAACAATATTCATAGGATAAATAAAATGACAAAGTTTACAGAGACATTTTTGAACATTTTTCTTAATAAAATCAGTGGCATAACACCGAAGAGTAATTCATTTAAAATGTATTCCAGTGGAAAAGCAAGAGTGGGACAAACAGTTCAGGTGCAGACTCCTGCTGGCTTGTAAATTTGAGTATTCAGAAATGTATTCATTACAAAAATTATAATTCTTTTCTGTTTTAGTAATTGTTTTAAATTTAAATAGGAGAGCTGGATCATAAGGAATAGCATGGAGGACCATAGGGGAAGGGAGGGAAAATTAAATGGGAAGAAGTCAGAGAGGGAGACAAACCATGAGAGACTCTGGACTCCAGGAAACAAACTGAACAAAACAAACTCCCCTTTCAGAAGAGAGAGTTTGGGGGAATGGGGTAGACCAGTGATGCGTATAAAGGAGGATACCTGTTGTGGTGAGGACTGGGTGTTACACATAACTAATGAATCGTTGAACACTACATCAGAAACTAATGACGTATCATATGTTGGCTAATTGAATATAATAAAAAAAGAACAGTCTTAAAAAAATAAAAATAAATAGGAGAGCTGGGTGTAAAATATTTAAGTAATATGAATAAGCACAATAAAATGAACTTCTACTTTTCAAGATTGTTTAAAAGTTGGATCTTTTCCTCTACATAAACAAATGTATTAGCGTACATGTGCATACATGCACACACACACAGCAGTAGAATTACATTTTGGCATTCACCACTCACAGATCGAGAGCCATCACTTTTAAATCCTGTACTTTGGTTCATGTAAATATAAGGAGGGATCCAGCCTCTAGTCCATGTGGACTAATGGAATACTTTTGTTTGGGGAGAGCACTCTTCACGCTGCCAAGAGCAGAAGCCAGAAGCAGATGAGTCCTAGCAGACATCTGCCAGGACATTTGCTCAGGGATTCTGCAGTAGAGCAGTCAATCAGGTCAAGCTCTGGGTCTCTTCCCCTCATCACCCATTCTTCAACCAGGCAGCATATGTCACATATCTGCTTTGGAGCCAGAGATGTATGAGTGGAAACTTAAGTAGAAAGAAAAGCTCTTGCCCTTTTTTCTGCAAATATCCTGGTGGCACAGAGTTAGCCAGGTCCAAAGGACCACTGGATACTCTGCCTGGTCATGGAGAAAGAGGAACAGATTTAATAGAAATATCAGTACAAGGCATTAAAATAGATATCACTTTTTGTCTTAAGACTTCTAAGCAAAGATCAAAAAAAAAAAAAAAGAATAAGATACAGAATTAATGAAACAAGGATAGTAATGGCAAAGATTAGAGAATGTGAATATATAAATACAGTCTAATTATTCACATTAAACCCTGACTCCACTTCCAGAACAACAACACAAAACAGTTGAAGATGAAATTAATGAGCTGGAAATGTGAGAAATGACATAAAATGGCACATGGCAAAAATGGATATGCAAAAATTTACAAGTGGAGACATGGATGAGCATTAGGAGTTCTAACATCTATCAAAATGAGTGCCACATGGAGAAAATAGTGAAAATGGAAGTGATATTTAAGGGAAAGAAAAGATAGAAAATTTCCAGAAATAAAGATGTGGTGAAAATCCCTAGATCCTGAATGGGATGTAGTCACAGCACATACATATACTCCTGGCTACCTGGTAGGAGATTTTAGAGCATGAAGGATGAAGGTAAAAGTCCTAAAGTTTCTGTAAAGACAACAAATTACTTACAAAGGAAAGAGAATCTTATTGATATGAATCTTAGTAGCAACATCACATTGTAGAAGTTGATAAAATCAAAGAATGAAGAATGGAGATTAGAAAAGGAAAAATCAAGTTAGAAATAAATAGATCTCAAATTCTAAGGATAAAATATAAGGAAATGAACAGAAAAACAAAGGTTAAACAAGTAAACTAAAGAGTTTAATAATAGGTTACTGGAGTAAAGATAGAAAAGTAACAATTAGTACAATATAAATCAAAAGAAAAGTCACATGGAATAATATCAAGTAAATGATCTTGAGTTAAGGAAAACAAAACAAGATTGATTTTCAATCTGGATAGGAAATATCTTCAAACAGGAAAGGAGGGAGAAAGAGGAAAGGAGAGGACAGATAGATAAATAGAGGTACGGAACTTGTGTCTTAAAATCTTGAAGTGTGTCTCCTATTAGCATTATATAGAGAGAAAACCAAGATGCTGACTCTAATATGACACCCTTAAACTCCAGCCCCTTACTTTAAGAGCTAGAACCCATAGGCACTGTCTTGTGTCTGTTCTGAAAATCTCAGGGGTAGTGGTTTTTTATTTCAAACAGGTGGTAGTTGAGTATGGTATTCTTGCATGGCCTATGCAGCTGTTAACCTCGCCTCTAAACATTTCCCATGCAGCTGGAATATTGGAGTACTGTAGGGAGTTGGAGAAAATCACACGTACCCACAGAATTTAAAGGCTGTTCAGAAATCTAGGACAATGGCTGTCACTTCACCACTGAGTGTAATAGCATTTTAGCTGGAGTAGTCTCTTAGCTGGAGTAGTCTCTAAAGCAGGCACTAGAGCAATATGCTTTGTATTTCTTGCTCTAAAAATGGTTTAATATTTTTTTCATTTATTTTTTAAAAAGAAAGAAAAGAGAGGAAAGCTAGCATTGGGAAATACCTCTTTAAGACTGTGGTTCAAATCAGTGAACATCTCTAAAGATAGCAGAGACCATTTTTCCATCATTGATCTTTCTATTTTGAGATAACATTCTTTTTTCCTCTTTTTAAATATTTTATTTATTTGTTTGTCACACAGAGAGAGCACAAGCAGGGGGAGTGGCAGGCAGAGACAGAGGGAGAAGCAGGCTACCTACAGAGCAAGGAGCCTGATGTGGGGCTCAATCCCAGGACACTAGGATCATGACCTGACCTGAAGGTAGACACTTAATGGACTGGGACTGGGCCACCCAGGTGCCCCTGGAGACAACATTCTTGAAGATAAAATTACAATAGTTAGGAGGTGTTACTGTAGAATTCAGTCAACAACTGAGGCCCTTCTCTATGCCTGCTTCTCTGAGATTCTGCTATTTTCTATTGTCTCTGTTGTCTTAAATGTATAAAATGCCATATGAGAGAACACAATATGAAGACCACTCATTCTGGATCTCGATGCCATAAAACTAGGCAGATAAAAAGTTCCAGTGAAATTTGTTGTAAACTAGGCAAACCCAATTAAATAATGTCTCCAATTCAAAATGATGCTTGATCTGTGGTGCGATCGCACATGTGTGTGGAGCTCCCACCTGGGTATGCTCATGTTTTATGGTCTTTTAGACTTTTGGCAGCAAGTGTTATTATATCTACTTTCCCATAGCTTTCATACTGTTAATGGAGTGAGAAATGAAATATGCTTTCTTAACTTCCCTTGGGCTTTAGTAAAGTTAGACTATGACTAGGCAACCAGCAATGGAAAACAGTGAGAAACAAATGGCAAATTCTAACAAATCAAGTCCTTCCTTAAGGTCAGCTCTGGTGCATACACTGCACTGCAGCTAATAATAATAAAAGAAGAAATAAACAAAAACTTGTAACCCTGTTGCTCTTTACTCGTTCCTCTGCCCTCTGTTCCTCCAGTTCTGTTTTCCTAGGAGATAGGTGACTATCAGTGTTAATCTTTTAGTAAGTACAAACATGAAAACTAACACCAATGTGAACTCATTTAGTTGACTCTGTGTTCCTTAAGGATAGGGAATTATATCCTATTGATACTTTGAATCCCCAGGCAGAGAACAATGCTTAGCTTATGTTAGTTGTCCAAGAGCAACATAATGCCATTTCCCATATATTTGTAGCATATGTCATACAGTTCTGCCGACTCCCCTATCATGAAAAAGATAAAAATTAGTGCCATGAATACAGAAGTTTGGGCCTTCCACAAAACATAGGACTCTGTTGCACTCTGATTATTCCACATTGATCTTTTGTAGTGAGTAGATAAACCCATACTCATTTTTATCACAGGGATGTTGAAACAACTTGATTTTCAACTGATACAAGAAATGAGAAAGATTTGCATGAGAAACAGTAAATATGAGACTATAAAGTATGTAGCAGGGACATTTCATTATTCTTTTGTCTTCAGCATTTTTTACTTTGGGAATTAATGAATAAAATAGTTTCTTTCTGGAGAATTAATGGATCATGACAGTGTAGTGAGCGAAAAAAAGCCAGGAGTCATTAGAATCAACTAGTATGTACTGAATTATCTGCTATTCAGCAAGCCTTTGCTAAGCTTTGACTGTCCTCAAGTGAGTAAGACAGATATGGTCCCTGTCCTCGTTGAGTTGACATTTTAGGCTATAAGCAAAATGCCAGCTGACTAAACAAACAACCAACCAACCAAGTAAAGAGGTATTTTCAGTGCTTCATAGAAAAGGAACAAGGTGCTGAGATAGGGCTAGGTGATGGAGTGGGGGTACAGAGGGACTTTGGAGAGGCCACTGACAAGGTAAGAGGCTGAGAGGTAAAAAGGAGAGCTAAAGCCTAGAAACTGGAGAGTATTCCAGACCAATAAACCAAAGGCAAAAGTTTGAGGTGGAAAAAATTGGCATGTTAGATCTAGATTTGAACCTAAACATGGTCGTCTATGAACTGAAGTGGGCAAGTTCCTTTACCTAGTATTCTTACTTTCACATTCGTATAATCAAAATAGTAATTCCTGTGTCGAAAGTTGGTGTGCAAGTTAAAGCTCTCTATGACAAAGTGCTCAAGACATTCATAGATGTTCAGAAAATGTTGTTTCACTTTCCTGCCAACATTTTGTTCCAAATAGCACTTACTCTAAAAAAACACCAAAAAACAACAACAGCAACAAAAAAAACTCCCCAAAACCACACAACTCTTTTGGAAGTTTTAAACAGGATTCAGCTGCACCCTAACAACTGTGACAGTCACAGATTACCATACCTATTTTTTAATGCAAGTGTATTTCAGCGACTGCAAAAAAAAAAAATCAAGATTGAACTATAACAGATTGAAACCCTTACTTGATGAGTTTTCAGTAATAGATTAGTGTGTATTTCATCACCTTTTCAGCTTGAATTATTTAATCTCTTTTACATTAAACAGATTGTTAAACAAGACTTCACAGTGCTGCTGTATCACCACCAGAATTATTTTACTATCTATAGACATTTTGCATTTTGAAAAGCCCTACAAAAACATGTGTCTGTTTATATGACCTTTGATAACTAATTCCAGTTGGGTTTTGTCAACCAATTGTAATGCTTGTTTTCTTAACAAGTAAGTAACTTTCTTGGAACAAGAACATTTGATGCATTAAATGATTAGAGCAGTTTAAGTCCTGAGCAAATTCTGTTCACTAAAACATTTTCCTCTGAGATTTGCTACAGCCATAAAATGAACCACAATACAATAATTGCTGGTATTAGTAACTCTAGAACCTCTGTGCATTCTGCTTTAGGGTAAGTGACTGTACATAAGCACTGTACAGAACGCACCACACACACACACACACACACACACACACACACCCACACACACACACACACACACACAGAGGGCATAAACCAGACCTATATTGTAGTAGTCATGATTGCAGAGAAGCCTGAGTATGGAAGCCAGGTCTGGATTCACAGTGGCCTACATCCCTTGAGACATGGAAAAGACATGCTTTTCCCAGATATGGTCTGCTCTGCTGTAAATGTGAATGACAGGTAACTTCCTTTGTCCTGCTGCCACTGAGATGACTAATGAACAAGGCTGAGGTGGCTAGGAAAAGCTAATGGAGGGCGATGTTTCTACTCATTAGAGGTTTACAGAAAGGTAGAAAGAGCCATTGGAGTTTGTGGTGTTGCTGATGAGGAGAAAAGAAGAAAACAAGTTCACCTGAGGAGAGTACATGGCAATGCAACTTAAAACAAAATTGAGGCATAGGTGACATGAAACAAACTGAAATTACTCATTGTAGACAAAGCCAGGGTGAGTCATCTGGGTTAAAAATCAAAACAAAAGAAAACCTCACTAAAATTTCCTGTCTTAAGAGAATGGGAAAGGAATATTTTTTGGCTAATTCACTCCCAGGAATATCGACATTCTTTCTGAGAATAAGAGACAGTGAAAGGAGAGATTTCTGTGGGTTTGAGTTAAAGATGATTTCTTCTACTGGATACCTGTGACAAATCGCAAGGACTGAGTGAAATGAATCTTACTTTTAATTTTGTTTGGCCACATTTTTCCTCTTTGCTAGTGGCCTAAAATGCCTTTTGTCTCTCCATTTATTTAAATCCCACAGTTTCCTCTTAAAAATCTTATCTCCTGTGGAGACAAATAAAAAACCAGATTTTTAAGTTTAGAGAACTTTAGAGAAGAGAGGGGAGGGGCTGGGGGATGGGCTAAATGGGTGATGGGGATTAAGGAGTACACTTGTTGTGATGAGCATTGGGTGTGCTATGGAAGTATTGAATCACAATATTGTACACCTGAAACTAATATCACACTGTATTTTAACTGGCTGGAATTAAAATTTTAAAAAATAAAAAAAAAAAAATCTTACCTTCTCTGGTAAGTTTCTTTTACTGAGTCCCTTCTCAGTAAGCTCCCCTTTCTCTGACTTAGCTTAGCTACTCTTTTATTATGGTGCTGGAAATCCTAGTTGAACCCGAAGGGGAAATAGAAGCAGGCTATTTGTGCAATGGGTAGACTGTTGATCCCTTTAGGGATCTATATGCAAGATTTGTCAATCTTCTGTTGTGGTAGTGGAAGGAGGGAAGTGTTTTGTGGAAGTTGGGTGGTAAAGACAGGACGCCAATAAAGGTGATAAGATTGAATTTTGAGCCCCAGGGGGGAGAGTGGTGAAGGGTGGAGGAATTGTAATCATGAAAGCCTCAGTGAGACATCAGATACAAGCAGTGCTTGCTTTAGCGCCCATCAGAGCACTTACATCATAGATTTGGTAAGAGGATCATCCCTAATCCTACCTTTTCCTCCTCCTGGAGCCACAGAGCTCACTCTTGCATTGTCACCTTAAGATTCAGGAGGCCACTGGTGCGGGACTGTTGAGCACGCCATACGGTGCCCCCATAGAATGCGCCAGACGCAGAAGCAATGGATGTTTACCCAGATGAAGAAGCCGGGGGCAGAGGGACACAAAGAGCAGATTGGTAATAAGAAAATGCAAGACCTCAAATAAGACTTTCAGAAATATATAGGGGAGATGCCTAGATAGAGGAGAGGGGGATGGGGAGGGGCTTAATTGCATGAGCAAAAGGTCAAGAATCCTAATAATGTGGCATAAATATTTTATTTATTTATTTATTCATTTATTTAATTTATTTATATATACTTCTTATAAATATTTATTTCTGCTCATAGCCTGATATAGCCCCCCCCCCGCTGTTTCAGCTGTCCTAAGTAATACATCTTTAAAGCCACTGGTTATAATTAAAAGTAGCCACATGTGCATTTCCTTAAAAATGCTATAATTATGCCCAGGTTTTTTGTGTTTTTTTTTCTTTTTTCTAACCAGTGGTTTATCTAAATTAATTAGTGTATCAATTTGCTAGGGCTGCCTTACAAATTGGATGCCACAACAATTGAATGGCTTGAATAACACAAAAGTATTGTCTCAGAGTTCTAGAAGCTAAAACTCCAAGACAAGGTGTTGAGTGTTGGCTCCTCCTGAGGGCTCTAAGGGAAACTCTCTTCTTTCTTCCTAACTTCTGGTGGTGTGCTGGCAATCTTTGGTATTTCTCAGTTTGCAGATCTCTGCCCTCATTTTCACGTGGGGTTCTCACTGTGTCTTTGTTCAAATTTCCCCTTTTTATAAGAATATCATTCATATTGGAGTAGGGACTCACACCTTACACCAGTATAACCTCATCTTAACTAAATGCATGTAAACCAGCCCTATTTCCATATAAGGTCACATTCTGAGGTACTGGGAATTAGGACTTCAACATAAGAATTTTGGGGAAGACACAATTTCAATCCAAAACATGTTACAGAAATTGTAGTAAACTATTTATGGGAAAAGATTGGTTTTGAAACATGATTCCAGGTATGGTAGGTGACCAGCCCCTGAAAATGTCCATACCCTAAGTCCTGGGATTTGTGAATATGTCATATTTCATGGCACAAGGAATTTTCTGGATGTAATTAAGATTAGACTAATTACTGGGGGTAATTTAATTAAGTGATTTAATATAATTAAACTAGATTATTCTGGATTATTCAATTGGGCCCAGTTAAGCAGGAACTTTCTCTGACTGGAGGTGGTAGAAATAAATTAGAGGTTAGGGTCAGGGAGATTCAAAGTATGAGAAGGACACAACCTGCTAAAGCTGACTTTGAAGATGAAGGAAAGTGAGGAAAGCAAGTGGCTTCTAGACAAAGAATAACCTCTGGAGGAAAGACAGCAAGGACCCAGGAACTCAGTCCTGAAACCACAAGGGCTGGGAAACTGCCAGTGATCTAAGTGAACTCAGAAGTGGATTTTTTCATAAAAGTTCCTAGAACCCACGGGCGCCTGGGTGGCTCAGTGGATTAAGCCTCTGCCTTCGGCTCAGGTCATGATGTCAGGGTCCTGGGATCGAGCCCCACATCGGGCTCTCTGCTCAGCAGGGAGCCTGCTTCCCCCTCTCTCTGCCTGCCTCTCTGCCTACTTGTGATCTCTCTCCTCTCTGTCAAATAAACAAATACAATCTTAAAAAAGAAAAGTTCCTAGAACCCAGCTAGCTGACACTTTGACTTTGACCTTGTGAAATCAGAACAGAAAAACCAGTGGAGCCAACCCAGACTTCTGACCTACAGAACTGTGATATATTTGTGCTGTTTTACGCTCCTAAATTCACGGTAATTGGCTATTACAGCAACAGAATATGAGTACACTAGGTGTCATCTGGTTTCTCTTTTCCCGTCAAGGTTAAGATTGGCTTCAGTCTCCCTTCCAAGTTTTCTGCAAAGCTTCAGGTCATGTAGGATCATGTATACTCTCATGATCTTCTCTGGCACTGAGCTTCTGTTTCTATTAGAGAGCCCTATAAAGCACATGTACAGTTGAGTTTGTTTGCCTTGACCTGGCCTGCTGGAAAATAAGTGGCCTGAGATCAATCCAAGTTGCCCAGATGAGGCAGCCAAGGTCATTCTAGATCAGCTGACAGCTAGCTCATCTCCAGATAACTTGTGAGCAAGCCTGTGCAAGATCAGAGCAGAACTGCCTGATCATCTCATCAGTTCAAGCAGTAAACTCTCCTTGTATGTATGTCTCATTGTCTGTCACCAAGGCTTTGTGATTCTTTGTCACATATCGTTTCAGTCTTATTAGGTAATTCACATTGACCATTTATTAGATAACTCACATTAAGGGAACCTGTGCTCCCTAATAGTATCAGCCTTTTCACTCTCTCTGCTCTTTCTCATCCTTAGCCACACCATTTCTAGACTATTTTAGTATTCTTTCTCTCTCTATTTTTCTATCTCTCACTCATTCCTATTGATATTAATTTCCTAGTTTTTAAATAATAGCTTCTTTCAATGACCTCTTTATCAAAGGCAACTCTTTGACGTAGTCATCTGGAGAATTAGATGAGGACTCTTCCATAAAGATGCATCATAGCAGGAGATTAATTCTGAAGATGTCTTGAATGATGTCCCTAGGAGTTGGGGTGACCAGAGATTGGTTCTCCAAAAGGGAGTTGTAACATCTCGGGTCATGATTTCTAAGAGAACATCATTCAAACTCAGCTATATTCAAGGGACCCTGCATCTATCCTTCTGACATTCAGTTCTAAATTACCTTATAAAGTTCTAAAATACCTTATATATTATTTAAATATATATGTCACAGGTCTTCAACAAGATTGTAAACCCTTGAAAATAGGCTTTGTTTTCTGTATCTTTTTGAAATTATGATGTTTTTAAGCAAGCCCTATATATAGTGGGCCCTAAATCAATGTATTAATAATGATGATCAAGAAAAATAAGAGGCTTTGGGCGCCTGGGTGGCTCAGTGGGTTAAAGCTTCTGCCTTCGGCTCAGGTCATGATCTCAGGGTCCTGAGATCGAGCCCCGCATAGGGCTCTCTGCTCCGTGGGGAGCCTGCTTCCAACTCTCTCTCTGCCTGCCTCTCTGCCTGCTTGTGATCTCTCTCTCTCTGTCAAATAAATAAATAAAATCTAAAAAAAATTAAAAAAAAAAAGAAAAAGAAGAGGCTGAAGGAATAAGAGAACTCATGTGAAGAGTATGTCAAATTAGTTTCAGCTTCTCTTTATTTTTCTTGATCTTGATTTGGGAAGATCCACTATAGATTTAAAAAGGAATATATTCAAATAAAATTTCTTTAAGAAATCATTCTTAGATTCTTAGTGTGGAATGCACAAATCAAATAAATAGTAGATTGGAAACTGGAGACTTTGAAACTACCCAAGTCAAGAAGCAGGAATCCAATAGCCACTCACTGATTATTAAGTCAATGAAGACAGTAATTCACTGAAACAGCCACTAGCTCCATGTGCCTAAGACAGAAAGCTTGCTGGAAGGCAGCTATTGATGTGAAAACCATTGCTTAATGTTAAATTTGCTTTTAATAACTCCTTGGCAGAATCCTACTTGCAATTATAACAGAAAGCAAAATACTTTGCAACAACATGTGTGAAAATATCAAGTCTGAAATTTATTTTATTTAGAACATTCCTCCCTTGCCATATACTTGGAATTTCCACTGATTCCTATATTCATTTATAATTTACATAATTTCCTCAGGCTGTTAATAAAGATGAGCTGTAGATTCAAAGAATCTTAGTTTTAAAAATAACTTTTATTATTTTTCTTAATACAAAAGCAGCATATAGTAGCAATCCATGTGGCCCGTTTTAAATTCCTGATATGTACACACAGAAGCTTGGCATTTCCCATTTTTAGATAATTAACATAACATCCTGACTTTAATATAATGGCCTTTGAAATCGTAAAATAGTAACATTTGGTTGAGTGTCCAATAGCAGCTGAGGGGTAGATCTCAGCCTAAAAATAAAGAAGAGGGATGCACTGTTACCTTTAAAGTTTCAGTCTTATCATCCTAACTCTCGGTGCTCATGTATTATTCTTCTGATACCAAATATGGAAGATGCAACATGGCTACAAATTGGTTGCTACTCTTCCCATTGAGAGGTAGAGTCCAATGCCTCTCTCCTGGAATCTGAGCTGGCTTTAAAAGTGACTTACTTAAGGCGCCTGGGTGGCTCAGTCGTTAAGCGTCTGTCTTCAGCTCAGGTCATGATCCTAGAGTCCTGGGATCAAGCCCCACATCGGGCTCCTTGCTCGGCGGGGAGCCTGCTTCTCCCGCTACCAAAGCCCCACATCGGGCTCCTTGCTCGGCGGGGAGCCTGCTTCTCCCGCTACCACTCCCTCTGCTTATGTTCCCTCTCTCGCTGTGTTTCTCTCTGTCAAATAAATAAAATCTTAAAAAAAAAAAAAAAGTGACTTACTTAACTGGTAGAACATGGTGGAAAGTACTTTCTAGGACTTTTGAAGGTAGTTCCTAAGAAGCCTTGCAGCTTTTTGGGGCACCTCCAAGAACACTGTAGGGAAACTTTGAGCTGCCACATAAGGAATCTGCCTAACCTGAGCCTGCCATGCTGGAGAAGTGCTTCGGCTGGCAGTCCCAGCTCATCCTCATTTCCAGCTATGGCTTCCTGTATGCCAAACGGGTAAGTGAAGCTGTCCTGCACTCTTCAAAGTGGTCTGTTAGCCAGTTGACTATCACTAAGTAGCCTCAGTCAGTGCTATGAGAAACAAAAAAATCACTCAGCTGGAGTCAGCCTGAATTCTTTTTTTTTTTTTAAAGATTTTATTTATTTACTTATTTGACAGAGAGAGTAGGCAGAGAGGCAGGCAGAGAGAGAGGGGGAAGCAGGCTCCCCGCTGAGCAGAGAGCCCGATGTGGGGCTCGATCCCAGGACCCTGAGATCATGACCTGAGCTGAAGGCAGAGGCTTTAACCCACTGAGCCACCCAGGCGCCCCTGGAGTCAGCCTGAATTCTTGGTCCATGAAACTGACAGCTGTATTAGGATGGTTGTTTTTTTAAGCCACAAAATTTTGGGAAAGTGTGTCAGTTATCTATTCCGGAATAGCGAATCACACCCGTACTTAGTGACAATAAAAGCCATTGTGTTTCAGTGTTTGTGTGGGTCAGGAAGTCAGGGTACAGCAGGGCAGGGTTATGTCTACTTCCACAATGTCTGAACTGGGAATACTTGAAAGCTGGGGGTGACTTGATGGCTGAGGGCTTGGGTCGTATGGAGACATCTCTCCTTCCATTTCTGGTTGTTGATTCTGGGTGTTAGCTAGGACCTCAGCTGGACTGTTGGATGGAACATCATGTGGCTTTGTGGCCTCTCCCTATGGCCTCTTTACATGGCCCAGTATGGGCTTCCTCAGAGCGTGGTGCTAGGTTCTAAGAGACGTGACTGCTCTGTTGCCTCTTATGCCCTAGTCTTGGAAGTCACATATGTTCTTTCTGATGCAGTTGTAAGCCACCTAGATCAATGGAGGGGAAGATAAATTTCAGGTGCCCAAGTCCAGGGTGTCTTTCCTGGGACTGAGGGGTTTCATAGAACCCCTCAGTGCTAAAACCAGAAAAGTTCTAGGCAAACCAGGATGAATTGGTCAGCCTACTAAACCCCATGTTCTGAAGGAGCATCGGAGTCGTATTGTATTTAGAGCATATTGGGTGGGAGAGAGTGTTGGGGCCATCTTTGAAAAATAAATTCTCCAGTGGGTCTTTTTTTTATTGCAGGGTTATATAACTGGAATACCAATTAATGTTGCGAGGGCAAAAAGCAATTCATAGGAATGTAAATTCTCTGAGGAAAGAGATTTTGTTGTTCTTGTTGTTCATCACTGAGTCTCAGGACCTAAGTAGTGGCTGGCACAGAGTTAATGTTAATAAGTATATATGAAATGACTGAATGAATAAATAGTAAGTCCTATAACATTCCATTCCATAAAATCAGGCCAATACCTGACTTTAGCACACTTTTCTTGCTTAATAATAACCAGAGGAGAAATTGCTTTACATGTTTGTTTAAAATGAAATGGCAGCCTTCCAGGGCAGCTGAAAGCAGAAAACTAATCAAAACCAATGAACTTTAGAGAATATCACTTCACCCTCATGAGACCAGTCTTAGAATTCTCTCTCCTCGGTTCACTTCACAGGCAGAATCTTAGATGACTGTAGTAGAGGTAAGAAGAGGGTGCTCAGGGGTTCTTATATTTGCCTAATTTCTAAGGTGTTACTGTTGTGACAGGGTCCTTTTGGTTAAAAGTCATACCACTCCTCTAAATAAGTGGTGGTTAGGAATACTTCTCCTGCCTTAGAAAGTCCAAGAAAATGAGAGGGGAGAATAGGACAAATTCTAAAACTAGCCCCTAAAGTTTTGATAGAGAAATAACAGTTGGGAAGAGTTAGGAGAGGAAGTCCGTGCTTTAAATCACATTCCTTTAAGGACATGATATAAACCACTGTAGAAAATAAAGGGAGAATAGAATCATTGGGAGGCCATCTTGGCAGCTGGCTGTATTCTGTGTTTATTACCTCATCTTTCATATTAGGGAATTTATTGTCCAAAGTTGAAATATGGGGTAACATTATTTAACAACTCCAAATTCTTAATAGTTTTTAAATAGCATGTTTTTGACAGGAAGTCATTGATCTTAAAGAATTAAGTCCTCTTTTGGGAAAAAATGGGAAATGAGATGGAATGATAAGATCAAGATAGAGAGTGGAAGAGCTCCAAAGTCAGACCAGAGGAATTTTTTTTTCCATATTGCAAAAGGATGACTTTTCTCTATTTTTACCTTGACATATCAGTGCTTTTATATTATTTCTGTACATTCTTTATAATTATGTTAATTTCTTAATCTTTAAGTTTATAAAATAGATTTTAAAAAGGTATAAAAGCCTATTTCTATCCAGTATTCTTCACATTGTTGCTAAAATGAGAGATTAGATATTAAATTATATTTCCAAAATAAAATAACATTAATCTCCACAGAGAAATCCTTAAACATAGCATCATTCCATATAAGTTATAAACTTTACTAAGAGAATTTGTTATGATATTAAATAATTCTGGTATAAATTATTGACAAATGACAGAAAAAAATTCTAACGTAGTTACCAAAATGAATTAAAGCCACTTGAAAAGAAATCTCTTTAATAGTTTCATGCTATTTAAAAACTACTGAAAAAAAAAAAAATAAAAAAAATAAAAACTACTGAGGGTGCCTGGGTGACTCAGATGGTTGGGTATCGTCTGCCTTCGGCTTGGGTCCTGGTCCTGGGGTCCTGGGATTGAGCCCCGCATCGGGCTCCCTGCTCTGCAAGGAGTATGCTTTCCCCTCTGCCTCTGCCTCTCTCCCCTGCTCATGCTCTCTCCCTCAAATGAATAAATAAAGTCTTAAAAAAAAAATAAAAAAATAAAAACTATTGAAAGTTTAGATTTGTTATGTAATCTCACGTTTCAGCTTTGGACAATATTAGTAAGTTCCCTCTCGTAAGAGATGAGGAAATGAGCACATGGTCTTGCCAGCTGCCAAGATGGCCTCTGACAATTCTGTCCTCCTGGTGTTCACAGGCATGTGCCATTCCCTCTCTCACTGAATAGGGCTGACTTGTGGGACACGCCGGAACTATGGGAAATAATAAACGTGTGTTATTTTCAGCAGCTAATTTTGAGGTCATTTGTCATGTGGCAATAACTGATTCATATAACTACACTAATTCCCACTTTCTCATCGGCTTCTACTAAGTATTTATTACTAATTTGATATTAATACTTGGTATTAATATCACCAAGATATATAATCCTATATATCATTTTGTGACCATAATATCCAATTTTTAGTCTTAATTAACTCTATTTCAGTGAAAGTATAAAAATTTCAGAGCTCATGAGCAGTTCTTTTTAATATGGATTTTTCCCTTCTGAGTACTTAAGTTTTGAATTGTATTTAGTTGGCTGGATTTCAAGTAGTTTTTTTTTTTTAATAGAATAGATGTATTCTACTCCCAGCTGTACAAGAGTTTAAGGCCAGTCTAATGTTTTCTAACTTGCTTATGAATTGCTTTTTCTGTTTGGATACCCATATTTCGTGTGTGTGTGTGTGTGTGTGTGTGTGTGTGTATGTGTGTGTGAAATTAAATAAATTCACCAGACCTGGGTCAGTGGTAATCACTATCAGTTTTTCCTTGGCTATGGTGTCTCCGTTTCTTCTATTATATGAATAAATATTTTTTGTTTCATATTTTTAGTTTGCTCTTCAAGAGTTCAGGGTATCAAATTAGTATATGTGCAAGGCTATATATTAAAACCAGGGCCTCCAAAGTCAGGCTGCTGGGTTAAATCACTGATGGGTCATTTATTAGCTCTAAGACCTTGTTCATTTATTTTAACCTTTTTATTTTGTTTCAGGTGTGTGTATCAGTTTTCTAATCTAAAAATGAAGATACTAATATTACCTATCTTTTGAAGATTTAATAAAGATTAAATAATGCATGTTTGATAGGAATAAGAAGGATAAGCAAGGGTTTCCTTGTGTTTACTCTGATGTTCATTTAGGATCATTAAATATCTATAATTTTCTTTGTTTCCTCAAATTTGGGATATTTTCAGCCCTTACTTATGCAAATAACTTTTCTTTTCCATTCTCTCTTCTTTTGGGATTCCCATTACCTATATTCTAGATCATTTGCTATTTAACAGGTCCCTGAGTCTCTGTTCTATTTTTACAGTCTGATATTTTTCATATTTGATAATTACTACTGATCTGTATATTTTTTTTACTTTCCTCTGTTATCTATTCTAAAGTTAGGTTGTTAAATTCATCCTGTGAAATTTTTACTTCAGCTCTTGTATATTTCAGTTCTGGTTTTCATTTTGTTAGTTTTAACTTACATGTTTCTACTAAGAATTCTTATGATTTTACTTATTGTGAGCTTATTTTGTTTTACTTCATTCAGAATAGTTCCAGAAGTTTCTGTTAGTTTCAACATCTGTTTCATCTTAAGATTGATCGTGTTTGATTGTTATTGTTGTTGAAATGTCTTCCACTTTGTGTATGTGTGGTTTTAAAATTTTTTTTGGTATGCTAAGCAATTTTGGATTGAATTCCAGATACTTATGACTATTAAATTGTGAGGATTTTGGATTCTGTTATTTTTCTCCAATGAGTGCTGTTTCTTTATCAGGCTATTATCTTGGCTAAAATTGACATGCGCACTCCGTTTCTTTAATGGAAACTATAGTGTCAATTCTTGCCCTTTTATTTTTTTTTTCTTTTGCTAATCCTCTTTGATTCTGTGCCACACATTCATGTTTTAGGGGCCAGCAAAAAATATGGGTAGAGAGCATTTAAGATTCAATCTCCAAATGGCTCTTTCTTTTCAAGAGTCTCCCCATTTTCTTCAGCACCCATGGTATACATGGTATATATATCTTGTTCTCTTAGGCAAAAAAACTGTAATCTTCACACTGGCACCTGTGTGTGACATGCCACCCACCACTTAGCCTCTTGCTAACAGCCATGAACATGGGAATTTTCTTGATATAGCTCCTCCCTTCCCTTGCAGGCGTTTACACAGTGCAAGAGTCTGTCCACTGTACTCCAGTACCTTCAGGCAATTGCTTTTTGTATAATGTCTGGATTTTACAGTTATTTTCAGGGGGGCTGTCTGGCTTGGTGTTTACTCTGTCTGTACTAGAATCAGAAATCCTTTCCTTATTTTTAAAAAAATTTGTTCCTTTGTTTTATTTATTTATAAATTTATATTTATATATTTAAGTATTTAAATATATAAACATGAATATATTTATATATTTATTTTGACTGAGCTTTGAGTCAAAATAATGGTAAATATTGCTTTTTATTTGACCGGCTCTGACTAAAAGTTCTTCCAATTTGGTTTTTTTAAATAAGGGACTGAAACATACCTGGTTTACAATTCTTTCTCTGTCTTTGTAAATCTCTTTATAGCAAACCTAAGCATTAAAAGACAAGGTTGTTTTTGCTGAACCTGTATTTAAAACCATAGTCTATCTACTATCATGTTTCAAATGACAACTCGAAAAATGAGTGAGTTGTATAATGAGGCAGAACTAGGCTACTTGTTAACTGGGTAACATTGGGTAAGTTGCTTAATTGCTGTGTGCTTCACTTTGTGTATGTGGACAAAAATATCTACTCCAGAGGATAGTGTGGAGGATTAAATGAGGTGATGAATGTAAAGTCTCTATAAAAGAGTAAGAAATAAGGGGAACCTGGTGGCTCAGTTAGTTCAAGTGTCTGCCCTCAGCACAGGTCATGATCCCAGGGTCCTGCTCAGTGGGGAGCCTGCTTCTCCCTCTGCCTGCTGCTCTTCCTGCTTGTGCTCTTTCTGCCAAATATATAAGTAAGATCTTTTTTTAAAAAAGAGTAAGAAATAAGAAAGTGTTAATTTTTTTTCTCCTGTTGAACTCCTCATTTCACATTCTGCTCTTTCCTAAATCATATCTGGACTCTCTTAATTACTTATAATCTATCCCTTCTTTTTTGTAATCCATACTCTCTATGGTTATTTGAGAATTTAGTTTATACTTCCCATCATGTTTTAAGCTCCCCAGGGGGCAGATATTGCTTGTGTCTCTCTATGATGCTGTGCATAGATTGTAACATTGCATGAGTATTTGCAGAATTAAATCTGTTTTCCTGAGCTGCCATCTCATCAGCATTATAGCAGCTTCCTTGGAAGACTTTGTAAAACTCAGTATCTGCTCTTAAAATGCCTGACAAACTCTCAGTTATATTGACTTTTCCATTCCTTCGGTCCTTTCTTGGCGTTTGAAAATAAATGTAAAGATTTGACTTGAACCTTTGAGATTCAGAAAGCATACACAAATTGGGGTGCCTGGGTGGCTCAGTGGGTTAAAGCCTCTGCCTTCGGCTCAGGTCATGATCTCAGGATCCTGAGACTGAGCCCCACATCGGGCTCTCTGCTCGGCGGAGAGCCTGCTTCTCTCTCTCTCTCTGCCTACTTGTGATCTCTCTGTCTCTGTCAAATAAATAAATAAAATCTTTAAAAAAAAAAAAAAAAAGAAAGCATACATAAATTAGTTTTATCCTGAATTCATAATGGCAAATGTCTCTCCACCTTAACTTCAAATGTAGGAGACTTATAATCAAGGACTGAAAATGTCAACAGAGCATTTCGTTTTCTTTAATCAAGTATTTTTAATGATTGACTAGATGGTATGACTATAAATTCATACTTTTTTTTATTCCACAGATATACTTAGATATATTCATGTATAAGAATGTTGTTTTTTCCCTGCTTCAGTGTGCAGTAGCTAATTTTTTTTTTGTCTGCCCGGTACAAAATGTGCCATATACTCTCATATGATATGAATGGACAAATGAGCTTAGCAATGCCAAAATGATTCTTTATCCTAAAAATATAAATCTCTAGAGGATATACATGAGGGGAAAAAAAGTTAAAAACAGTAATTTATGGCAGAGTGACTCTGTAGAGACTACCGACACCTTCTACTAAGTCCT
This sequence comes from Procyon lotor, assembly GCA_028646535.1. Lineage (NCBI taxonomy): Eukaryota > Metazoa > Chordata > Mammalia > Carnivora > Procyonidae > Procyon > Procyon lotor. The sequence goes on from CM053604.1 coordinate 84,132,195, forward strand.
CTTTTTTTTCTTCTTGAATTTTGATTATTGAGCTCTACTTAAGGGGCAGTAAGACACTAAGGATCTTTCCAAAAAAAAAATTTTTTTGTAGCTTAAGTTAATCAGAATTCATTTCTTTTCCTTTCAACCAAAAACAGATACAGAAAGTCTTTTTTTGGAATTGCTTTAAATGTTAGGCTCTTGATATAAGAGAAAATAGTCACAACTGGAATTTTTCTTGGTTCTGGTACTTGGAGAAAAGTTCTGTTCTTCTTTTCCCCTGTTCCATCTCTTGTTTCTGCCAGTAAACTTATGCCAATTGCTCAAATATCACCAAATACTTTCTAAAACACAGACACCCTAGGAAGGAAGGGGACCAGAGAGAAATCGCCATCTGGAGAGAGGTGATCCTGGAACTTGGAGGAAAATGTTCAGACCCTGTATCAGGAAACAGAATGCTCATTGTAGATTGTATGTTAATGGCCTTCTACGAGTAAATGCATTGAAAACCTGTGACTAAGCACATATTGTGGATGTTTGAAAGCTGATGAGGAAAAATCTGCTTGCTTCTGAAGGAATCAACTTGTAGTTTCTTGTAATGAGTTACCAAACTACTAATAAGCATTAGTGTAAGGCAAAATGTTTCTTTATAGGTATTCCGTCCTTAGAACATTCATAGATTCCCAACAGCCAATAATGCAAAGGTCTGCTGCTCCTCTTTCCTCCTTTCACTTGTCTCTCCTATGTCTGTGATGCCTCCAATCATAATTGATGTGCAAAATTATGGTTCCAGAGCCCCCTGAACTTGTATTCAGTATGTTCTCACTGTCAACCGCTGAAATTTTTACACCTTTTGAGATGTTTAATTGCTAACACCTCTCCATAAACTAATTCCTGGTGTATTTTCATACATTAATTTCTAGCTTCTCAGAGAAGCTTATAAAATGAGTCTTAGGAAACCTTTAGTGTCAGGGCCATGAGCTTACAGATAAATACTGATGCAAACAAGCTTGAGACCGTTCAACTGTTAAGGTCCCTTTAAAAGAACACGTTAGTAGCTGCCAAATCATTTTTGGTGAGGTGCAGTTTAGCTATTTCCCTACAACCTCATACTAGATTATAATAAATGCAAATCTCAAGCCAAACCATTAAACAAACACAGATTACCAAGGGTGAGCAAAATTGTAGGTACATCCTCTTCTGAAAGTTTGATAAAGTTCCAGCAGCAGTCTTTTTAAATTCCCTAAAGACCATCTTAAATAAAACAGTTACTTGAAACAATTGCAATAATATTCTGAAGGCAGATTTTGGTTAATTTATTTCTGGCATCAGAAAAGAAGAATCCTCCACTCCACAGTCTGGATTGCAGAACAGTAAGAGCCAGGCCTCAAGCTCTGTGCCCAAAGGTGCAAGTAATGGGGCTTCTTAGATAATTATACTTTTCATGCAAGTTTGTGTGTGTCTACAAAACTTAAGGTAACCCACATATCTTGGATATCAGTAATATTACCTTGAGAATTCGTTTTTAATATTCATGCTGACAGAGAAGCATTAATTTCACTAATGAAACTCCATTTTTAATACTCATTATTTTAATTAGGAAAATCTAGTATTGATCAGAAATAAACATGGCTGAAGCCCTTGGAGTAGCTGCATCTGAAGTGTGGATTTTCTGCTATAATACTTAGGTGACTATCCCTGGAATGTGAATTTTCAGTTATGATAGTTGATTGACTCTAGGATATAACTTAAGCTAAAGAGCAGATACATAATACCGTACTATCTATGTTGAAGTATTTTAAAGCAAATTTCACACATGCATTTGTTATTCTGAAAATTTCAGAGATTATATGTGTTCATGGCTTATAAAGTTCTGACTCAGGGATTCTAGGATTCAAGACTAGTATTAGTTAAATCTAAGCCATATCAAGATTGAAGTCTAATTTTATATTGTAGTTGGAAGCAAAGCTACTATAGAGTAGTAGTTCCAGAATTTCCGAATCTATTTGGAAGGAGATTCTAGAAAACTTGTATTGTGTTTTCATAACAAGGTTACTGTTTTCACTTAGATTTGATGCTTGTTTGGATAGCTTTGAATATGAGATTATGGAAGACCTTGCTTTGATATTTTCACTGGACAAACTTATGAAATACAGCTTTTTAAGAAGTTGTTTTTAATAATTCATGTCCAATACATATAAGACATTGATGCCTAATTTAAAAATTTTTGAATATTTGATTATTCTGCACTGTATAAGAGACAGGATTATCTGTCTATTATCTGAAGTGGTAAGCTTTACTGCAGAGTTTGATTTGAGAGTCCACAAATGACTGTAAAGTAGTGTAAGTTACTTTTCTCTAATATTAAGCATTAGCGTGTATTTCCATGGGCCAAACATAATGGCAAGTCTAATAAGAAACACGTTTATGGTTTAATAAAAGTGTTATTTTATATCCATATTTGTTTTTCCTAAGAAATTGCTAAATTGGAGTATAAAACAATAATAAATTTGTATTGTCATCATATATAGTTTCATGTACCAATTATCATTTTTAATGTGATTTTTGAAAGCTATTTACAAGGCTGCCTAACCACTATGAGACTTCACTTTGTTATTTATAAAACTATGATTCTTTGAAAGCAAATTGTATTCGTAAACTGTCTGGTGATGAAAGAATCTGTATAAAATTTATAATTTCTTCCTTAGACTGCAAATTATAGTGAAACCTTTAAACATGATTGTCAATAAGTATGGGTTTTTTTACTTAAATAAACACTCCTGCCCTAAAATCTTACTCTTTTCTGTTCTTTAGAAACCAGAGTCATTTATTCTTTGTTCTTAAGAAGTCTCTAATTTCCAAAGCTATTCTATGTTTCAGAAAGGCTTAACACTATCATGTGGTCCCCTCAAGTTTAGACAAAGAATGGATTTGGGGCTCATTAACATATGGAAGAGAGAGAGTGGCCTGAGAGAGAAAACAGAACAAAAAAAAGAACAGGATAGAGGAAAAAACCCTGAGGAAAGCCACCATTAGGAAAAAGAAAGACTTTGGGGCAAGGGAAAATTTGAATATTATGACATACTGGAGGCCCAGGAAAAATATGAGTGAATAGCCAAATGTATCAAACACTGTTTTACACTTCTGGTTAGAATGTAGGACATCAAACAGACCATTAATTCCACTGTAGCTGTGAGAAATAAATGGATGAACTAAAAAATAGGTATTTTACTTTAAGTAATCACATATAGAATCAAGTAAGTCTAAATAAATTCCAAAGATAAACAAATCTTTCCTAGTTTTCACAGGTCAGTGGCCATGTGCATCTTGGGGTAGTCTGGAAATCATAGGCAGATGCAATAGCATGCTTGCTATAGGCAAAGAAAAATTGTGAAGAAAAGAGGAAGATAGCCAAACTGGGCTGTTGGATTGGAATCTGAGAAAGCTGTAAGAGTCCTCCCTTCACCCCACTCCAGGTTCCCCCCATTCTACTAAGTAAGCTCAGTCTTGCCATGAACTTAAAACTGTCCAGAAAAATGAGCTTTATTTAAAAAAATACATCTGACATGTAGAATTTATTGGATTGGACTAACACCAGACTGAATTAAACAAAATAAATTATTGAGACAGGTCAATAAAAATAATCAAAACTAAAACACATGGAAAAAGATAATTTAAAAATTACTCAACAGGGGTGCCTGGGTGGCTCAGTTGGTTAAGCGTCTGACTCTTGATTTCGGCTCAGATCATGATCTCAGGGTTGTGAGATTGAGCCTCACATTGGACTCCATGCTGAGGGTGGAGTCTGTTTAAGATTCTTTCTCCTTCTCCCTCTGCCCCTCTGCCCTACGCACGTATGCACGCTCTCTCTCTCTCTCTAAAACAAGAAAATAAAATAAAATAACAGAAAAGCAAGTATCTGAGAGAAAATATCAAGTGGCCTGGTATACATCTAACTGATGTCCCAGGAAAGGAGAAGGAGAACGGGGCAAGGAAAAAAATGAAAAGAGAGTAGCTGAAGAGTTTTCAAAACTGATTAAAGTCTCAGACCGTTGAAGTTCAGTAAACACCAAGCAGGAAAAATACAAAGAAAATATTGTCTAGGTACATCATAGTCAAACTACTCAAAACCGAGACAACAAGAAAAACCTTAATCGCTTCTCGGCCTTTTGGCTAAGATCAAGTGCAACAAGAAAAACCTTAAAAACAATCTTAGTTGAGAATAATAGGTGGCTGACTAAATATATGGAAGCCAGAGATCATAGAATAATATCTTTTATTTTTTAATTTTTTTAAAAAGATTTTATTTATTTATTTAACATAGAGCTAGAGATCACAGGCAGGCAGAGAGAGGGGGAAACAGGCTCCCTGGGGCTTGATCCCAGGACCCTGAGAACATGACCTGAGCCGAAGGCAGAGGCTTTAACCCACTGAACCACCCAGGCGCCCCGGAATAACATCTTTTAAATGCTAAGAGGAAGTTAATACGTGCTTTTTACCTGATAAAAGTATCCACTATAATTACAGTGAAATAAAATTGTTTTCAAAGAACAATATTATTTTGCACTAGCAGAAACAGGTGACATGCATGAACAATAGATTAAAGAAGTTTTTTTCAGGATGAAGAGAAATGATCCCAGTGGAGGGTTAGGTTTTCAGGAAGAAAATGGAAGACACAGGAAAGGGTAAATATGTGGATAAATATAAAATATATTTTAAAAATTTTCTTCAAAAGGTTATTAGCCATTTAGAGAAATACAGTTAACTGGAATTTAAGTAAAAACTTGAAAAAAGAAAAAAAAAGAACTCCCCCCACACAAAGTAAAGAAAATACAATAAAAATTCATTGTGAAATTTGAAATATGTAGACATAAAATATGTACATACCAATAGCACAGTGGAAAGAAGGGCATATGTTAGTTTCTTACATTGTGAAGTTGTGTACTATTAATTCAGGGTACACTGTGATAAATTAAGGATAAATATTATAATCTCTAAGTAATCATTAAAAAGTGATACACAATGAAAAATCCAATAGAATAGGTAAAATGAAATACTAAAAAATATTCAAGTAATAGATAAGAATAGATAAGAGGCTATGAAATATAGAGCAAAGGAAAAAGAGATGGACAAATAAAAATCAATTAGCAAGGTGAAAGACATAAGTCAATAATTACATCAATATTTATAGAATAATAATTCCACTGAAAATGCAGAAAATGTCAGATTGGATTTGAAAATGATATCCAACAAAACAGCTTATAGTTGGGTCTTGTTTTATAAGCCATTCTGACATTCAGCCTTTAAAAATAAAGGTACAAAGAGGTTGGAAATAGAAAGATTGGAAATCCACTTATAAAAAATCAATTTAACTGAGTAGTAGATAAAGTAGACTTCAAGTCAATGAGTACTACCATGAATAAAGAAAAATTGGAGCGTTTATGTTATGACCTTTAAAGACTTATTCTAAAGTTACAGTAAGGGGCGCCTGGGTGGCTCAGTGGGTTAAAGCCTCTGTCTTCCGCTCGGGTTATGATCTCAGGTCATGATCTCAGGTCGTGATCTCAGGGTCCTGGGATCGAGCCCCGCATCAGGCTCTCTGCTCAGCAGGGAGCCTGCTTCCTCCTCTCTCCTTGCCTGCCTCTCTGCCTACTTGTGATCTCTCTCTGTCAAATAAATAAATAAAATCTTTATAAAAAGTAAAAATAAAGTTACAGTAATTAAGAGTGTGATTTGGGTGTAAGCATAAGCAAATAGAGCAACAGACAGAATAGTGTCTGTTGTAGACCTATAAATATATATATGTATATGACTAATTTATATATATATGACTAATTTATATATATATATATATATACATATATATACAGAGTCAACTAATCTCTGTTGTCTAAGGTTCTATGGCTTTTGAAAAATGCATGATGTCATGTATTTACTGTAACAATTTCATATATTCTAAAATGTCCTGTGCTTCACCTGTTCATCCTTCCTTCATCCCTGGAACCCCTGGCAACCAATGATCATTATACTATCACCATACCTTTGCTTTCTCCTAAATGTCATGATGTTGGAATCATACACTAGGTAGCCTTTTCAGACTGCCCCCCTCCACCCTGCAGAAGTTCCTTCTGTATATTTGCAGTCAATCCTTTCTCCTACTCCTAGCCTCAGGCAACCTCGTATCTGTTTTCTGAATGCATAGTATTTTTGCCTCTTCTAAGAATTTTATATAAGTTTAGTCATACAATATGCAGACTTTTGTAAGTGACTTTCTTCAGTAGCATAGTATCTTTATTGCATGTATCAGTAGTTTGTTTCATTTTTTAGTGTATTCCATTATATGGATATACCACATTTTGTTTATCCTTTCACTTGCAAATGAACATTTGGATTGTTTCCACTTTTAAGCTACTAGGAGTAATGATGCTGTGAACATTCACATAAAAGCCTTTATGCGAGCATAAGGTACAACATGTTGTCAATTTTAAACTATTCCATGTGGACTTGAGAAGAATATATATTCTGTAATTGTTGTATGTAGTATTTTACATTTAAGTCAAGCTTGTTAACTGAAATTAGAAGACACGTGCTTCTGAAAAATCTTCTTGACATATTAATTGCTGAGAAAACTGCGGAAATCCCCACTCTAACAAACAATGTTTGTTTATATATTTTGGTCCTGTGTTATTACTTGCATATATGCTTTGTATTCTATGGTGGCATACTTCATCCCTGGTGAGGATTTTAGCACTGAAGTCTAATTGTTGACATTAAGATAGCTTTATTAATAAAACAAATTTATTTGATTATTTGTCTGACATATCTTCTATAACTTTTACTTTCAAACTGTCTGTATTCTTGTGTTTTTAGTGTTTCATTTAAATAGCATGTAACTTAATTTTTTTCAATCTGAAAGTCTGTCTTTTAAGGGAATAATTTAGATAATTTAGATTTTTTGTCATTACTAATATATTTTAATTTATTAATATTATCTTATTTTGTGTTTTCTATGTATTCTGCCTTCTCTCTGCTTTTTTCTTTTTTTCTGATATTCATTTGGATTGAGTTAATATTTCCCTCTACCAACATATTTCTCTAGATATTAGTATGTAAATGATACATAATTTCTATTCTTTTGGTAGGTGTCTTATGAATTTTATCATCCATACTTTACTTACCAAAATCTGAAGTTAATTAATATTTTGCCCTCCTTTTATACAATGTACAATGGAAAGCTTTAATTTCTCACTAATAAATTTTATAATTTTTAAAATAATTTTTCACTAAGTTATATGATTTCCTATTTTCATATATTTCTGTTCTTTTTTGTACTGAAAGATAAAATGTGTTCCTATATTTACAAAATATTTAAATTTACCCATATATTATCACATTTTTAAAAAATCAGTGTTTCTTGCTTCTCATAGTTACCATTTAGAGTTAACTTCCTTCTTTCTGAAGTATATTCTGTATAATTTTTCTGTAAGTGTTTAATGACCAATATATAAAATACATATATAAATTTATATTTATTTATGGGAATGAAAGTTCAGGTTTATAGTTATTACAGTTATTTTCAATATTTTCTGATTTCTCTATTATGAAGTCATATGTCACTATTTTCTCCTTTGATGGTAAGTTGTCATTTTCATTAGACCCTTACATAATTTGTGTTTTTATTTTTAAATATCGAAGGGCTAATTTATTTGTAATTATCTTGTTTGGGATAAGTTGTGCATCCTGAATCTATGCTGCACTGTACTTCTCAACAAATGCAACATCCTGAGGTATTATTTCTACATATTGCTTTTTTCATTATCCTCTTTTGGCCTCTTTTCTAGAACTCCAATCAGGTATTTCTCAAAACTTCACATTTCAGGGGTGACTGGCTGGCTTGATTGGTACAGCATGTGACTCTTGATCTCAGGATTGTAAGTTTGAGGCCCACATTGAGTGTAGAGATTACTTAAAAATAAAGTCCTAACAACAACAACAACAAAAACTTCACATTTTATCCTCTTTGTCTCAACCTGTCTTTCATATTTATTTCCATTTGTCCCTCTTCTGGGTAATGTACAATTTCTTCTAATCTTCCAGTTCAAGAACTGGAGTCAGCTGTGTCTAACAAAACACTTTGGTTTCTGTAGTTTTCTCAACTCTCACTATCTGATTCCCCTCCCAAGAAGCAACCACTTTTGACTTTTCTTAAAACTATTGATCAGAAATCTCTCAAAAGAGTCCAGGGCTAGGTGGCCACTCAGAATTCTATCAAATATTTAATAAAGAATTAATACCTATTGGAAACTGTTTCAAAAAATAGAAATGGAAAGAAACTCATTCTATGAGGCCAGCATAATCTTGATCCCCAAACCAGACAAAAACCCTACCCAAAAGGAGAATTACAGACCTGTATCCCTGAAGAACATGGATGCAAATGTTCTCACCAAGATACTAGCTAATAGGATCCAACAATACATTAAAAGGATTATTCGCTCTTGTTTTTTGGGAGGTTTTTATCACTGCTTCAATCACATTACTGGTTATTGGCCTATTCAGATTGTCAATTTCTTCCTGTTTCAGTCTTGGTAGTTTACAGGTTTCCAAGAATGCATCCATTTCTTCCAGGTTGCTTAATTTATTGGCATATAGCTGTTGATAATAATTTCTGATAATTGTTTTTATTTCCATGGTGTTAGTTGTGCTCTCTCCCCTTTCATTCATATTTTATTAATTTGGGTCCTTTCTCTTTTCTTTTGGATAAGTCTGGCCAGTGGCTTATTGATCTTATTAATTCTTTCGAAGAACCAGCTTCTAGTTTCATTAATGTGTTCTACTGTATTTCTGGTTTCTAATTCATTGATCTCTGCTCTAATCTTAATTATTTCCCTTCTTGTGTATGGCTTAGATTTAATTTGTTGTTGATTCTCCAGATCTTTAAGGTGTCAGGATAGTCTGTGTATTTGGGACTTTTCTATTTTTTTGAGTGAGGCTTGGATGGCTACGTATTTCCCCCTTAGGACCACCTTTGCCGTATCCCGTAGGGATGGGTCTTTGTTCTCATTGGTTTCCATGAATTGTTTAAGTTCTACTTTGATTTTTTGGTCGACTCAAACATTCTTGAGCAGGATAGTCTTTCGCTTCCAAGTGTTTGAATTTCTTCCAAACTTTTTCTCGTGATTGAGTTCCAGTTTCAAAGCACTGTGGTCTGAGAATATAGGGAATAATCTCAGTCTTTTGGTATCAGTTGAGACCTGATTTGTTACCTAGTGTGTGGTCTATTCTGGAGAAAGTTTCATTCTCTTATTAACATATAATGTATTATTTGTTTCAGGAGTACAGGCTGTGAATCATCAGTCTTACACAACTCATAGCACTCACCATAGCACATCCCCTCCCCAATGTCTGTAACCCAGCCACCCCATCCCTCCCACCCCCCTCCACTCCAGCAATCCTCAGAAAGTTCCATTCTCAATGGGGAAAGGCTGAGAACCTTTCACTTAAGATCAGGAACACAACAAGGATGCCCACTCTCACCACTGTTGTTCCATATAGTACTAGAAGTCCTAGCAACAGCAATCAGACAACAAAAAGAAAAGGTATTCAAATTGGCAAAGAAGAAGTCAAACTTTCTCTCTTCGCAGATGACACGATACTTTATGTGGAAAATCCAAAAGACTCGACCCTCAGATTACTAGAACTCATAGAGCAATTCAGTCATGTGGCAGCATACAAAATCAATGCACAGAAATCAGTTGCTTTCTTATACACTAACAATATAACTTTAAAAAGAGAAATTAAAGATTCCATTTACAATAGCACCAAAAACCATAAGATACCTTGGAATAAATCTAACCAAAGAGGTAAAGGATCTATACTCTAGGAACACTTATACAAGAAATTGAAGAAGACACAAAAAGATGGAAAAACATTCCATGCTCATGGATCAGAGTAATAAACATTGTTAAAATGTCTATGCTGCCCAGAGCAATCTATACTTTCAACACCATCCTGATCAAAATACCAATGGCATTCTTCAAAGTGCTGGAACAAACAATCCTAAAATTCGTATGGAACCAGAAAATACCCTGAATCACCAAGGAAATGTTGAAAAAGAAAAACAAAGCTGGGGCATCATGTTGCCTGATTTCAAGTTATATTACAAAGCTGTGATCACCAAGACAGCATAGTTCTGGCACAAAAACAGACACACAGACCAATGGAACACAATAGAGAGCCCAGACATAGACCCTCAACTCTATGGTCAAATATTCTTGGACAAAGCAGGAAAAAAAAATCCAATAGAAAAAAAGAGTCTATTCAATAAATGATGCTGGGAAAATTAGACAGCTATATATAGAAGAGTAAAACTCGACCATTCCCTTAAACCATACACAAAGATAAACTCAAAATGGATGAAAGACCTCAATATGAGACAGGAATCCATCAAAAATATAGAGGAGAACATAGGCAATAACCTCTTCGACATTAGCCACAGCAACTTCTTTCAGGACATGTCTCCAAAGGCAAGGGAAACAAAAGTGAAAATGAACTTTTGGGACTTCATCAAGATAAAAGGCTTCTGCACAGCAAAGGAAATAGTCAGCAAAACACAGAGGCAGCCCACAGAATGGGAGAAGATATTCGCAAATGACACTACAGACAAAGGGTATATCCAAGATCTATAAAAAACTTCTCAAACTCAACACCCAAAAAACAAATAATCAAGTCAAAAAATGGGCAGAAGACATGAAAAGACACTTCTCCAAAGAAGACATACAAATGGCTAACAGACACATGAAAAAATGTTCATCATCATTAACCATCAGGGAAATTCAGATCAAAACTACATTGAGATACCACCTTACAGCAGTTAGAATGGCAAAAATTGACAAGGCAAGAAACAACAAGTGTTGGGGAGGTTGTGGAGAAAAGGCAACCTTCTTACACTGTTAGTGGGAATGTAATTTGGTGCACCCACTTTGGAAAACAGTATGGAGGTTCATCAAAAAATTTAAAATAGAGCTACCCTATGACCCAGCAATTGCACTACTGGGTATTACCCCAAAGATACAGAGGTAGTGAAAAGAAGGACCACATGAACCTCAATGTTCATAGCAGCAATGTCCACAATAGTCAAACTGTGTAAAGAGCCAAGATGCCCTTCAGCAGATGAATGGATAAAGAAGATGTGGTCCATATACAGAATGGAATATTACTCAGCCACCAGAAACGATGAATACCCAACTTTTGCATCAACATGGATGGGTCTGGGGGAGATTATGCTGAGTAAAATAAGTCAAGCAGAGAAAGTCAATTATCATATCATATCATATATCACCATTTCACTTATTTGTGGAACATAAGGAATAGCATGGAGGACATTAGAAGGAAGGGAAAAATGAAAGCAGAGGGAAATCAGAGGGGAGGCAAACCATGAGAGGCTATGGACTCTGGGAAACAAACTGAGGGTTTAGGAGGGAGGGGGGTGGAGTGATGGGTGAGTTTGGTGATGGGTGTTAAGGAGGGCATGGATTGCATAGAGCACTGGGTGTTATATGCAAACGATGAATCATGGAACACTGCATCAAAAACTAATGATAGTGACTAACATAACATAAAAAAAGAAGTTATAATGAACTGATGAATTATTGAACATTATATCAAAACCAGTGATGTACTATACCTTGGGTAATTGAATTTAAATTTAAAAAAAGAAAATAAAAGATAAAAAAATAGGAGGAATATACTCAGCATAATAAAGGACATGGAAAACTCACAATTGACATCATACTTAATGGTGAAAAACTGAGAGCTTTTACTCTAAGATCAGGAAAAAGACAAGGATAGCCACTCTTACTACTTTTATTGAACACAGTACTGGCAGTCCTAGCCACAGCAATTAGACAAGAAAAAGAAATGAAAGACATTTAAATTGGTAAGGAAGAAGTAAAACTTTTATTATTTACAGATGAAATGATACTATACATAGAAACCTTAAAGATTTCACAAAAAAACTACTAGAATTGATCATCAAATGAAATCACTAAAGTTACAGGATACAAAATTCATATACAGAAATCTGTTTCATTCTATACACTAATAATGAAATAGCAGAAAGAGAAATTAAGAAAACAATCCCATTTACAATTGCACCAAAAAGAATAAAATACCTAGGAATAAACTTTACCAAGGAGGTGAAGGACCTTTCCTCCAAAAATTATAAAACATTGATGAAAGAAATTGAAGACTACAAAAACAAATGGAAAGATAATCCATACTCATGGATTGGAAAAGCCAATATTATTAAAGTGTCTGTTCTAATGAAAATATCTATAGATATAATGCAATCCCTATCAAATATTAATAGCATGGTATCAGAACACTAGTCCTACAACAAATAATTCTAAAATTTGTATGGAGCCACAAAAGACCTCAAATACCCAAAGCAATCTTGAAAAAGAACAAAGCTAGAGGTACCATAATACTAGATATTAGTTAT
>CM053604.1:84145172-84166145 GCA_028646535.1 Procyon lotor
ATAACTAATATCTAGTATTATGGTACCTCTAGCTTTGTTCTTTTTCAAGATTGCTTTGGGTATTTGAGGTCTTTTGTGGCTCCATACAAATTTTAGAATTATTTGTTGTAGGACTAGTGTTCTGATACCATGCTATTAATATTTGATAGGGATTGCATTATATCTATAGATATTTTCATTAGAACAGACACTTTAATAACAGTTAACAGTTTAACAGTTTTCTTATGAAATCCTCTTTGGAGTGTAAAGATCAGTGCCCAGGTAGTTGAGTAGGGAAACTGGGTTTTTTGTTTCAGCCTTCAATATTTAATATGTATTAGTCAATATTAGTCAATCCTCCATTTCCCCAGAAAATAATTCTCCAGTCTTCAATCAGAATTGAGAAGGGACATCATCAGATTATGAAGAGGAAAGTACGTCTAGGAGACCCTAAGACTCTAAGTTATCACACATCTTTTGCCCAACCCTCCTTATTTTAATTTCTCATCCACTACAAATTCCAAAACAAGCTGTTATTGTCATCTCTCTTGTTTTATGAATTTTTGTCTTTGAAATACACGTTATAGTGACAATTTTTGAGACAGTGAAATTGGATGTGTTTGTTAAATCTACTCTTTTAACTCAGAAGGTTTTTTTTTTTTTCAGGACTTCAGAGTTTGATAGATGAAAACTTGTACCACCATTTATGAGAATACTTACTATGAATGACAATTAAATGTGTAAAATTAGAAGATATATAATGATCTTCATTTATCTCTTAATTTATTTTAAGCATTATTTTGATGAATACGGAATATTTTCATGACAAGTAAATTACATTTGGCAATAAAATGCTGAAATTTATTGATGACTAATTAGTGTGTTTGGCTACTAGCGATTACTTAGAATTTAGTCACAATAGCGGTGGTATCTACACTTGCATATAACCTTTTAAGCATTTTCCAAACTTGTCTCCTAATTGATTAGTACCTTCATTAAAAAAAATTGTCTTTATCACTACGATAAATTCAAAAGAACCCACAATAAGACTGTCATTACTGTGGGCATTCCCCACCCATATGTCTGATAAGAGCACTAACTTTATTTTATTGCATTTAAAAGAGGGAAAGCCAACAGGACTAAAGGACATCATACTCTACTTGTATTTTATAGTTTAATAATTGACAGATGGATAATCTAGAGAATACACTTACATAACATTTTTTAAGCTAGTAAAAATTCATAAAACCTTAAAAGAACCAATTTTGTTTTTCTTTTATGGAATTATTAAAATAATCCATCTGATTATCATCTGTGCACTTCGGCAGAATAAAAGCTTACTGGCTCTGTGTGCGACACAGTCAGTTCTAATCTCTCAATTTTTCCAGTGGTTGTGCCAAACTATTTTAAAATGGTACCTGAGCCTAGTATTGCTTAATATGTTCCTTAAAACCTTACTTGGTAAAAGATAAGCTTATGTTTTGAAGGCTATCCTGATTTCTGTTTTTAGTTCAGTTTAATATGAATGTTTTAAATTTGCATGATTCTGACAAGAAAATAATGTTAAAACCTCAGGGCTTTTTCATTTGTAAAAATGAAACCAAAAAAATAAAATGAAGGAACTGATTTTACTTTTTTTTTAATTTTTAGAAATTAGGCTATAGGTCAGTCAGTCCATGTTTGAGAACATTTTGAGCTATTTAATTTTTGTAGAGACAATACTCTTTTTTTCAAATTAGAATAGATGGATATTGTAACTGCAAGTATGATGCCATTCAATTTTGTAGCTCTCTGATTTTTCTTCATTAGACTCAATTTTTGTTTGAATAGATAACTCCAAAAAGAATTCTTCTACTTAAAGTGATATCTGAAAATGTATAACAAGTTACCTGCTTTTCTCACTATTTTGAAACAAGATTAGTTTGATTTATACATGGTGGGTTAAAGGATTTCATTTAGTAAGTTTTTTTCCCCTCAACACTAAAAGAGCAAGTTGCTGATTTTTTTCTCCAAGAATTGTAGCTGTAAGTGAGGTGAAATTAATGTTAATAGTGAAAATAATGTTTATTTGAAAACAACTAATATGAGTGATAGCCTAGGTGAGGCTTCTACTTTCATTGGAATACAAGAACCAGAGGTATGGGAGAGTTAGAGCAATAAGTAATGAAATAAACACTGTGTCACACACTAGTTTATGAGCTTTATGTGTACTAACTCATCTTTATAACACCCTGTAAGGTATATAAAATTATTATTATCCCCAGATTGTAGATGAAAACACAGAGGCAAGTCATTTATTAAAATGGAAGTCTACAAGCTTAACTACCACTCTAAATTACTGCTACTAAAAGAAAATTCTCCAGAAAAACATATGAGACTGTTCCTAAAGTAAGAAAAAGAAGGGGGGGAAAAGGACATAGTCAAACCAAATGACTCAAGATCACTGTAGCTCTAGTTCACAAGATAAGTCACTAATCAGTATTATTGTGGATTTTTAACCTTGTTTTGCTTATATAGAGAGCACAATAACTAAAATAAAGATGATTAATGTAAATTTATCACATTAAAATCAAGGAGAAACACAGTACTTAGTGTGCAGGTTCTCAACTTTTTGGTATTATCATTGAAATACATTTTTTTCTTTTATAAGCATCTAAAACAGGGCCATATATACGAATGTGTATTTAATTAAAAATAGCTTAATTAAGTAAATTTTATGAGCAAGATTGTATAATCCAAATAAAACATTGCTTTGACCTTAGGATCCACAGTAAAGCATCCAAAATATTTACAAATTCAACTTCAAGAACCTTGAAGATAGATGTAGACCTTCACAGATGTTCTCAAGAAGCAGTTAAGAGAGTTTACCCCACATAACACACACACTGTTCCCTCAGTCCCATTTCACATGGCAGCTGCTGTTTCTATAATTTTCTTTTCTGTCTCTTCTGCCTATTTTAGAAGACACACCCTTTGTCCTTATTTATATAGGACCATTTACCTCCTTTTCTAGGCTTCCTCCGAATCTTGGCACATTTCTCCACTAGTATATCAAAGGCCCTACCTATTCTCCCACATAGAAAAGGAACTTCCTTCAAACAGAAGAGTAGAGAGAAAGACTGATAAAGGTCAAATCATAGCAATGCCAAATTCTAGGCAAGTACTTACTTATTATAGCTTCATAAAAAGTGCCAGCAGCTTCCCACCTCTGATAAATAATAAAAGTTTTGGAACAAAAACCTATTGATAATTTATTTTCTCATGACACCATATGGCAAGAATAACAAGTCACTGATTTCACAGATCTTCACTGTGAAACGGAAGAGAGAAAGGGAAAGAGGAAGATAATGACTAAAAAGATATGAATCAATGGCAATAATTACATTTTTGTTAGCAGACCATGTGGAACTGGAAAGAGACTGCTGGAAATAGGAATTTAAAAGTAGAAGAAGAAACACAGTACACCACTTAAACTTAGTAGTTTTCCTTCACTTATTTATTCTACTGACATTATTGTGATAGTATAGGGATGATAGAAGAGAAAGGAATTAGAGAGTCATATTAATTTTGAAATGCTTATTAGACACCCCAAGTACAGATGTCAAGTAAACTGTTGGATAAATGTAACTCAATCTCAGAGGAAAAGCTTAGACTGCAGATATGAGTTTGGAGATCATCATGAGATAATGGTATTAATTTATGAACTTGGCTGTTATTACCTCGGAAGACAGTAGAGAAAGAAAGAAATACTTTATAAGGGTAAGAGGAGAAGACAGTAAAGAAGACAGAAAGAGCAGCCAGTGGAATAAGAGGAAATACATGAGTGTGGTGCTGGGAAAGCAGGGAAAGGAAGGTCAGAGTGGTCAATCATGCTTAAGGTTAGATCATTTGGAAGAAAAGTTTCGCTGGCTTTGGCAATGTGAAAGCCATTGGTGAATTTAGCAAGAGCAATTTCAGTGGAATGTAGAAAAAGAATCTAGATTGATGTGGATGGAAAAATTAAGGGGAAATGAGCATGAGTAGAGAAAGCCTCATAGGCTAATTTCACTGAACTTCCTATAATTATGTTCATCAGACAAAACCCAACTTTAATTATTGTTCTCCTTAATTCTTTGGAACCATCATCTACATGATGCTGTCATCTTTTCTTTATATTTGTTTACCTCTTATTTGTCCCTTTTCAAAATTTCTTCACTGTAACTCAAGGAATTCATTTTCTAAAGTTAAAAGACTCTCCTCATATCCTCAACCATATTTTCAAATGTTATCTCTACTTCCTTATTTTATTTTTGCCTTGACTGAGATGTCATTTGTCCTCCCTCACATGCTATAGTGGCCAGGAGTGGGAGCATTGTCTTTTCTCACTATTGCCATTTCGATGCAATACCCCTGCTCTTTTGAGAGTTTTCTCAAGAGGTTGGTTGGGGTGTTGGTTATCTTTAAAGTAGCAGAGCTCTGAGAAAGTCTTACATATTGGTCTTTTCTGTTGCTGGTGATGTCCAGGGCCCTTTCTAGTATTTATTTATTCTCCAGAATTACTATTTGGTGCCAGAATATAACTCAGGGAAATATTGTTTCAGTTATATCAGAGGGTTAGGATTTTGATTATGAAGTTTTCAGCTTCTTTAACTCCCTCTGGATATTATCTCTGAAAAATAAGAAGCTAACATATTTTTCTAAATATAAAACACCAAAAATAGTCATGTATGTAAGAATATTGTGAAATAATGTGACTTGAAAGAAAATGGATGCTAATACAGTACACAAGAAAGTAGATAGAAATTCTGTTGTAACTTTTTGATTATGAAAATATTCTGTATGCTGATTTTCATTCTAATTTCTAGATTATAAAATGTTTGGGCAAAGCAAGTTTTTTCTCTGAATTTATTATCCAATTTGTCTTCATGAAACATTCACCTCTTTCAAATCAACCTTTAACCCTAAAAAACATTTGAACCTAGGAAGATTATCTCTTTGGTTAAAGAGTTTTCCTGTTAAATGACTCATTATTCAGTTTTTATTAACTGAATTTGATTAAAAATATCAAGTGCCCAAGAAGTTGTATAATCTGTAATTTTAGATAATCTTTTAATAATCACTTTTCTTTCATACACTTATCATTAAACCCATTCATTAAATGAAATTAATTTTTAAATCTTCTGTGTCATTCACTCATCATCTCAAATCTCTTAAGTAGTTTCTTAGTAAGGTGAAATGATATATTGGGTCATGACTAGTTTAATATTTAGCATAACAACTTGGAAATGAATCTACCTTCAGGATTATTTTCCACCTATGAATAGGCCCCAATGGAGATAATAAACCCTTGGATACCATAGAGATTAATTAGTGAGATGGTCTCTGGAGGCCCTCGCTGTCAGTTCTTGATCCTGTCTTGTGAAAAAGCCTTCTAAGTGAAAGCCTTTCTCTGCTTTGTGAATGTAATGCAGTTTTTCTTTTAGAAACTGGTCACATATCCCAAGAGTCTAATTTTAAAAATTTGGTTGTTGATTTGACTTTTCCTTCTGAATATAAGATGGTTCAAGGTAGAGACTCAATTCTTTGGCTGAATCTTTTCAAATCAGTGGTACAGTTATTAAAATAACAACAAATATGAAATTTGTGGTTAGGTAGATTATAATTTCCTTGATTGCAGATAGAAAATGATTGTGAATGTAGATTATTTTCCAAGTTTTATAACAGACAGTTTTTTTAAAAAAATGCATGTGGTTGCATATCCCAGAAAATATCATTGACTCTACTGAAACCATTTGTTGATATGAAATACACATACTTGTAGATGTTTTTCACATAAAGATTGTGTATATCTCACCTTTTTACTTCCTGTTTGAAGCTAATCACACTGCTTTTCTTGCACTGAATATGAAGTGTTTTTCTTTTACAAGTTAAATAACCACTAGTACAGTATAGTACAGATTTGGAAACATAAAAAGTGATCTCAGACTAAGTTTTCATCTTTAAGAGAGAATTTGCAGGTCAGAGCTGTTTAAGTATTATGCATAACTTTATGAGTTCTCGGAGCCTCATTTACCTCATCTCTGATATTAAAAACTTGGATTAAATTATAAATCCTTAAAAGGCTGAAAATTAATTATCGTTTGATTGCCATGAATCAGTCTAAGATTAAAAAGTGAAGGTTGAACAAAATGGATATTTAATAAACATGAAAGAATTAAGTGCTAGATTTATTCATGACATTCAATTTCTTCCAGAAAATTTAAAGAGTAAAGTCTTTTGCCTTGAATTGGCTTATATTTAAAAAAGAAAAAATCATACAACCAACCAGGTACATTAAAAAAGACATTCTATGTCTTGATTTTTTTTCTTCATCCAATCTATTTACTTATGTCTCTTAGTTGGACCTTGTGCAGTGAACAGAGGATTGACAGATGAACATGGCCTCTGACCTCAAGGAGTTTACAAAATGGTTAACATGTTGTTAAAAATCATAACAAAGGGGTGCCTGGGTGGCTTAGTGAGTTAAGCATCTACTTTTGGCTCAGGTTATGATCTTAGGGCCCTGGGACCAAGCCCTGCATCAGGCTCCCCACTCAGCAGGAAGTCTGCTTCTCCCTCTCTCGTGCCCTCTGCTCCTCCCCCTGCTTATGTTCTCTCTGTCTCTCTTGAATAAATAAGTAAAATCTTAAAAAAAAAAACCACACAGCAAAAACATGACTATAGAAATCTAAATATTAAATGTATAAATTTATGATTTGGGCTTCAGAACTTACCATTTAGAACTGACATAATTTCCTTTATTAAGTTAGTGGCTTTCAGTGTAAGTGCTAAAGTCTTGAATTTTCATACTATGGTATTTCATAATGCCACATTTTTCCTGGATTGCAAGCTTTATGAAAACAGGGACATCTCTCTCTCTCTTTTTGTTTTTGTTTCTACACATAAGTTTAGTTTTTTAAATTTTATGGCCTTTTGGGGCGCCTGGGTGGCTCAGTCGTTAGGCGTCTGCCTTCGGCTCAGGTCATGATCCCAGGGTCCTGGGATCGAGCCCCGCATCGGGCTCTCTGCTCAGCAGGAAGCCTGCTTCTCCCGCTACCATTCCCTCTGCTTGTGTTCCCTCTCTCACTGTGTTTCTCACTGTCAAATAAATAAAATCTTTAAAAAAAAAATTAAAAAAAAAAAAATTTTATGGCCTTTTAAGAAGTTTTTACTTAAATTCCAGTTTGTTAACATACAGTGTAATATTAGTTTCAGGTGTAGAATTTAGTGATTCAGCACTTCCATATAATACCCAGTGCTTGTCACAAGTGCACTTCTTAATCCCCATCACCTCTTTAATCCATCCTGCCCCCAGGCACCTCCCCGCTGGAATACACCATTTTGTTCTCTATAGTTAAGGGTGTGTTTCTTGGTTTTCCTCTCTTTTATCCCTCCCATGTTTGTCTGTTTTGTTTCTTAAATTCCACATATGAGTGAAATCAAATGGTATTTGTCTTTTACTTACAGTTATAATGCTAGCACTCAGCACCGTGGCTGGCAGGAGAAGATGCTCAATGTGTTTATTGAAGTGAATTTAAGGGCGTAAGCATGAGCTGACATTCCTTAGCATGCTAACATTTTTACTTGTCTACTTTGAAGTACCACGCACATACAGAGAAGTGCACAAAATACTAATGTGCAGCTCAATGAGTTAGGACAAAGTGAACACCTGTATAACCAGCACTAAGGTCAATGTAAAGATCATTGCCCTTTCTCAATCTTTACTCCCTCCTTCCTTCCAAAAAGCCACTATTCTGGATTCTTACCCTATCCATTATGGCCCCAAGAGGCTGCCAAAAGCTCCATTCAGCTTCTCATCACCTTTAATGTAATCAGCAGACACTACCATGGGAAGTGTTAGACTCCCCTCCTGTGTTTCTTTCTCCTCCTGAATCTTAGTCCTTATTATTTGGCCTGCCATCACTGGAAATTGATAATAATACTTTAAATCAAGACCAGAGATCGTATTGAAAATGATGGCTGCTTTTTGCAACAGAACTACAAATAGACATGTTATAAATTAACATGGGTTTTCAAAATTATCTTTATTCCTGTTTACCAACATTTGTTCTTCAGTTTTGATCCCTAGCATTAAATACGTAAATATTGTCTTATATGCAAAGTATATATACTCAGATGCATATGAAGTAGATGGACGAGAATAGGTTTGAATGTGATAACAATGCTTTTGAGATGTATTTTGCATAGAATTAACTTTTCTGCAGGCCGAGAGGACAACATAGGAGATATGTATTTAATTATAGATTTAAAGTTTAATTTTAAGACAATCTTCTTTCATATTTATTCTAGGTAGTCCTAGGAAAAAATTTGTAATCTAATCGCACATTCAGTTAGCTCAATATTATACATTATCTTTTTCTAACAAATTAATTTATCATAAAGTTATTTAAGTATTAGTTTCTTCATATATTTAACATATGATTCAGTTTGGGAAGAATGTATTCACATATGCATTTTCAGGACTATAAACTTAGGAAAAACGTACTCATATTTTGTAATTGGACAATAATTTCAGTTATTATGTCCCTCACCATCCTGGAAATTTAACTGATACATATGGTAAGAGAGCCTGGAATACACAGAGTAACACTAAAACAGAAGTTAAATTCCTCTCAGGATCACCCAGTTCTGAATGAGATTTTGTCACCTGTGTCAATGACAACCTAATTTTTTTCATTTAAAGAGGTTGATTTTATTCCAAGGGTAAGCAGTCTTCTTTAAATAGAAATGTGAAAATACCCATTTCTGACTAGTCTTTTATCTATACTCAAGTAATTTGAGATACTTATCATTCGGGGGTTAAATTAAGAGTGATAAAATATCTCAGAAATTTTTAAGTGGTCAGTGATCCAAAATAACCATTGTTTGAAAACAAACAAACAAACAAAAAAAGAATTACACAATCTGGGAAATTTGCAAAAGCTAAGTAACGAATGTCTCAACACCTGGAGATAGGACTGTTGAAGTGTGTATGTATATATTTATTCATTTAAATTAATAAACTTTATTTTTTAGAGCAGTTTTAGGTTCACTGAAAAATTAAAAGATACAGAAATCTCCCATATATCTCCTGCTCTTACACATACATAGCTTCCCCCATTATCAACGTCCTCTACCAGTATATACTTGTTATAATTGATAAAGCTACACTCACACATCATTATCACCCAGAGTCCATTGTTTACATTGGGGTTCTCTCCGGATGTTGTATATTCTATGGGTTTGGACAAATGTGTAATGACATCTATCCACCATGATAGTATCACACAGAGTATTTTCACTGCCTTAAAAATCCTCTGTGCTCTGCCTATTATCCCATTCTCTTTCCTAATCCTTTTCAACCACTGATGTTTTTACTGCCTCCACAGTGCTGCTTTTTCCAGAAGGCCAAATAGTTGGAATCAAGCAGTAAGAAGCCTTTTCAGACTGGCTTCTTTTACTTACTAATATGTATTTAGGGTTCCTCCATGTCTTTTTATGGATTGATAACTTATTTTTATTACTAATATTTTATTGTCTGGATGTACCACAGTTATTTATTCATTCACCTACTGAAGGATGTGTTGGTTGCTTCCAAGTCTTGGCAGTTGTGAATAAAACTGCTATGAACTTTGATGTTTAGGTTTTTGTGTAAACAAAGATTTCATCTAACTTGGGTAAATAGCAAGGAGTGTGATTCGTGGATTGTATGGTAAGAGTATGTTTAGTTTTGTAAGAAATTGCCAGACTGACTTCCAAAGTCACTGTAACCATTTTGCATTCCCATCAGCAGCAAATCAGAGTTCCTGTTATTCTCCATCTTCTCCAGCATTTGCTTTGTCAGAGTTCCAGAATTTGGCCATTCTAATCATTGTGTAGTGGTATCTTGTTGTTTTAATTTGCATTTCCCTGGTGACATATGATGTTGAGTACCTTTTCATGTGCCTGCCTGCCACATTTATGTCTTTTTTGGTGAAATATCTGTTAAGACATCAGATTATTGGCACTCCTGGGTGGCTTAGTCGGTTAAGCATCTGACTTTTGATTTTGGCTCAGATCATGATCTCAGGGGGTCATTAGATCAAGCCCCATGTGAGGCTCTGTGCTCAGCGTGGGATCTGCTTGGGATTCTCTCTCCCTCTGCCCTTCCCCCTTATGTGTGAGCACTCTCTCTCTAAATAAAGAAATAAATAGGTAATAAAAATTATAAAATCAGGTTGTTTATTTTCTTATTGTTAATTTTTAAGAATTTTTTGTAAATTTTTGGTAACAGTGCATTATCAGATGTGTCTTTTGCAAATATTTTCTCCCATCTGTGGCTTGACTTATTCTCCTGAAATTGTCTTTTGCAGAGCTCTCTATTCTGTTCTATTCATTTATTTGTCTTTTCCCCCTCAATATCAAACTGTCTTGATAACCATAGCTTTATAATGCCTTGAAGTTAGGTACTGTTAGTCCACTGACTTTGTTTTATTTACCTAAAAACCTCTTCCTGTTTGTTCCAGTACCTCTGCCTTCTTCTTTTTTCTCCCCCCAAATACGTTTATTTTATTTTTTCAGTTTTACAAGATTAACTGTTCATGCACCACACCCAGTGCTCCATGCAATACGTGCCCTCCTCAATACCCATCACCAGGCTCACTCAATCCCCCACCCCCACCCCTCCAAAACTCTCAGTTTGTTGCTCAGAGTCCACAGTCTCTCATGGTTCATCACCCTCTCCGATATCCCCCCATTCACCATTCCCTTCCTTCTCACAATGCCCTCCATGTTTTTCCTTATGCTCCACACATAAGTGAATCCATAAGATAATTGGCTCTCTCCGCTTGACTTATTTCACTCTGCATAATCTCTTCCAGTCTCGTCCATGTTGATACAAAAGTTGGGTATTCATCCTTTCTGATGGAGGCATAATATTCCATTGCCTATATGGACCATATCGTCTTTATCCATTCATCTATTGAAGGGCATCTTGGTTCTTTCCACAGTTTGGTGATTGTGGCCATTGCTGCTATGAACATTGGGGTACATGTGGCCCTCCTTTGTACTGTATCTGCTTCTTTGGGGTAAATACCCAGTAGTGCAATTGCAGGGTCATAGGGTAACTCTATTTTTAATTTCTTAAGGAATCTCTACACTGAATGGTCAAAATCAACAAGATAGTAAACAGCAAATGTTGGAAAGGATGTGGAGAAAGGGGAACCCTCTTCCACTGTTGATGGGAATGCAAGTTGGTGCCTCCTTCTTATTTTCAGTGGCTTCGTAAAGTCAATTCTTTTATCCTTCTTGCCCTTCTGAAGCCTGTTGTGGCCACCTTTTCTGTCACTTCATTTTCTTTGTTTATTTGATGATCTGTATTTAAATTAAATTAAAGTTTATTTGATGATCTGTATTTAGTTAAATAACTGACTAAAGTTAGTCAATTGCTTTTTTGTTATAATTTACACTCGGGAAGCTTCTTCTTTGGACACCTCTCTCATCACAAAGAAGTGTCATCAAAAGTTCAGGAAAATCAACAAGACTCCACAATAATAGCCTGAAGTTCTCAAAATTCCCACAGGTTTACACTAGTCACATTTTCCCATCCATTTCACAGCACCTGCTTTCTTGTCTCTGCCTGTCCATAGATGGAAAGTTCTTTTTTCAGTCAACTCTTGAACTGGCTGATTCCTACTTAGAGTAGAGTAAGACTAGGCTCAGATCTAATTTCTCCTACCTCTAAGCAGGCTGAGGTCCCTCTCTGTTAGGCTTCAATCCTATTCACTTCCTTCATACTTTATTTACTATACTCAGCTAAATAGCAGCAATAGTTCTGTCAGTTTTCTGAGGACAAGGAAGATTTCTTATTAGTTTTTCTATCCACTAACAGTTATCCCAGGAGTATTACATGGCAGGTGCTCAATAATGTATGTATATTGAGTGCCTGATTTAAAATAGAACTACTGAAAACTGACCAAATCTGTGTGATCTTAGAATGTCTAAATCTCCCTCAGATTACTAGCTAGTTCTAATAAGATAGACAAGTAGCCCAAGCTTTCAATGACAAACCTGCTCAAGTCTTACCATAACCTGTCTTATTCCTTCCAAGTAAGCACAGGTAAGGTGGGACATTTCTTTCTTTTTCTTTTATGTTTCAATTCATTTTGAATTCCTGAGTAGCTTGGAGAAAGTAATTTGAAGTGGCTTGTATACTTTTCCATCCATTTTTATACTTTTTATTACATTTCAACCAAATATTTTTTCTACTTTTATGGAATTAAAATAATTATGCAATTACAAAGCAGAGAATGAAGTAAAGCAGTACTTATTTTGACTACCTACTATGCCCCAGGCTCTTAGCTAAGCACTCTGGTTCCATTATCTCATTTTATTTTTACAATAGCCCTAAAAGAGATGCAAGATTTTAAGATTTAGAATAAAAACAAAACAAAAACCTGAAGCACAACTGTGCTACTCTTAGTGTAGGTGCTGTCTTTCTGTGTAGAGAAATGTGAGCAATGGCAGTCATATATTTTGCAAATACAGAATACTTTTAAAGCAATGTAGTGATTCTTTACTATTGTCTGGCCAGAATCACCATGAAATGACATTTCTCACAAGGTCATTTTTTTTTAAAGATTTTATTTATTTATTTGACAGAGAGAGATCACAAGTAGGCAGGGAGGCAGGCAGAGAGAGAGAGGGAAGCAGGCTCCCTGCTGAGCACTCTATCCCAGGATCCTGAGACCACGACCTGAGCTGAAGGCAGAGGCTTAACCCACTGAGCCACCCAGGCGCCCCTCACAAGGTCATTTTATTTTTTTTATTCATTTGTGAGAATGGAATTTATTAAAATTTAAACAACTGAGAAACTAGGAAACTGAAAGAGTAGAGATGGATGAAAATGGAGAAAAAAGAGAGAAAACAATATTTTTTTTAGGGAGAGTAACTGGTTGGTCCTATAGTACAATACCTGATACTCAGAGTCTTATTTGGATTTGAACTTTTGGAGGGCCAGTGGTATACACACTCAGATGTATACGTATGCACAAACACATGAGTGAAATATTTGCAGGGAGGGAGTAGTAATCAATCTATCTGTCTACCTATCTATCAGTTTACCTGTCCACCTGTTTATGTATCACTGAAAACCTTAAACAGTATGGTAACTGAAATTAATAAACAATTGCTCTGAGTCATGGAACTGAAAGGCTCAAATAGGGATGAAATCACCAAGTCACTGCAACCTTGGGTAAATGTTTTACTTCACCCACTATCAATTTCTTCATTTGTAAATTGAATAGCTTTAATATATCCTCTCTGAGGCCCTTTTTCACTCAAACATTTTGCGATTTTAAAAATTTTCAGTTTTGTCTACATTTTGATCCTGTTGTTAATTAACAGGGATATGACTAGTTAATAGAAAAAAAAAACAAGAGAAAAATCTAGAAATTACCATAATCTACAAACAGAAAAATCAGTCTTTTAATAGACAGTGAACCGTGTAGTTTCTTATGGAGTCATTTTCATTCCTTTGATATTTATGTCTATTTTTGTGGTTTCTTTGTTTTTATATTTCTGAGCAGATTTCAGTCATATGAGACTTTAGGGATTTTTCTAAAGAAGTGTTACAAATCTTTTAATAAGTTTTGTTTGTGAAAAACTGCATTTAAAACTGGAATCATTGAAATTAATGTTAAACCTCTGTAGATATATTTCTCAGCAGATGGGAGAATACTTAGGCTATTAAACCTAATTCATAGATCACTATCTAGGGTAATGAGACTTTAATGTTCTTTTCAATTTTTCCATTAATTCAAAGTGTCCAGGGCTTTCAGATAAGCTATTTTGGTATAATCACTATGGGATAAATATGACTCTGTTGCTATGGAAAACTTATTTCTTAAATGTTTTTTCCTTTCTGTATTGAGATCTCTAATTCCCTTTGCTAACTCTCATAATCTTACATACCAAAATATGTAAGTATTCTAATTTTAAATTTTATTATGATTATTAGCATGTAAAATATGTATCACATTATGGTAATATTAAAAATGAAAAAGAAATCAAATTTTAGCTTTCTTTAAGGTATCTTAATATTGTAGCTACCAAGAATCAGAGCCCATTATTAATTCTATAAACTAATGAATCATTAGTCATGGTTCATGTCATGATCCAAAATATAATGGTCTGTTTTATATAATTTGATGGAAAAATTGGAAATTTGAACTTTAAACACGGAAGTCATGATTTCTAGAAGCGGTGTATGTCTCTAAATGCTTACTACCACATGATGCTCCAAAAAAATTAGTTTGATAAATATTTTCTCAGAGACTCAGCTTGTACATTACATATATGTCTTGCAATTAAGAAAGCTGTTTAATCTAGTTTAATATAATACTTTACTAACTTGATCTTAAACAGTTATTTTCATAATTAAGATACTAGTCTATTTTGGAAATTGTCCTACCAAACTCATTTTGAGAAATACTGCACTATGTCAGTAATCCAAACTTTTGTCATGACATAATTTCCAATGTACTCCTATAAGGATCTGTAAATATTTTAATCAGTTGAATGTACCTTTAAAAGGTGAACAAGTAGAATTATATCTCTATTTCTTTTTCCTTTTTTTTTTTTTTTTAAAGATTTTATTTATTTGACAGAGAGAAACACAGCGAGAGAGGGAACACAAGCAGAGGGAATGGTAGCGGGAGAAGCAGCCTTCCCACCGAGCAGGGAGCCCGATGCGGGGCTTGATCCCAGGACCCTGGAATCATGACCTGAGCAGAAGGCAGATGCTTAACGACTGAGCCACCCAGGCGCCCCTATATTTCTATTTCTTATCTGCCAATTACATAGTATGAATGGTTTCCAAAAATAAAGCCAGAAATATGAATATAAGTTTTTGAGGATAATTTGACAATTGATGCATCTTTGATGCGATTTTAAAATTTTCAGTTTTGTCTGCATTTTGATCCAGTTGTTAATTAACAGGGATATGACTTATGTCATAAGTCATCAGACATCACTAATGTCAACATCACTAATCATCAGATAATAGCAAATCAACAGCACAAAGATATATCACCTCACACCTGTTATGATGGCTGTTATCAAAAAGACAAGAGATAATAAATGCTGCCAAGGATGTGGAGAAAAGGGAATGTTTGTGTGCTGTTGGTGGAAATGTAAATTTCTATGTTAATAGAAAAAAAAACCAGGAGAAAAATCTAGGAATTACCATAATCTACAAACTGAAATATCCTCCCAATAAAAATTCCATAGAAAACATTTGGACACCACATATCTGATAAAGGGTTAACATCCATAATATATGAGGAACTCACACAATTCAATAGCAAAACAAAAACAAAAACAAAAACAAACAAAACAATCTGAATTAAAATTGGCAAAGCTGGGGCTCCTGGGTGGCTCAGTGGGTTAAAGCCTCTGCCTTCGGCTCAGGTCATGATCTCAGGGTCCTGGGATCAAGCCCTGCATTGGGCTCTCTGCTCAGCAGGGAGCCTGCTTGCCCCCCCTCCCCGCCGCCTACTTGTGATCTCTCTCTCTGTCAAATAAATAAATAAAATCTTTTTTAAAAAATTGAAAAAATAAAATTGGCAAATGATCTGAGTAGATATTTTTCCAAAAAGGACATACAAATAGCCAACAAGCACATGAAAAAAAATGCTCAACATCACTAATCATCAGATAATAGCAAATCAACAGCACAAAGATATATCACCTCACACCTGTTATGATGGCTGTTATCAAAAAGACAAGAGATAATAAATGCTGCCAAGGATGTGGAGAAAAGGGAATGTTTGTGTGCTGTTGGTAGAAATGTAAATTGGCATAGCCACTATGGAAAATCTCCACTGTCGATCTTTCTTAAAAAATTAGAAATAAAGCTATCATATCATCCAAGAATTCCAATTCTGGACATTTATCTGAAGAAAATGAAAGCAGTATATTGTAGAGATATCTGCACTCTCATATTTATTACAGCATTATTTACAGTAGCCAAAACATAGAAACATCCTAAGTGTCTATCAATGGATAAATGAATAAAGAAAATGTAGTGTGTGTATATTGTGTGTATATATATACACACACATGCACAATATATGCATACTATATTTCATATATATAACAGACTTTTATTCAGCCATGAGAAAAACCCAAGGAAATCCTGACTTTTGTGACAACAGGGATGAAATTGAGGGCATTATGCTAAGTGAAATAAGTCAGAGAAAGATAAATACTTATATTGCTTGTATGTGGAATCCAAAAAAAAGTAAACTCACAGGTGTAGTGAATGTAACAGTGATTGCCAATGGCCAGGAATTGGGGAAAATGAAGAGATACTGTTCAAACTGTACAAACTTCCAGTTGTAAGATGAATATGTTTTGGGAATCTAATGTACACCAGCTATAATCATAGCTGATGATACTGTATTCTATACTTGAAAGTCGCTAAGAGACTAGTTCTTAAACATTCTCACCATAAAAACAACAGTAACAAAAACAAAGCAGTAATTATGTGAGTTGAAGGATGCATTAACTAACTTTATTGTGGTAAACATTTTGCAATATATCCATTTATCAAATTATCACATTGTCAACCTTAAACTTATACAGTGTTATATGTCAATTATATCTCAACAATGCTAGGAAAAATACTAATTAAAAAAGCATTTTGATTTCATACACCCCAAGTTGTGGACTGAATGTTTCTGTTCCCCTAAAATCTATAATGTGAAATCCTAACCCCCAGTGTGACATTAGGTGGTTGAACCTTTGGGACGTGATTAGGTCATGAGGATGGCACAGACATGAATGGGATTAGTGTCCTTATAAAGAGACTCCAGAGAGTTCTCTTCCCATCTGGGGACACAGCAAGAAGACATTCAATTTGAAAATCACACTTTGAGACTGAAATTATATGACTGGACTGAAAAAAAGCACAGCTATGTGCCATTTATAAGAAAAATGCCTGAAACATAAGGACAAGCTGAAAGCACAAGGAAAAAATTTTTTTAAAAAGACAGTACAAGGAAAGAGAAATAAATATGCATCAGACTAGGTAGGCTTTAAGGCAAAATACACTACTGAAGATAAAAGCGATAGCAATATTATAATATTTTCCAAAAACAGCAACAATCCTAAACTTATAATGTACCTAATAAGATAGCCTCAAAATATATAATGACAGGGGTGCCTGGGTGGCTCAGTCGTTAAGCATCTGCTTTGGCTCAGGTCATGATTCCAGAGTCCTGGGATTGAGCCCCACATAGGGCTCCCTGCTCGGCAGGGAGCCTGCTTCTCCCACTACCATTCCCTCTGCTTGTGTTCCCTCTCTCGCTGTGTTTCTCTCTGTCAAATAAATAAAATCTTTTAAAATATATATATATATATATAAATAATGACAAATTTGATAAATACATAACCATAGTGAAATATGTGTACACATGTCTCTAGTAATTGTTAGTTTCCCAGACAAGTGGACAACAAAATAAACAAGCTTGTTCTAATTGACGCAGTGATGTACTGGTATTCTTATTACTAATGCCAGATATTTTATAAAGTGTAAGAATTTAACCTTAATAAGACTGAAGGTTAAAAATGTGGGCTCTTACAATCTTATGTTCCCACTTCCTAAAAAAGTCTGAAGTAATTTAGGCACTCTAGGATTCTTGCCCAACTCTTTTGAGCTAGTAGGATATTTTATTGCACTATTTAGGAAACACTGCTTGGGTGACCACTGTAAAAATGCTATACTTATTTAAAATAGTGTGCTTGCTCCTAATGAGGGATGGTAAGGGACCTTCTTCTTTCCCAAGAACATGGAAGTAGAAAAATAAAATTGCCTCTCAGAGCTAAATTATTAAATCAGTTCATACCGGATCAGAGAAGAAATATTCAAGAAGTTACTTTAAATGAATCATAATTTTTAGGCATTATTTTAGATGTTTTATGTAGGTATTCCCCAGTTAAGATTTACCCATAACCTAACTGAAATTTTTTACACATTGAAGAAAAAGGACTGTCGTGCAAAAGAATAGCATACCCTTTTTAGGAAATTTTTAATTCATATGTAAATTTCCCCAGTGTGTCCCTAGCAGTCACCAGGAAAAGCTTGCCTTGGTCAACAAATGTGATTAGGTAGCCCTTGCTGCATACCTGTGGGATAGCTTGAAAAATAGCCACAAGAGGAGACAATGACCTCACTTTGCTCTGATTCTTTGCTTTTTGTGCATATAATTTGGCATCTTGAGTATACTTGAGTATACCTATAGGAAAACGATTCACTAATCAAGAAACACAAGTCATAATTGCATTGTCCTCTGAATAATAAGGATAACATCTTTTTTTTTAATAGTTCTTGTTTCTCCATCTTGTTATTGTGAGTCAGCTCTCCAGAGTGTGAGACCTTCTGGATATGCTAGAAATTTTTATTTGGCTTTTTAAGTTTTGCTTTAATTCCAGTTAATTGACATATAGTACGACATTACAAATGTGACAGAAATTAAATTCCCAGACCTCCCAAGCTCAACCAGAAAGAGAAGACAGCCCCAAGGTCCTACTGACCTTATGGGCCTATTGGGAATCCCACAGATTCCCAAGAGACAATTGACTTCGCTGTGCTATGTTCCATTTGCATTGCAACGCCGATTAACCCAAGTATAGGCATTCCCTGGATCATCTTGTGTTTGGTCATTGGGTTAAAATAAGTCCTTACCTTTTCCCTGTTTTTCATAGATTTCACAAAAATACCTTGGACCCTACTACACTGTTAGGTACAGCAGAGTATATTCTGAGGTGAAATAAAAATATCTAGATCCCCAAACAGTTTATAGTGTAGCAAGGATTAAACTAAGCAAGCAATATTATAAGACAACATTATTTTAAGGATTCTACAAGGGATACAGAAAATGGCTATGCGGTTCAAAAATAGAAATCACCTCTCCCTGAGGGGAAAGGCTTAATGGGCGAGGTAGTTTATAAAACAACCTTGATAAATTGTGACCGCTAAAGTGACATTTTCAAAACCCAATCCGTTTAGGAAAAAAAAAAGTTTCTTCTCCCCAACACATTCTTAAAACCCTTTGGTGGCTTGGACTTTTTAGGAGCAATGCTAAAATATTTATCATGCCAGCCTCTCTAACTTTATCTTGCCCTGTCCTCTCTGCAGTCCAGCTCCCCTGGCCTGCGTTCCCCTCCTGTGCACCGCCATGCTCCTCCTGCTTCCGCGTCTCTGTGCCTGCCACTGCCTCTGCCCCAAACCCATTCCACCTGCCATGTCAGGTGTATTAGCTCTCACAGATCCTCTTAATTTCAGTTCAAAATTTATCTTCTCAGACAAAACCCACTTGTTGCGTTTTAAGTGCGATCTACTATTGTGGAGCACTTTTCTTCCCAGGCCTTGTGCTGGGCTGTTTCACGGTTCTTACTATACATGCACTTACGTGTGTGATGACTTGATTAGTCTGAACCCAAACACTTCAGACTGTAAACTAAAAAGGGATGGGAACTTACCTGCTTCTTAAAAAAAAGCATTGAGTGCTTACCGCCTTGCCTATAGTCACCTACCCCCTGACATTGTAACTGTATGATAAATATTTGCTGAATAAATGACAAATGCAAAAGAGTGAAGCTGTTTTAGATTATGAGCACAGCACAAATCAAAATGCAGCAGGGAAAAGAGCTGCCCAAATTCAAGGATGCAAGAAGTTATGTTTAAATGGTAGATTTTATTACTGAGCTCCAGGATATAAGAGAAGGGGTTAATGCCTCAGGCAAGGGTCTAATTCCCACTAAAAACTCCATTACTTCTGATTAGATGCTCAACAACAAGCATGGTTTATTGTTTATCAAGTGATGGAAAAAAGTGTAACAAAAGTCTAATAATATAGGGACAAATTAGTAATGTTTCAAAAATAGTTGTTAATTGTATGAAATGCAATTTCATATTGCATTTTGCATAATGCAAAAGCAAAAACCTTGACCGAAATGAGAAAAACACCTTGTCTGAGAGTACGATGACATTGTTAGTTTTTCAGAAAAGAATTGTGATCATAGAGAAAACCATGGGTAGATGTATTTCTTAATAAAATTTTTTAAAAAATTATTGATGTAAAATATTTAAAATTTTTTTAACTATTGATGTAAAATTTACATACAGTGAAATGCACAGATCTTAAGGGTACAGTTTGAAGGGTCTTGACACATTCACATAACTCTAATCCATACCATTTTCAAGATACAGAAATTTTCCCTCATCTCACAAAATTTCCTTCATGTTCCTTTCCAGTCAACCCCCTTTCCCACAGGAAACTACTATTCTGAAATCTAAAACCATAAAGTAGTTTGCCTATTCTAGATCTTCATATAAATGAAGTTATACACTAAGTGTGTGTAATTTTCTGTCTAGTTTTTCTTGCTCATCATAATGCTTTGGAGATTCATGCCTGTGGTTGCATACATCGGCCGTTCCTTTGTATTGCTTAATGGCGTTCTTTTGTCTGATGATACATCACAAGACAATGTTTTGTTGTGGTGGTGGTATGGTGTATATGATGGTTTTTAATTTAATTTTCTAATTATTCATTGTTAAAATTTAGAAAAACAACTTAGTTTTGTAGTTGACCTATATTGGTGTCCTGTAATCTTGTTAAATTCACTTAATAGTTCTAGTAGTTATATAGATGCCTTGGCATTTTCTATATAAACAATTCTATCATTTGGAGAATTTTAGTTTTTTCTTTCCAATAGTTATGTTTTCTTTTTTCTTTCTTTCTTTCCTTTCTTTCTTTATTGCATTGCTACATTGGTTAGGACCTCAAGAAAAATGTTGAAGAGACGTGGTGAGAACGGACTATCTTGCTTGTTTCCAATCCTAAGGAGAAAGCATAGTCTTTTACCATCAAATATAATTGTGGCCGCAGGTGTTGCACCTTTTGTCAGAGTCTGTTCCTAATGTGTTAAAAAAAA
>CM053604.1:84166245-84185505 GCA_028646535.1 Procyon lotor
GAGAAGCAGGCTTCCCGAGGAGCGGAAAGCCTGATGCGGGGCTCGATCCCAGGTCCCTGGGATCTGACCTGGGCCGAAGGCAGCCGCTCAACGACTGAGCCACCCAGGCACCCCCATTAGAATTTTCTTTAAGTAAAAGCTTTTATTTCCAAACACACACAGATATTGGGATATTCAGAATCTCTAACTTTTTCATATTTTGGCAATTTGTGTTCCCCCCAAGAAATTTTTACATTTAATCTGAGTTGTCTCATTTTTTAGCAGAAATTTTCAAATAATATTTACCTTATTAATTATTTAATAATTACCTTATAATTTATTATTTATTTACCTTATTTATTTATTTAATTACCTTATTATTTATTAAACTGCAGTTTCCCTAGTGATACACTCTTGCATTCCTGATATTAATATTTGTTTCTCCATTTCTTATTTTTGATCACTCTAGTTATGGGTTATCAAATTTATTAATCTTTTCAAAGAATCAACTTTGGCTTTGTTGATCACCCTTATCATTTCATTGTATTCTTGCATTCTATTTCCTTGATGTCTGTTTTTATATTTATTATTTTCTTCCTTTTGTTTATTTGCTAAGTGCAAATGTTCAGTTTTCTTTTTATAGCCTTTGGTCTTCTCTTCTAATATAGAGCTATACATTTCCCTTTATTACTTTAGTTAGCATCATGCAAATTTGGACCTATTATGGTTTCATTACCATTTAAGTCAAAATAATTCCTAATTATTCTGTGTTTTCCTTTTGAAACTATGGATTATTTAGAAGTATATTGCTTAATTTTAAAATACTTTGATATTATCATCATAGCTTTATGTTAATGATTTTATTTTGTTTTTTTATTTTTATTTTTTTTAAAGATTTTATTTATTTGACAGAGAGAAACACAGCGAGAGAGGGAACACAAGCAGAGAGAATGGTAGCCCGAGAAGCAGGCTTCCCGCCGAGCAGGGAGCCCGATGCGGGGCTTGATCCCAGGACCCTGGGATCATGACCTGAGCAGAAGGCAGACGCTTAATGACTGAGCCACCCAGGCGCCCCATGTTAATGATTTTAAATTTAATTTTATTATGGTCAGAGAACATATTCTAGATGATTTGAATTCTAGTGTATTTATTGAGACTTCATTTTTTTGCCCAGTACATGATATGTGTTGTGAATGTTACATGTCCACTTTAAAAGACTATGTATTCTCTAGGTGCTGGGCATGTATTCCATAAATGGCAATTAGATTAAATTGATTGGTAGTGTTATTAAATTATTTTATATTCTTTGTGATTTTTCAGTTTACTTATTCTATCAGTTACCAAGCCATAAGTGTTATGATATCTAAGTATAAATGTAGTTTTGTCATTGCTTCTCTTTAATTCTGTCAGTGTTTTCTTCATGTAGTTTAAAACTCAGTTACCAGGGGTATATAACAGAGCATTCTGATTTCTTGACGATTGACCCTTTACTATCTTGAAATGTACATCTTTATCTCTTCATCCATTTATAACAACTCTTTTAAAGACCTTATTTGCCGATTCCAAAATCTAGGTCATCTGTGAGATTGTGTCCTTCATCTGTTGTTTTCATAGTTAGATGTTAATATTTTCTTGAGTCAACACACATCTAGTAATTTTTGATAATATGCAGGGAATTGTCTTCTTCCTGTCTTCCTGTAAAGACGATTGAATTTTCTACTACTGGGCGCGTAATTTACTAGAGGATCAGCTTGATCCTGTTGAGGTTTGGCTTAAGACTCTATTTAGTTGTATTAAGATAGTCTTACTGTAACCTTCCTGAAGTATATCCTCTTAGAATTTTCAGCCTATTTCCCAAGATATTCAGCAAGTTTTCTCCACTGTGGGTAGTTGAAACTCCAGTTTTTTCCAGCACCATGTTATGTCCAGAATCATTCAACTCACAGTTACCCAGTAACTATTCTGCTCTAGTCCTTGTAAAATGTGGCTCTGTACATAGTATAAAATAGTATCCGGCCCAAACTCTTTCTAACGGCTATGTTGATTTTTGGTATTCCCTCTCTGAACATCTTTCTCCTATCTGGTATGTTTCCAGAAAATTTTAGTTACCTTAGCAGCCCCAAACACTGATTTCTGTTTCCTTCATCCTGCATGATTGCTGCTTTCTTTTTGGACTTTGCTTCCCTCCATTTCCTTTTGGAAAGAGGACTTCCCAGGAGAAAATCAGAGTGAATGTGTAGCTTTCCTCATGCATTTATCTTCTCTGGAGAATCATATCCAGTGTTTTCTGTTGTCCAATGTCTTAAAACTTTACATAGTTTTTCCAGTTCCATAGTTGTTGATGTCATTGTTCTATCATGACCAGAACTTAAAATGCAGACAGACTTTTTTTTTCTGTCTGAAGAACTACATTACTGTTTTTTTTTTTCTTTTCGAGTTTTTTATTTACATTCTAATTGGTTAACATATATGGTAAAATTGGTTTGGAGTATAGACTTTAATGATTCATCACTTATGTTTAACACCCAGTGCTTATCACAAGTGCCCTCCTTAATACCCAACATCCACCTACCTCCCTCCATCAACCCTCAATTTGTTCTCTATAGTTGAGCCTTTTATGGTTTGTTTTCATCTCTCTTTTTCTTTTCCTTCCCCTATGTTCATCTGTTTTGTTTCTTAAATTCCACATACGAGTGAAATCATACAGTGTTGTCTTTCCATTCTGGTCTAAATGGTTTCTACAGTCTTTCAGAGACAGCAGCTTTGTGGACTTTTCTATCACCCTTTATGTTTCCCTTCCCTATTATGAAGGGAGAATTCCCTTACAAAGGATGCTCTTAGTGTCAGTTGGGTGTTCTCCAGCAGCTTCTAATTTATTGATTAAACTCTACACTCCTTTGAATAATTCCTGTTGTTAATTTTGCTTAAAATAACACACAAATAAAATAGATCTTATCTTTTATACAGTTTTTACCCCCCCACAGATGCACCAGTAGACTAACAGTGGGAATCAGCATCAAGAAATCCAAAATGCTTATTTAATGGCTTGCAAAGTGTTGAGAGAATGTGGTTTTTCCACACTGATGTCTAAAGTCATAAATATATACAATTCCCTTGATTTAGAAAATTACTCGTTCCTACATCTTTAGAATCTACCTGTTAATTGACCTTTAAACATTTATTTAGCTCATGCTCTGTGTCTGGCACTGGGCTAAGGCAGAATAACTTCTTTTAGGTAATTAAGCAGAAGGAAAATGGTCCCAATAAGTTACAAAAGGGTGATACTGTGAGTATTTGACTAATTATGTTGTTGGCTGAAATGCATTTGAATGGAGCATAAGGCACATAATGGGAGAGAGAACAAACTTCTGGTTGCTTAGCTGAAACCATAGAGAATGGGGAAAAGGAGCACATACTAACTGTACCTAGTAATTTGATCTTGAGTGGACTTTGCCCCCACCTTTTTGATCTTCATTTAGTCTGCAGTAGTAAATTTGTACATTATATTCAACGTGAACATAATTATATGGAAAATTAATTACTCTTTCATTGACTCCAAAAAGAGTCAATCTAAGACATACCAATATTTCTTGTTATTGTGTAAACAATTGTTTTCAAAAGTCTATATTAAAATAGGTAGGTTTTGGGGTGCCTGAGTGGCTCAGTTGGTTAAATATCCAACTCCTGATTTCAGCTCAGGTCATGATCTCAGAGTCATAATATCGAACCCCCTCTCCCTTTGCCCCTCCCTCCCTCCCTCTCTCCCTCTCGAAATAAAAAAATAATAATATGAGTAGGTTGTATTAAATAGTATTATAATAAATGTATCCTGGATAAATATGGAAATTCTCAATTATATGTGAGGATTCACGGTGAATATTAATAGTAAAAATAACAAAAATTAAATTGACAGTAAAAACTACACACAGCAAAATTATAAAATTTGAATGGATAAATTCTGATCTGATAGATTTATGACTGCAAAAACACACTCAAAAAGGCAAAAGCTATAAAGTGTAAAAGTGGGTATGAAAAACAAATCAAAGAAAAGCTTCATGTAAAGTGTTTATAGAAAGTACTTAATAACTGATGAATATTTTCAAACAAAATTCCAATGCAGATATAATTCTTAAATATTTATATTCATAAACAAATATTCAAATACCCCTAGGATTAAAACAATGGGATAAAAAAAGGGAGCAGGCAAAGCATCTTATGCATGTGCAAAATATATCTAAAACTAGTTATATTTTTTACAGAATAACACACAAATAATGATGTGTTATTAATAATAATATTAGAGTAGTGGCAGTTTCTAATATTTTTATTATCAATATTAACTCAGTCTTCTCAGTCTGTTCGAAGCCATAGCTATTAAGATAAATGCTATTAAACCTGAAAGCATTGAAACCAATTTACAAATGTTATGATAGTTATATCAAAGTATTGTTAAAGAGATCTTGTTAAAAAAATTACTCCCATATCTAGTATAACTTTATATTTCATGGAATTATTTACATTTTCAAATATTCACTGGCAAAATGTGTTTGAATCCAAATCAAACTTACCTGATAGGACCTCAACAGAGAAAATCAAGGTCCCTTCATACAAGTAAGTGGAACTTGGTAAGGTCCCAAGATCCATTGGTAAGTTCTAAGATCCAGCTGAACTTCAACCAGTTTTGGAAAAGATGTTTGCCACTCTGTCTCCTTCTCCATTCCACTACAGAGAATGTAAAAGTAACCTAATATTCTACAAAATTAACATCATATGGATACAAAATACGAACATTCTCAAATGCAGGTAAAAATTAACTTTATGTAAGTATTTAGTGGGAGAGAGATGATGTGAGCGGGATGGTGCTGACAGAAATGTACATGTGTGCCTTATACTTAAGCTCTTGAAGAAGAGAAACTATACATTGCCTATTTATAATGACAAGACCACGAAACTGCAAAGACTCTAAAGGTTATAGATGCACAGTTACTTCTTAATGCATATGCTGAAAAAGGAATTTAGGTTCTGCCTTCACTTTGGTAGTCTCCTCTCAAAGCTAAATACTAATGAGACATTTGCTTAAAAAGGTATTTGTTTTTGTTCCATCCACAGGATCACTCCATTTGGATTTTTAAGTGGCTCATTCCTCAGTGTATCAGAAGAGAAATAAAATCATGTCAATACATTGAATAAAGTATGCCTAATCTTTCTAAACTTCTTGTGCCCGCTCCCTCAAAAACAAATAAAATAAAAATTTTCTTTCTTTTTTTTATTTAAATTCAATTAGCCAACGTATGATACATCCTTGGTTTTTGATGTAATATTCAGTTATTCATTAGTTGCATATAACAGCCAGTGCTAAAAATTTTCTTTAAAAGTTCTTTCAAAAAGCAGCACACTTTTAAAAAGGTCAAATCATTCTATTTTTACACTGACCTGCAGAAACCGTTGACAGAGAAATAAACAAATTGTATATATGAAATTGTCTGCCTATCAGAAAGAAAAATAGAGCATTGAAAAGTGTCCAGAAGTCTTCTTTACAAATCGGAACCTATAGCATAGCCAAGCATTTGACACAATATTAACTTTGATGAGTGTAAATAAGAGTAAATGGAACATAATATTTTGTTCAGTCCATTTACCATTTCACAGAAAAGGCTAACCCATTTGTTTGTATGTGCAGTTAATATTTTAAATTTCTGTGGTTACTTTTTATACTTTTTATGTGTTTGTTTTTCTTGTAACTCATAAATATTTCCCCAAGAATAAAACTTTTTATGTTTAATATTGTTTGTAACACTCTTACATTAGTAAAGAGCCTGCTTTTGATTAGCTAGCTTTTCTACATTCCATGTTGTAGAAAGAGAATTGCACCCTTTTTAAAATGCTCTGTAGTTTTAGTAAAAACTGTTTCTCAGCAACTCTTGAGAAATAGCAGCTGAGAGGTCCTAAATGTAAATTGAGTGAAATTAAAGCACCTGTGGGTCATTTGGCAGAGGTAGGCAATTGTCACATTAGCTTTTACTTTCTTAGGTAATGGAGTTGGTTTCATAATGCTTTATAATTCCAAATGGAATTCTGTTTGGTCTTCTGAAATCTAAACTTCTAAGATTTAAGACACTGATGAAAGGCAAATGGTAACTTGGCTGACTCCTTAGCTTTTTAGTGTAGAGTATGGTGTTTTGTGATGAGAACACACTAATAAAGAACTTTTATCAAGATTGGCTTTAACTGTTGGTGCAGTTGGAGGATGTGAGATGGAGAGAAGAGAACCTAAGCCTTACATGTAGTGACACGTGATTTCCTTTAGTGTATGTGGGATTAGAAAGTTCTGGAAGAGGGAAGTACTATTTATTTTACTTTTGGAATTTTTGCACGTGAGTCCATTTGCTTTGGCCTCCAGTTTTATGAGAAGTCATAAAAAATGTCAATAATTGCTATTTAAATATGATAAAATGGAACTCAAAACAAGGAATTAATAAAACAATGGTGAGCACCTGAAGTAGCTGGAGGTGATTCATTTGATAAGAAAATATGGAATTTATTATTTTTACTCTGAAAATTAGAGAATTTTATTCTGCTTTTCTGAATAAGGAAATTCTCATTGTTGTGCTTGTTACCACTAAAATCTGGAGCCATGGAGGGTCAGTCTTTTGTGGAGGCTGAATATCCCTTTACATGGCCTACCATTACAGATTAGGAGTGGGGTAATAATAAAGGATAGTATTATGCAATCCCAAAAGCCTACACCCCAAAAGCCAGCATTCATTTTGGGCTATGCCCAGCCCATTTCCCAGACTCCTGGTTACAGTTTGGCCCTGTTGGTCTAAAGGTAATACATAAATATTCATTTGACCAGTACAGAAGCAGAGCATGACCAAGAGTACATATGAAAGTTTGTGCAAGACAACTTCTAAAGAATCTTTTGAAAACATTTAGATGAGAAGCTGCAACTCTTCGCATTGAATTCATGCTAAGATCACAACTTTTCGCACATGTGTTATCATTCTCATGTCCTACAGACACAGCACATACCACTGTTCAATCTTTATCCACACAGCTCTTAAGGCAGCCAACTCCAATAAAACATGTAAATCAAAATATGACACTTTCTGTTCCAGTCCAATGAATTTTATGTTGAAATTGGATGCCCCTAGGATCAACTTAATGTAAACTTACTGAGTGTACTTTGTGGAGTTACATGGGATCACAGTGAGGCATAAAATATAGTGTATACCCTCAAGGAATTTGAAATCTAGAAGGAGAGACAAGACACAGTCATCCTGATCTGTTAAGTGGCATTTGGGCAAGGTGGCCAAGAGAGTTTAATAGGGAGTCTGGTTGAGAGGAGGCAGCTATATGTAAAAGATTTAGGGAGACAAAGAGTAACCTTCAGGGAACTTGGCTAACATTAGGGATGAGCAAAGAAGGCCAGATTTAGAGTGGAAGAGGTCAGGAAATTGCTAGGAAGGACTCCAGGGCCAGTGAGTGCTGATCCTGAAGAACAGGTGTTTATTCTCTGCTCCACTCTACGTTATCTACTAGATCTAGGTATCTACTAGCCCATGGTGACTGTCTATAGTTAGAAAGCAGGATTGCTAGAGCCACAGATGCTTCCATGACTCTATAATACCTAATAATGTAAGGAACAAGTTCGGATTATTTGCAGCTATTTGTGTTTCCTATTTTTATGAAGAACAAACAGTGAAATCAGCCCCATTCTTGAATACTAAGTTTTATAAGATTGAGGGACACTAAGGCATTTTTATAATACTGAATTAGATGTCAGACCTAAAATGTACCTTTGTAAAATATGCCTTATGATTAATTATTTAATGGATAGCCTTTCACAACTTAAACAAACTAATTATTCTTACTGTATATAAGATAAAGACAAGTAACATAAAGAAATGTATGTTCTTTCTATAATTTGTATAAATGATCTTTGCCATGGAACCCTTCATGAAGTCATCTTCTAATTTTGTTCTCTAGTATATTCTGCTTGTGCTAGCTATATATTTGATAGTGCAGCAAAGGCAGTTTTATTTCAGTTCTGGGATTAAATTTACTGAAAGTAACTATGTTCATCTACATTAATTTTAAAGAACTAAAATTATCTAATATTATAGGCAAAATGATATTAGTTCTGTGAATATTATCAAAGTCAACTCCTGTATTTGTTAAAAATGACTTTTCATAATCCCTATTTACTGATTGATATCTTCAACTAATCTCATATTTTTGCAGAAATGCGCAATGTCAAATTGTATGCATCCAGATATAATCCTCGAAAGTACTTATTACTTAGATTATTCTGCTTGATAAGGAAATTTCTCTCAATATAACCAGGGTTTCCCTTGTATTTACTTTTAAAATAGTTGAAAACATAAAGCATTGGATGACCTGAGAAAGCACATTTGAACAGATTTCCTACTGGGATCTCATAGCTTAAATACTGTTATCAGGATTGCAGATGGTCAGTCTATATGACAAAGGCTATCAAATTACTGCTTTCTTCCACAGACAGATGGTGAAGGGGCCTAACAGGAGGTCAGTTTTCAAGTTGTAGGGATGAGTGTGTGTGTGTGTGTGTGTGTGTGTGTGTGCGTGTGTGTGTGTGTGTGTATCTTCTAAAGAACAAAGGTCTTTTACTCTGAAGGGCAAAAAAAATTGTGTATGTTACCTAGGCCATATTTGTCAGTACAATGCTGATGACTAACTCTTGAGTTTTGGGTAAAAAATATTTTACCTAACCAAATCAAAACAAAACAAAACAAAAAATTTTAAGGCTATTGTTTTACCTAAACTGTGATCTAAATTTCCTATGAAAACCAAAAATAAAAAATAGTGAGTACCTGAAATACCTGGACAGTAATTCAATTGGTAAGTAAATTTGGAATTTAATATTAATTTTTACTCTTTGAAAATTGGAGAATTGTATTCTTCATTAGTAAAAGGATAGTTTAGAATTAAAAGTAATTTATATTTTTCCATTTCTAAGAATCTAAAATACTCCTTTTTATAATTTTTCATTCTCTATCTTCAAAAGAATACAATTCTTTATTCAATTTGAGCTCAACTTTTCTGAGAAATAAATGAAAGACTTCCATGGAATTGTTAGTTGCAGAGCAGCACTTGAATTAGTTGTGCTCCTTTGCTGTATCTGTGTAGGACACAATCATTTCATTAGCTCCTGGAGCTAGTGAATCTTCTGGAAAGACTCCATGTCAAAAATAACTGTTTACCTTTTTAAATTATTCTGTCATCTGACATATCTTAATCATTTATCAAGATGAGATACTGTTTCCTATGTTTCTTCTGACTTAAGATGTGGTGGGTGAGCAACAAATTTCCAGCCTAATTTCTGATGGAACCTGTCCGAGGGAACAAGATGTTTTGAGAAGAAAATGAGTTGGTACTCGGCTGGAGGCTAGAGGTGGGTAAACCATCTTTCTCCTCTGAGATGGAAGATAGTCACACATTTGGCAGGGAATTCTCAATCAACTGATAGATCAAGCAATTGACAAAGCAGGAAAAGAGCATCTGGTGCATTATTAAGTATCAAGATGACAAACAGAGGTCATAATTAAGCTTGTATTTAACAGCTCATTGACTTGAGTAATAATAACAATGACTTTATAAAAGCACCCTCCTACCTTTGCTCTCATTGCCCACACAAAGAAGTTTAACAATGTCTGTGTTCTCATCACCAGGAAAATATGTCAGCCTTCTCCTTAATTAAAACCTTCCCTGTAGTCTTCACATTAAAATTTTTATGTTTTCCATTTTTAAAAGTTACTTCAGTTGCTCTTTGGAGACAAATCACTGTATAAATCCCCACATACATTGAAATGTCAATGTCATTTCCCCACATACATTGAAATATCAATGTCATGAAGTCAAGCCAATTACATGTTGTAAGGCAGTTACTTTATTTATATATGTCTGTTCATTAGGGGGCAAAAACCTTATTAGAGAAACTATATGAATGCTATATTTTGATGGATGGAGACACTAAAATGTATTATGCAATACAAATAACATACACAGTATCTGTAAAATCTGTATTATATCATCAAATATCTTTACATAGAGTTGTTGTATGTCTCACTTGTCAAATGAAAGAAGAGAGAGGAATGTGCTAGCACATAATTACAAATAGTATTTTACAAGACTAGTGTGTCCTAATTTATTTTAAAAAAGTAAGATTTGAGTTGAAGTTAAAAAGGAATTAGAATTCTATATTCAATGGAAATAAAATATGAAAGTTTGATTAAGTAAGTGCCCATACACATTAGAAAAAAAAAGTAGCTGACAGAGGGTGATTTTAATATGGCAATTAGTCCCTGACCAAACAGACAAAAAATTAGGTTCTGTGAATCTCATGGTATGTAAATTTCAGATGAATTTTCAGAGTAAAGTTTTTGATCTATACCACAGGCCAAGCATTGCACAACAGACACATCAGAGTTGGATCTCACATTTCTGAACTATTTAGTAAACACACAAATCCGTAGCTGTTAATATTATTATTTTTTGTATCATCACTGTTGTTGCTTAGTTGAAATTCCAATATAACTGCTCCTTCAGTAATCAAGTAATTTATTTGTCTGGAACAATGCCAGTGTAGTGAAGCATCTGATGCAGATTGAGTAGGATCTTCTTCCCTGATTATCCCTAGTCCTCGTACAGTGAGAGCTGGTGTTGGGAAGAGTACTAATTTTACTCACTCAGGGTCTCTATCTTCTCTAAGATCCAAGAGAGCTGTTAAGAGAAATGCATTTGTGTAGCATAGAGGAGAAACTATTCTCTATCATTTCCATTTCTAACTTCTAACTAACTTCTGTTCTCTTCCTTTTTATCAAAAAAAAATCTCTGCCACTGTAGGAAAATTTTCCTGGTAGGTAAAGGAAGACCCAAAAGACTCCCACAGATTTGAAATGGGGGATTTTTTGTTTAAGTATAATGGACTTGGATGAAAATGTGAGTGAGAAGGGGGAAGCTAGAATATTCTTCTGTCTGACAGCACTTATATCTGTGTCCTCTTGCTATCCACAGCATATTCTTATCTATGCTTATGATATAGGTTAAGAGCAAGGACTTTGGGAAAAGTTCTGGGTTTGAACATTGGCTCTTACTCTTATGGGCCATGTGGCTCTGGGCAGGTCAGTTATATTTTCTGGCTTCAGTTACCTCATGTGTAAAAAAAATAGGGTCATAACAATACCTACTTCATAGGCATATTGAGATGAAAAAATGAGATAATATATGTAAGAAATTTAATGTAGTATGTATACACATATATATATATAAAC
Organism: Procyon lotor; assembly: GCA_028646535.1. Lineage (NCBI taxonomy): Eukaryota > Metazoa > Chordata > Mammalia > Carnivora > Procyonidae > Procyon > Procyon lotor. The sequence continues at coordinate 84,177,537 of CM053604.1, forward strand.
ATTTAATAAATGATAGTTAAGCTCGGTAACATGAGCATTTTCCATTACCAAGAAAAGGCAAGTTATTTTTTTACAAAATCATTTACTCCACCAGTTAACAAGGTGTATGAAAAAGATGCAGTATTAATAATGGATCCTCATGGGCAAATGATAGGAAAAAGAACGGATTTTTTTGGCACTCACACAAAACAGTGTTGTCAGTCATTCAGTCGGATATGCAGCTATGGGAATCCTTGTCCCAGCTTTGAGGACACACTGTGACCAGCCCAGATATTTTAGAAATTCAGCTACCATTAAGCTACGGCAAGGTCCTCAATCTACCATGAAAACCTAAAGCTGTCCTGTAAGCCAGCATGAGAGAACTCGGAGTTTGAGCTTCTTCCTTGGGATTGGGCTCTTCACAGTTTGGCCTCTTTATAGCTAGAATGGACCATTCTAGCTCTATATTCAAAATGTATTTTGAATATAATTATTTCTCACTATCTTCTGAGCAGCTACTCTGGCTCATCTGGACTCATCTGGCTCATTTCATCTGAACTACCTAACTTGTCTCACTGTTTCTACTTTTGGTTTTTCTGTAATATGTTCTCCACATAACAGCCAGATTTTTAATAATCTTATTAAATTTTAATAATCTTACTAAAAATTATATTGCTGCATGTTACTCCTCTGCTTAAATCTTGCTTGGAATTGTATTCTAACTTCTTACCATGGTAAACAAGATCCTAAGTGACCTAGTCCTTACCTCCTTAACAAACTGACCTGCTACTTCCTTCTTTTTTGTTGCTCTACTTCAGCCATGCAAGATTTTTTGCTCTTCCCTTAACTTGTCGCTGCTTCAGAGATTCATATTTGCTATTCCTTCTGCTTGGAACATACCTCACCCAGGTCTTTACACAGAATGTCATCTCTCATGCTTTAAGTCTATATTCAAAAGTTGCCTCCTCAAAAGGTCTTTTTTAGTGAAACCAGAAGCTGACTTTTTTTTAAAGATCAGCAAAATTAAATAACTTTTAACCAGACTCATTGAGATAGAAAGAGAGAGGGAGAGGACTCAAATCAACAATATCAGAAATTAAAGGAGAAATAACAACCAACACCACAGAAATGCAAAAGATTAGAAGATTATTATGAGGAATGTCATGCCAATATATTAGACAATATAGAAGAAATGGATAAATTTCTAGAAACATATAACCTCCAAAAACTGAATCAGGAAGAAACAGAAAATTTTAATAGATTGATAATCAGCAATGAAATGGAATCAATAGTCAAAAACTCCCAACAAACAAAAGCCCAGGGCCAGATAGCTTCACAGAAAATTCTACCAAACCTTTAAAGAGTTAATACCTATTCTTCTCAAACTATTCAAAAAAAATAGAGGAAGATAAGCTTCCAAATTCATTCTGTGAGGCCAGTATTACAGTGATACTCAAACCAGATAAAGACACTACCAAAAGGAGAATTATAGAACAATACCCTTGACTGGTTTTTGTAGATATATTTAACTTTCCTTCTTTTGTACTTCTTCCTCTTCTTATTCCTGCTTATGGTCTTTCTTTTCACTCAAAGAATCTCCTTTAACATTCCTTATAAGGCTGGTTTAGCTGTGATGAATTTCTTTAACTTTTGTTTGTCTGGGAAACTATCTCTTTTTGTATTCTGATTGCTAGCCTTGCTAGGTAGAATATTCTCGGTTGCAGGTTTTTTTCTTTCAGCTCTTTGAATATATCATATCACTCCCTTCTGGCCTGCAAAATTTTTGCTGAAAATTGGATGATAGCCTTATGGGGTTTCCCTTGTATGTGACTGTTTTCCTGCTTCAAAAATTCTCTCTTTTCCACTACTTTTTGCCATTTTAATTGCTGTGTCTTGGTGTGGACTTCCTTGGGTTGATTCTACTGGGAGATCTCTGTACATCTTAAATGTGGATTTCTGTTTCCTTCCTCAGATTTGGGAAGTGGTTAGCTATTATATCCTCAAATACATTTTCTGCTTCCTCTTCTCTTTCTTCTGGGATCCCTATTATGTGAATGTTATTATGCTTGATGGTCTTATTGAGTTCCCTAGGTCTATTTTCATTTTTTATTACTATTCTTTCTCCCTCTTGTTCAGCTTGATTGCTTTCTGTTACTTTGCCCTGCAGGTCACTGATCCATTCTTCTGCTTCCTCTTTTCCATCCAATGTATTTTTAATTTTGGTTTTTGAGTTCTTCATCTCTGGTTCTTTTTTTTTTTTTTTTTTTTTAAGATTTTATTCATTAACCTGAGAGAGAGAGATCACACATGAGCCAGGGGAGGGACAGAGGGAGAGGGAGAAATAGCCTCCCCATTGAGCAGAGAACCTGGAGTGGGGCTCAATCCCAGGCCCCCAGGATCATGACCTGAGATGAAGGCAATTGATCAACAACTGAGCCACCCAGGAACCCCTAGTTGGGTTTGTTTTGTTTTGTTTTGTTTTTTTTATGTTGTCTACTTCCCTGTTGAGAGTCTCACTGAGGTTCTCCACTTTTTCTCAAATTTAGTGAATATTACTATGAATATTACTTTAAATTTCCTATCAGGCATATTATTTATCTCCATTTCATTTAGCTCTCTTTTGTGATTTTGTGCTGTTCTTTTATTTGGGACAAATTCCTCTATCTACTCATTTTGTCTAATTTTCTGCTTCTTTTAGTTAGGGAAGTCAGCTACATATCCTGCTCTTGAAGGTAGTGACCTTATGAAGAAGAGTTCCTGTTGTGCCCTGCAGTGCAATGTCCCTTGTTGTCCAGAACCTGATGGCTCAGAGGTGTCTCCTACGTGTGTTGTATGTGTCCTACTGTTTTGGCTGACCTGTGTTTGTCTTTAGTCCAGTCATCTGCAGTGGTTCTCTTTGCCTGTTATGGGAAGGGTTTGGTCTCTGTGTTGTTAATAGGCCAGTATGGGGCCCACCCTGGGCTTGAGATGATTCAGACCAGCAGTTTGCCAGAGCCTCAGTCTCTGAATTTCAGGGCACTCCTCCCCTGAGGAGCTTTTGTTGGTGGGTGGGACCTGGAGTCAGACCAGATATCTGCCTGCAGCCCACTGTTGTGGCTGTAGTCAGACTGGTGTGCATGGTTTTCTTTCCCTCTCCCTGGGGCAGGTGTCACTGAGGAGTGGTGCTGGCCCCTGTCAGGGCTACTTGCACACTTCCAGGCTTGTAACACAACTTTGAATGGACTCCTGTTGATGGTGTGTTGAAGTGGGCAGGTCTTCAGGAGAATGCAGGGGTGAGGCATGCAGTGTTAGCAAGCTAAGTGAAGAGTATTCATGCTGGATCCTGCAGTTGTCCAGATATTTAGACTGGAAGGGGAGAGAAATTGTGCCCACCAGCTCTTTTGTTCTTGGGGAAATCTTAAGATCCCTACAACCCAGCACAAATTGTGATATCAGGAAGTTAGTCTCCTTCCAGGTGTCTTTCAAGAATTGCTGCTTCTGTGCTGTATTTTGCATCCGTTTCTTGAAGCATCATTAGAATTCCTGGTACTGTCCTTTTCATGAGGCTCTGAAACTGTCCTATCTTGTAGAAGACAATGTTTGGCCTTTGCCTCATGTCAGAGCTTTTGGAAAAACAGGAAAGGAAATCAGTTATCTGTTGAGGATAATGATGAATGACTGTGGTTAATTAGATCAGTAACTGACCAACATCAGAATGCAGGAAAGTCAAATTCCCTTTTCGGATATAATATACAAATGTTACATAAGTATTACATCAGTTTCCTTTTAGGGTAGTAACATATTATGTATGATATATGAGTGCTTTTCTATAAAATATATAATCTCTGAAATATATTAAATCAATAACATTTTTACCAGAATGTAAAAACCAATAAAGTTGAAACTTGTCTGATTTCACAGTTCTTCCCTTGTAGCTTTGATGATACTATTGAGCTAATTATGAAAGATGGTATATACCAAAAAAAACCCATTATTTCTAGTAGTGTGTCCTTTGTAAGGTAAGAAAAAAAGAAAACAAAATAGTTTAAAAAGACATCTTGAATTCTTGAATTTGTTTATTCATTTACCTTTGAGTTTCCTGAATTTTGTAGCTGACTTTGAGAACAGAGTCAAAAGCATTAGCAGAAGAGATTGGTCACTTGATTTTTAACATAGATACATAAAGTATCTGAGAACAATGAATGGTTGTAGCTTGGTTTCATACTAATTGAAATGAGAGCACAACATTTATAAGTGAACATAAACAGAGATTAAGGTAACTAAGCAATCTTAGCTATCTCAGAAGTAAGGAACTTCTGGGTTTTATTTGTTTTAAATAATCAGGACAAAACACAGTAGCATAAGCAAGCTAATCTAGTGAGAAAGAATGTCACCTATCTTGGCAGATTACACAGAAGGTATAAATTATATAATATATTAATATATAATGTATAGACATGATATATAGCAATTATACATTGTAGGTATACATTATATAAAATTATAGTCTAATATATTTCATCAAATATGTCTTTCATATATATATAATCTAATGTATATATTAGTTAGATATCATTAGATCTTAAACATCTTATATATCATTTACTTATATAATCTACAATATAATTAATATACATATATTAAATGCATATTATGTATAATTAACAAGATATATGATATACTTATGTCATTAATATATATCTTATATATTAGATTATGTATTATATGTATTATATATTACATATATATTACATATATTAAATATATATTATTAGAACTTAAATGTCTTCAGAAAATAATTCTACTTTTTGATGTATTTTGCCTGATATTAATATAGCCAATATTAATATACTAATTATATATTTTTAATTTTTTTTAAAAAGATTTTTTTTATTTATTTGACAGAAAGAGAGAGATCACAAGTAGGCAGAGAGGCAGGCAGAGAGAAGGGGGAAGCAGGCTTCCTGCTGAGCAGACAGCCCAATGCGGGGCTCGATCCCAGGACCCTGAGATCATGACCTGAGCCGAAGGCAGAGGTTTAACCCACTGAGAAACCCAGGAGCCCCAATATACTAATTTTATTACATGTTAATATATATTATACAGTAAAAAAGTAGATATTACTAAGAATATGTAAGACATAAGATTGATATTATAATATAAATACTATTAATGTATATGGGTATATATCTAATGATATCTAATATATGAATATATGTATACATACCTGCATATATATACACACACATATATATACAAATACAGAGAGAATATTGAATCTGTGTGAACCTGTTTCCACTATAAGAAACTAGAAAGAAACTAGAAAAAGGAAGAGTATACCCAAAGTGGAATGAAGGAAATGATTAAATTAAGAAAAGATTAATTAATACAGTTCAACTTCACTTGTACACACTAGAAACGAAAATGCTAAATAAGATGTCAAACCAGATCAAGCAATATGTGTGTATGTATATAAGTATATAAATATAATGTGAAAACGCTAAGTGTTGGTAAGGTATGGAACAACTGGAGCTTTCATACGCTGTTGCCTGGAATAGAAATTGATAAAACTGGGGCGCCTGGGTGGCTCAGTGGGTTAAAGCCTCTGCCTTCGGCTCAGGTCATGATCTCAGGGTCCTGGGATAGAGCCCCACATCGGCTCTCTGCTCAGCGGGGAGCCTGCTTCCTCATCTCTCTCTGCCTACTTGTGATCTCCCTCTCTCTCTGTCAAATAAATAAATAAAATTAAAAAAAAAATTGATAAATCTACTTTGAAAAACTTTTGACAAGCTTTAATAAAATCATATTGAAAAAAATAGATCTAAACCAGAAAAGGCCCTAATACTATATTTAAGAACACCTTAATAATTCTCAAAACTGGGTACCTGGGTGGCTCAGTTGGTTGGGCTACTGCCTTCGGCTTGGGTCATGGTCCCAGAGTCCTGGGATCAAGTCCCACATGGGGCTCCCAGCTCCATGGGGAGTCTGCTTCTCTCTCTGACCTTCTCCCCTCTCATGCTCTCACACACACACTCTCTCTCTCTCAAATAATATCTAAAAGAAAAAAGAAAAATTAAAAAATAAAAATTAAAAAAAATTGGGGTGCCTGAGTGGCTCAGTAGGTTAAGCATCTATCTTTGGCTCAGGGCATGATCCCAGGGTCCTCGGATCGAGCCCCACATTGGGCTCCCTGCTCAGTGGGGAGCCTGCTTCTCCCTCTCCCTCTGCCTGCTGCTCTGCCTACTTGTACTCTCTATCTCTGTGTCAAATAAATAAAACCTTTAAAAAAAATAAATAATTCTCAAAACCATTACTCTACGACTACCTGTAATTTTCCTCACATTTTTCTGAAACAAGGAACTGAAATTCCTTGTTTAGAACAAACATGTACTAAATGTCATTTATCAATGAGAAATTGTCCACTGTGCTGGAAAGATGCAATTATGAACATGACCTAGTTTTTGCCATAAAGGGATTTACAGATAACTTGGGGTAACAGACCTGAAATTACTAATAGAGCAGATCATAAAAATAGTAGATGTTTTTACAAAGTGAGATGATGAAAAATAAATAGGAAATAAAAAATTGCTTCAGCTCAGAGAGATATAGACAGAAAGTGCACCACGTGGTGATATTTAAATCGGGCCCTGTGGGATGAATAGAAGTTTTCCTTGCAAACTTACTTAAGGGGGAGAGGTAGCATCAACAGCATAAAAAAGATGCAGAGACAAAAAAGTGCATGGTATGTTGGAAGGGTATGTGTAACAGTCAAAGAAGAACCTGAGGAAGTATAGTGGGACTAAATTTCCTGACATATACATTACAAAAAGAAGTAAAGCAGCTACTGTGACTTCCCAGTACAGCAAATAGCTTAAAATATGTTGATAACATAAATGATATGCATTTGCAAAAGTATATCATATCATCACTTAAAATTCTAGAGTTAACACATATTTCTAAATCACAAGAATATTGAATATTGAGTATCATATAAACTTATTATTTTAATTCAAAAGATTTAGGTCATTTTAAGGAGAAGATAATTTTGTTGAGGGTAAAAATGATATCTAAATTGCTATGTATGTGTGTGTTTTAAATGCCTTATTACTTTGAGAAATTCACTGAATAAGAGTGTTTTTCTTTACTGATATTTTTAGAGGCAGTTAACTCTACCTGTTGGTTCTTGAAACAAGTAGATAAGTTTTTACAGTGAAAAAAATGTACTAAGAGATATAAAAGCCTAATATATTGCTGAGAAGCTTAATATCATTAAAATTTTTTAAATGTCAGTTTTAACTTTGGATTCCTTAGTATATGTAGCAGATATCTACACGTGCTCACCTAAGTCCAAAGAAATAATTTATACTAAAGGAACTCTGGTATGTTGAGAATCTGAGGAGATTTGAACAACCAAGGTAATGACGAGGAGTTGTGTGGTGTCCCAGTTCCAGCTGGCCCCCAGAAAGCCAAATGGCTAAGCCAGCCCAGCAGGGCCTTAGAACACAGCAGCAGGGGCCTACTGCCCACTCGGCATACACTCCTGAAAATATACCATTCGGGAATGATTCTTCCTCCAGACAGATATTCTGAAGAATTAAACATTTTGTTCTATACACAGGCAAATGAGTCTAAGGGTCTTACATAACGTATACATCGTCTTTATCATAACGCTTGGCTATAAAGTAAAAGGTATGCAAAAATAGCACAAGCTGAGTTCAGACATTTTCTTTATGTTTTGTTTGGGCAAATGTCTGACATACTGTTTGTCAGAAACAAAATGTAAAAGTTTCCAGGGAGCTGCCGTCAGTGGCTATAAAAAGATTAGCAGGAGCATTATATTAAATGTTAACTCTTAGCCAGCTAAAGAGAGTGGCAAATGAGAAGGACATTCCAGACTAGATTCTACGGAGGATTTGGTGAAAGTTTGAATGTTTGAATGTTTGAATGTTAATGCAGGCTTTCTCTTTGGTTTGGTGGCAGAAAGAAAGGGATTTGAGTCACTGAGGGAGGT
>CM053604.1:84186005-84201666 GCA_028646535.1 Procyon lotor
ATAAAAAGATTAGCAGGAGCATTATATTAAATGTTAACTCTTAGCCAGCTAAAGAGAGTGGCAAATGAGAAGGACATTCCAGACTAGATTCTACGGAGGATTTGGTGAAAGTTTGAATGTTTGAATGTTTGAATGTTAATGCAGGCTTTCTCTTTGGTTTGGTGGCAGAAAGAAAGGGATTTGAGTCACTGAGGGAGGTAGTGCTTCCAGATTCACTCTTCTGGCCAGGGAGAGAGAGAGAGAGAGAAAGAGAAAGAGAGAGAGAGAGAGAGAGAGAGAGAGAACTCCTAGGAGCTGAGAAAATAGCCCAAAGTCACATGTGGGAAGCTGGCCTGAAGCGCTAACGCAGGTACCAGCACAAAAGAGTGAGATTATGATCTCTCGTCCTCTGTCAAATAAGTAAATAAAATCCTTAAAAGAAAAAAAAAAAGAAGAAGGAAGGAAGGGAAGAAGAAAGAAAGAGAGAGAGAGAAAGAAAGAAGGAAGGAAGGAAGGGAGGGAGGGAGGGAGGAAGGAAGGAAGGAAGGAAGGAAGGAAGGAAGGAAGGAAGGAAGGAAGGAAGGAAGGGAGGAAGGTTGGTTCCTGCTTCCTGAGGGCTCTGGAAAGCCCAGAGGAGAGAACATCGTACTTCTAACATAGGCTGATAGGAGCTAATGTCATAACTGACATTTGATTATGGGCCTGATACCTCACTGAATATCCTATTGCTTTATTTCACTTAATTTTCAAAATCTCCTAATAAGATTCTTTCACCCAACTTGCAGTTGAAGACATTCAGGCCTAGAGAAATTAAGCAACTTGCTCAAGTAAGCGGGAGAATCCGAATGTGAATGTGGAGTCTGAGCGGTGGGGTCCATGCCCGCCAAGTCACCAGATAGCCTCTCCTGAGTAAGAGAGCAGCAGATGTCCTGTATTAGCTTATACCTTTGAAGCTGTTTCCAGAAAAAGGAGCAAGCCACTGACAGGTGGCCTCACAGAAAGCCCCAGCTTTTGGACCACGTGAATTTACTCTGATACTCCCTATAAACAGATGTCAGCATAAAGAATAGAAGAGCAAAAGCAGCCCCTTCATTGGTAAAGGTTTACCCAGGAGTATTCTAAGTGATGACGGTTTCTCAGGCAGCACCACACCTAAGTGGAGCACTGCTTTGTGACGCGGCGTGCTAGAGGCTTGGCAGCTTTCCCCGGGTTATGAATTTGATTCCTTTTAAATGATTGGCAGTTTAGCAGGTCATGTTTGCCAAACCCACCGAGGCTTTCCTTGAAATTATAAGAAAGAGCGCCCAGCCCTTTTGCAAGTGGGAGTATTTCCCGTTTATATGACGTCTAAAATGAGATTAAAGCTATTTGTTCTTATTTCTCCTTTTATATAATAGACTTAGCAAGGATACTCATTCTGAGCATGCGTGACAAAATAATTAATTGAAATTAAATAAGTTAATTTATAAATTTATGTAATTTATATATAACTTAAAACAAATATGAAGAAACAATTATTAATTATAATTTACAAATTTATTGATAACAGAAGGTAATTAAGGGTAACAACAATGTAGAAGTGTGATTTCTCACATTACATGTATTTTTTTTCTTTTCCAGGCTTTTTTTTGCTTCCTAACTTGTATTCTGGTTACTTATCTATGTCCCCCACTATATTTTTGGCACCATTGCTGAAGAATATAACTTCATTGTACACCCAGCATTTGTATCTCTGTGGTATTTTCCCCAGTTATGTCAAGTTAGTTTTTTGTACCTCAAGCACACCACTTTTAAAGCATTTTGGAAGTAATTATTGTATGTGTCTGAGTTTCCCCAGCAGAGCAATGCCTTCTGTCACTTTTTTTCTATTTCAAGGCTTTATAAATTTGCACTAGAGCAGGGTTTTCTAAACCAGACACTGTGTGCCACCTCCACAATTTTTGCCAAATATGTCACCTGTACCTGCTATCTAATTAATATTTTCCTTAAGTAAATTCAGGACTTTTTCTCTCAAAATTTTATTTCTGAAGGTACTATGTAACGATTGTGAAAGGGAAACCAGAACCACTTGCCTTAAGTAAGTTGTGGAAAATTTATACATTGCAAACAGACTTTTTGTCTGTTTATAGTCTTACCTGACCATAAGTGAAGTAAGGAGGGAGAGAGTAGCAGTTATGGGGGTAGCATTAAATACATACTGGCACCAGTCTGGGATTTAATCCTTGATGTAATAAAATTAATTACAAAGAATTTTTAGAGGCAATGATTTTCTTATGGTCTAATGCTGTCGTTGCTTAATGCCGCTTTGTTTATGACCCATAATCATCTCGCTTACAGCCATGGACCACTTAGGGAGCATTCTTTATAACATGGCCTCCAAAATGAACACACATTGAGAGAGCAGAACAAAGCCAACTTCATTTTGTGCTACACCTGTCATCTTGTATATAACCCCTACATGACCTGCTCCTGAGAAAGGTCACAGAATGTCAGAACATTGCCTAGCCGGTCTTTGAACCAGTTTGAGTTAGCTGATAGGAATGCGGAATCCCTAACCGCCACAGGAAATAAACCCCGCCTTTTGCCCGCCAAACTTGCAACTGGAGTAATAGGCTAGTTCAGTTACCTTACCCGCCAAACTTGCATGCCAATTTAGACCAGAGTAATAGGCTAGTTCAAATGGTTACTATAGGGTAAATTGTGATTCAACTGGCCATCTGCGTGTGGACCGACATGACTATGCAACTTTCTGTGTGGCCACTGGCCCCTATAAAACTGTTATGCCCTCTGACCTAGGGGTCCAAGTCCCGACCCCGCTGTGTCAGGTATACTTGGGCCCAAGCTCGAGCTTGCGAATAACCGAGTTTGCATCAGTATTGGCTCCTTGGTGGTCTCTCAGATTTGAAATCGGGGGGCATACAACATCAGACCGAATTCCTCATTGTTCGATTTCTGACAAGTTACTTAATTTCTTTAAGCCTTGATTCCTCTGTGTGAAAAAGGGATAATATATTCACATTTCAAGATCACTTTGAGAATTATATGAGGTCATAGTCACAATGTGCCTAGTCCTGTGCCTGGAGTTTAATTAAAAAACATGAATACCTTGGGGTCCCTGGGTGGCTCAATCAGTTAAGTGTCCAACTCTTGATTTTGGCTCAGGTCATGATCTCAGTGTCATGAGATCAAGCCCCAATTCAGGGTCCGTGCTGAGTGTAGAGCCTACTTAAGATTTTCTCTCTCCCTCTCTCTGCCCCTTCTCACCACATGCACATGGTTTCTCTCTCTAAAAAAACAAAAACAAACCATGAATACCTACTGTGTGCCAAGCCCACACCTCTGGGGGCTCAGGATCTAGAAGAGCACATGACAGAGAAGGGCTCTGCTTTCATGGAACTTACAGTTGGTTGAAGGAAAAATCAATCATGAACAACTCAACAAAAGACCAAGGTCATTCGAGGCAATACTGATAAAAGCTCTGAAGTAAATAAAATGAAGCACTGTGAAAGAAAGTGACTGGTGTCTAGGGAATACTAATTTCCTTCTTAATTTTCAACTCTATATGGTTGAAATTCCATATATGTAGAAAAAGATGAAGGCTATTGAGAATATGCTTGTCAACAGAGATAAGCAAAGGGCAAAAGACGGAGAGGGAGTAACAATTGCAGTTTAAAACATAATTAAATACATGGCCCAAATTTCAAATGTCTGTACTGCTCTAAAATTGGCCTTCATAAATTATGTTCTATAGAACATATGATCCTTTCTTAGAAACAGAGAACTTTTCATTGTTCATGTCATGGAAATGAAATGCAGTTGGGGCTTTATCACTTTTGTCATGGTTGTGCTTTTAAAAGAACACAACTTTAGGACTTACTGTATTCTGTGTGATAAATTTGATTATAGGAAAGTTAAAAACATTCTGTCACATAATTCAGGCCCCTAGATACACTTTCGGTTAGCAAATCTGAGTTGGTCAGGGCTCAGAAATCCGCGAGCTGATGATGACGGAATGGGAATAATTAAGTTTTGTACCTAAAACAAAGGATGAATTTATATGGAGAGAACCAGTTTGAGATTTCTGAGACCTATTATCTGGCCTGTGAATGATAAATGAACTCATTTGAGGCATCGTAGATTAACTTTGGGGGGCCAGGAAAAAAGTTATGTCTTTTCCAATTCCTTTATCTCTTTGCCACTCTAGTCATTTGCAATGACTTTGACTCTTTGAATCCTGTTACTCTTACTGGACTCTGTTAACATCCTTCCGATGTCTCAATGGCTTAATTACTGGAATTAAGATTTTGAAGAATCAATTAAGAGTATCTAGTTGGAGACAGTAGACCCAATTAGGAAGTACCAAGAAGGCAGCTACTCTGCTCCCTTCATCTCAGGCCTAATTGAATTCTGCTTTTCCCTCTCCAGTAACAATAAATCTTTTGATCTCTGTGAAAGAAGCAAAGATCAAGCTGATCCTCAGACTGAATCTCCTCCTTCCTCCACTTCTTCAAAGATCTAGTTAAATTTGAGTTGCACTTATTTTTTCTTAAGTATTTTCCAATGCAATTACCAGGCACAAAAAAAAATTACTTCCTTTATTATCATAACTGAGAAACAGGATTTCTGTTTTCTTCCAGTATTTTTATGTTATATTTTAAATCAATGAATTTCATGTAAATTTAACTTTTTGCTCTGATACTTCACAGTAAGAGGCTTTCAACTCCACAGTAAGTTGCTTTTTATTTTCCTGTGTAAGAACCCCTACCTCTAAAACAAGTCGTTCAGTGCTGTTCATAATTTACTTTAGAAACATAATGATTTTTATTTCCCAGAACAGCAATTAAGAATGCTTAACAGACTAGATGATGTAGTGGAAAAAGCCATGATCTACTTCTGACCCGAGCATTTACTATTTGTCCTTCAGCAAGTGAAATCTCTGAATTCTGAATCCCAAGTTGCATATCTATAGAACAATATTTTATTCATCATGCTATTTTTTATAAGATTTTACTTATTTATTTGACAGAGAGAGAGCACACACAAGCAGGGGAAGAGGCAAGCAAAGGGAGAAGGAGAAGCAGATTTCCCACCAAGCAGGGAGCCTGGTGTGGGGCTCCATCCCAGGACCCTGGGATCATGACCTGAGCCAAAGGCAGCCGCTTAACTGACTGAGCCACCCAGGAGCCCCCCTTCATGCTATTTGGAGGGAGAATCAAATGTAGAAATACAGATGTGCTGCTTTTAAACTGCCAAGACCTCTACAAGTAAGTTTTACTATTATCACGGTGCTAGAAGAAAAACAAGCTATGGCTCATAAAGCATAGCAGTGGTTAATCTCAATTTTTAGTGCTTACTTTACAGACCTACTTGCATTCATTTGAATGCATTCAAGTATCATTTCGAGAGCTTGAAACGTGTGTATCAGTTCTGCTCTAAACAAATCCAGGAGATGAGTGCCAAGATTCCCAATGTAGTAGGAAGGAGCAGTTCAGATCCACCTTTCCTTCCCCACAGTCCATCAGTCTTGACATATGTATCAAAGTACTGCTTTAAAGACTTCATGAAAATTTACTTCTAGCAATAAGGACAGAAATGATACACCGTCCATAAGATTAATTCAGGGGCAAATCTGTGTTAATTTTTTGAGATCAACCTGCTCACATTATCCACTCCTTTCACTCATTGTCTCTTCCATCAAAGCCACCACGCAGGGAAACCTCTGACACTCAAAGCTACTGGGGATTTAGTCTTTGTGGCTATGTCATCTAGAGAGCTCTCTAAAATCTTGATTAGTTTGGGGATTTCAGGTCTGTAGCAAATTAGAGATTCTTATAGGGCTGAAATCACGTTGCATTTTATTTGATGGAGTAAAGTGAAACTAAGTAGAGCTGAGTGAGGAAAAAAAATGTCAGACTACAGAGCCTAATAGATAAGGAGACACTGTCATGGTTAATTTTGTATGTTAACTTGGCTATGCTATGGTGCCCAATAGTTTGGTCAAACACTAGTCTAGATGTTGCTGGGAATGTATTTTTTTAGATGTGATTAAAATTTAAATTAGTAGGCTTTGAGTAAAGCAAATTACATTCCTTAGTGTGGGTGGGCCTTGTCTAATCAGTTGAAGGCTTTGAGAGAAAAGACCAGTTTCCTACAGAAGAAAGAATTCAGCCTGAAGACTGCAACATAGAAACCTTGCCTGAGTTTCTCATTTGCCTGACAGCCTGTGGAATTTGGGCTCATGACTGTAACATCAACTCACCTGAATTTCTAGCCTGCCAGCTTGCCCTACAGATTTCAGACTTGCCAGCCTCCACAATTGTGTGAGCCCATTTCTTTTTATTCCCCCCAAGAATTTATTTATCTATTTATTTGTTCGTTTGTTTATTTCTTTATTTTATTTATAGAGTACATAAGCAGTGGGAGGGACAGAGGGAGAGGAAGAGAGAGAATCTTAAGCAGATTCACCACTGAGCATGGAGCCCGACATGAGGCTCAATCTCCTGACCCTGAGAACATGACCTGCACTGAAATCAAGAGTTGGACCCTTAACTGACTGAGCCATCCAGGCGTCCCATGTGAGCCAATTTCTTACAATAAAGCGTAGGCTTGTTTTCTCTTTCTCTCACCTTCCCCCAAATAAAAGGGGGAAAGTAGATAACAATGTAAATTCATTTACTGTGTAGTCTTTTCAAATGTCACCTGCTTCCAGTTTTCCAACATTTACTTCTTGCATCCAAACTAAGTATATAACTTGAAATTCTTCAGGAACAGAATTCTGTGTTCAAGATAATCAAGTTTCTAAATAAAAGTTGTTTTTTTTTCTTCCAAATTCTAATCTCATCTTAAGGATAAAACTTTCGGATCTTAAATGATAGCCATTTATAGATTTCCTTAATATCCATGCCTGTGCTGTGGAGTTCAGTTTTAAGTAGATTACCATTCCTCCATGACAGGCTTCATTTTAAGCCACTTTAAGCCAAAAGACAGGCCTAAGGGTATGGGCATGAAACTATTCCTGGAACTTAGCTTCCCTATGTGACGCCTAGCCCCTGAGTTGTTCAAATGCACCAATGAAATGCATAGATTTAGGTAATTGCCATATAAAGAATAAGGAACTCGCCTACGGGTATAGTGCCGTATGTGCTTGTTTACTCGAGTGCATAAAAATGCTGCGAAGGGGAGAGGCGGGGCTTCTCGCCTTAGCACTGTGCTGCGTCCTATGTGCCGGTGAGAGCCCCAGCTAGCTGGAAATAAATCCTCTTGCTCTTGCATCCAGCCTGCCTTTTGTGGGTTCTTTTGGGAGGGTCTCGATCCGGACATAACAATGCTTTGGAAAGAAATCTAAAATTTGCTGTCTATAAAGAAATACTAGAGCGATAATTCATGTTCATTCTGGGAGGCCTAAGGCGCCACTTTTTTTAAGAAAATGAGGACGTAGAAAAGAACTAATATTTAGGAGATTGGCACAGAGTTGTTTGAAATGATTAAGAGGAATGATCACTGTGGATGTACTCTGCATGTTTGCACACAAACCAATTAACAACAAGCTGACCCAGTTATCTAGCCATAACTGTGCCAGTTCCTTTGGGTGCAGAAGCCTGTATTCTATTGAGAGAGACAAATCTAAAACATACTACACAGTTATACCAATATTTTCAGGTTCACAAAACTTTTTGCTCAGATCCATAAATAAAGTAATAAAGCAAAAAGTACCAAAAAAAAAAAAGAGAGAGTTGAGCTGCTTATTCAAGATTGTAGGAGTGACCAGAGCAGGGCTCCACTGGTTTACTTAAATTTCCCACTGTGTTAGCCCTGCTCTTGGTAGCTCTAGGAGGTGTCATGGAGGAGGACCACCTGAGAACCACTTCCAAGTCAAGATTGCTATTTCCTCATTTTCTAGAACCCATGGATTATACACATGTTATCCATTTAAAAGCATTTGAGGGTGGACAGAGAATTGCTGAAAAAAATATACATATATACATGGAGGGGTACTTGTTGGGGTTAATGTGGAACAGGAACTCACCATAATACCTGGCTTACTAAAATGTAACACAGAGACTGCTGGGGCAGAAGAAGGTTTCGGAGAAGGGCATGGGCCTTTGGAATGCTGAGGCCTGCAGGACCATTCTGCCCTTGGAATGCCTCCGGGAGTTGCCTTCCTGAAGCTTTCCTAGCCCAAGCAGCCATCCTGTGATCTAAGAGACACATTGTCCCTTAGGCTATGTTTGGCAGAACTCCTAGAACACACAGATTAGTATATCTTATCTTTTCCATAAACAGATCCTCTTAGTACCACTAAGACCCTTTGTCACAGAGCACGTGCTTGAGAAACAGTGATAAAGACTTGTGATTATCCTGAAGGACCAATAAAAGCAGGAGCAAAAAAGGGCAAAGGGTCTTCACCTCTGAGAGCTGATCCCATTGCCTTCTCCTTGCTTTCGCAGCAAAGTCTAGAGTCATCTTTCATCTGTGGGTACAGGGATTGCTGGCCATTCCTGGCAGGTACTTCAGTTTCAGAAAATGTAAAATAAAAAAAAAAAAGAAGATGTGCCTTAAACACTACATGTCACAAACATTACATGAAAATGATTACAAGGCTAGAGAAATTCCCAAGAGAAAATGCCAACATGATGGAACAAGTCAAGACAGACTATTGGGAAGCTGACACTCTATAGTGGATGGAAGAAGTTCCATCCTATAGTTCCAACCATCTCTATAGTTGGATTTGGAAGAAGAGGACAAGGAGGGAACCATATAGGGGCAGCAACAACATGAGCACAAGTGCTAGAGCAGAAATGACAAACTGATTTGGGAAACTTGAGATTTTCCACAGCTTCAAGTCCTGACTTTTTTTGTTTAATACCTTCTTCAACTCATTTCTCTCTTCTTGCATTTTACTCTGAGCAGTCAGGAGGAAACAAGCTCCTTTAAAACTTTCCTGAGAAATCTCCTCAGGTAAATACCCAATCTTATTGCTTGCAAGTTCGACCTTCCACAAAACACTAGAACACTAGTTAAGTGAAGTTCTTTGCCATTTTATAACAAGGATCTCCTTTCTTATGGTTTCCAATAACATGTTCCTCATTTCCATCTGAGATCTCACCAGAAAGATCTTCAACATCCATATTTCTGACATTCTGTTTCTGATTAGTTATATGTTCTCTAAGAAGATAGTGTCTGTCACTGAAGCTCTCACTTTTGTTTCTGAACACTTACAAAATCATGTTCAACATCTATTATTTCTACCAATAGTCCTGTCACAGCAATGTGGGCTTTTCCTAGCATACCCCTCAAAACTCCTCCAGCCCGTACTCCTTACCCAGTTCTAAAGCTGCTTTGACAATTTGTCACAGCAGCACCCTACTTCTTGGACCAAAATCAGAGAGCAAAATGAATGAAATGATCTTTTCTTAAAAAATATTATTTATTTGTTTATTTATTTGCGAGAGAGAGGGAGAGCCCACGAGTGAGAGAGAATGCAGGAAGGGGCAGAAGGAGAGGGAATCTCAAGCAGACTCCCCACTGAGCGGGGAGCCCCACTCAGGGCTACATTTCAGGATCCTGAGATCATGACCTGAGCTGAAATCAGGAATCATATGTTCAGCCAACTGAGCTACCCAGGTGCCCCTGAAATAATCATTATTGAAAAAATCTAAAATTATATGAATGGGAAAAGATCTGATTAGTAATCCCAGAAAACATATAGGCATGAAAACAAAACAAAAAAAGAATAAACTCTAGAATGACCAAAGTTAAAGAATTAATAAGCTGGAAGAAACAACTGCAAATTTTACCCAGGATGCGAAAAATTGAAAGAGTTGTTTATATGGAGTGTTCTTTGAGAATCATTGTTTATAAAATTTTAGTGGATTCTAGTAAAAGATAATAGAGGAATATTAGAGCAAAGTAGTCAAAGACATGATAGCTGAGAAATTTTAATATATATAAATAAAAATTGATAGAGAAAATACTATAGTTTATTAAACTACAATAATTAGGAAAGGAAGAAAAAGAAACCAGGAGAAATCTCTGATGAAACAAAAATATAAAATAAGGTGGTCAGTGTAACTTGAAGTGCATTGTAATGAAAGTGTGAATAGATTAAATCACTCCATTAAAAATCAGAAATTATCAGTGTGGATATAAAAAAATGTTATACATTGCTTATAAGGGACACTGATATAAACACATGAACATACACACCCTAAAACAGAAAATACAAAAAGGAAAAAAAAGTATACTAAGTATATATGAACCAAAAAAGAACTGGTGCAACAGTATTTGTCAAAATAGAATATGAAGTCAAAGCATTAATGTGAGTAAAGCAAATAAGCTATACTTCATGAAAAAGCTATGGAAATGATAAATTTGTATGTACCTAATAATATAGACTTACACTGTAAGACATCAAAATCCATCAACTATAAAAACGCAGAATTACAAAATAAAATTGAAAAGCTCGTGTAAAGCATAATGGCAAAATTTAACACCTCTTTCAGGAACTACGCATTTGGAGAATATATAGAGAATTTGAGTAACACATATGATATAAGTGTGAATTTACATATCCTTGCACTAAAAAGACAACACAACAGAGGATACACATGCTTTTAAAGCATGCATGTGACATGTTAGATATTTATAAAATTAACTGTACGCTCTTAGACACAAAAAGTCATAGTTATTCAAACCCTATTATCTGATTACTATGTAATTTAATTAGGAATTTACTACAGCTATTATTTAAAATCCTACAGGTTAGAAAATCTGAAAAAAATGAAAGCTTAAACAATGAATAGGTCAAAATAATTTATAAGGAAAATCATAAACTGTAAATGGTTTTATCAACAAGCTAAAACATGAAAAATTTGTGAGATATAGCTAAAGCAGTACTTAGGAGTTATGAATAATAGTCTTAAATATATTTACTACAAGTAAATAAACTGGCATTTAATCCAAGAAGCTAGATGAAGTCAAAACAGTAAGAAAGTTGAAGCAACAGAATTATAAAAATAAAACACAAATTAATAACCTAGGAAAAAACATGAATGGAGATGATTTTTAAAATCTATTTCTTTGAAAGCTAATAAACCAGGCAAGCCTCTAGAAAGCTTGATCAAGATAGATGTGTACACACATAAATGTATTATCATATAATGAAATTCTAGACAGAATGAACTGGGTCGTAAATACAGAGGAATCACAAAACATATGGTAAAAAGATAAAATTGCTGAATGATAAGAATTTCTGTAGTTTATTTGCTTATTCTTTTAACAATGTTTTGTATGTTTATATATACAAATCGTGTGTGTGTGTGTGCATGGGTATGTTGTGGATATTTATGTAATAAATTTTCCTATAACACTTTTTTTTTTAAGATTTTATTTATTTATTTGACAGAGAGCATGAGTATGCAGAGCAGCAAGCAGAGGGAGGAGCAAGCTTTCTGCTGAGCAGGGAGCCCCACGCCTGGCTTGATCCCGGGACCTTGGCATCATGACCTGAGCCAAAGGCAGCTGCTTAACTGACTGAGCCAACCAGGAATCACTCCTCAATCCCCTCTTTCCTTCCACAGAAGCAATCATTATCCTGAAGACAGTGTTGTTTTGTTTTGTTTTGTTTTCTTTCCCAACTAGTTTTATATTTTTACATTTTGGAAAAACTCCCATTCTTACAAAACAGTTTCTCTTTTCCCATTTTAGGAAATTATGACTTTCCTTTGACAATTTGGTTTTCTAGTTGTTTCTTTATTTGACAAAGGAATGATATCATTCTTTAAAAGATTAAGCCAACTAAATTAATACTGACATTTTGGCCCAGAACCATAAGGAAATCAATTTTTTTCTTAGTGCCAATTATGCTATGGGTAAGTAAAACAAAACAAAACTGGAAAAGAGAGTCATCATCCACTATAAAATCTTCAGAGATTTACTGGCCCATTCAGCTAGCGCGGAAAGAATTATAGAAAAATATAAAAGGCATTGTTCAGTGCTTTCTGAAAAAGGTGCCTTCTTGTACTAATATATATTCCATTCACCAAATTCTTACATGTTGCTTTTGTGGAATAAAAGTTGAGTGATTATATATATATATATATATATATATATATATATATATTCCACTTAATTTATCATGGTAATTAATCCCAACCATCCAGGAGAATTAGTTTTCTGATATTGGTAGCCTATAAGTAGCTTTCTTTCTGGAATAAAATGAAAGTCATTCTAAGTAGCTCTATTTTACTTTTAGAGATGTTTAACCTTAACTACATCACTAAGTGCAGACTGACTGATGATTATACACATCTTACTCCCAGGTATGGTAAAGGCCAATATCAGAACATCTAATTGCCTTTTATTCATTCTAGATTAGGCAATTAAGTCCTCTTACAGTTTATTGGAGTTCCCAGGATCTTTTCCTCAAAATTAAGAAATAAATCGCTGTTCTCAAGGAGGTATTATGCTTGAGTCTCCTGAGGGAAATACTAACATTTATTAACTATTTTCCTATGTTAGGGATCTCTTCTATGAGTTGCCATTGATAGATTAGTTCAATTTCAGCTTTTCCTTGCCTCCTGGTATTTCTATCTCCTCTTCTTATCAATTTTTTTTTTTAGTATATCTTCCTTGACTTAAAAACTCAAAATACGGCATCACCCAGCCATATTTTATTGTTGCTGGTTTTTTTTTTTTTTTGTCCCTTTTAGTCTGGATTGTTGATATTTAAAAGAAATTTCATACAAATATGCAATTATTCCCAAATACATCACACCGATATCACATTTTCTGCATAATGAATAAAAATAGTATATCCCAAAACTTGTGAATAAGGCTGTGAAGTCATATCTAAAAAAATTAGTCAAACTAATGGCTTATTGCCACCCACTGAAATTTTATACGTGCAGTGTTCTACCTCTTAAGCAGTTTTAAAACTTGCAGTTGCTACGAGTCTATATAAAATCTCTATATTCTTTGAAAATTGAACATATTCATTCATACATTTTTTTGGAGTAGACATTTAGCCAGGCACTAAAACTAATATAAAACTAATACAAGAAATAGTTGTTTCCCACAGGAATTTGGATTAGCTGGGTAATTAATGAACACACTGGCATAATTCCTGCTGGTGCAAAGCAGCATATGAGCTAATGTCTAGTAGGGTCAAGTGCTCATGTAAAGAACAATTCATTTGAGATCAGCAAGGCTTTGTGAAATTTCTGGAATGGAGAACCCAAATGGCTACCTCGTTAGTGTATGGAAATATAGAGACCAAGGAGAGGTGAGAATTATAGTTAGAAAAGTGTGTGTGACTTGTTCAGGGATGAGTGAGGTGTCTGACCTAGCTAAAACAAAGGATCTACCCTGGGAAAGAGGGAGACAAAATTGATTGCTAGAGCATGTTGCATTGTGGGGGTCCTTAAAAAGGACATTTTTTTCCTGAAAAAAAGAAAAAATCCAAAGATCCTTTGAAATCCATTGATAGCTTCTTAGCAGGTGAGTGAAACGGTAAAATCTGTGACTTAAGAAGAAATAAATTAAGAGCAATGCTTATTAATGTATGTTCCCAAGATCCATTAATTAATGGGTTTACTCCAAAAGGGTCAAGTAATGTCAAATGTGGAAAAAACTGGGGCATTTGACTTCCAAAAGGAAAATACAGAATTTCCCAAACCTATTTGACCAGGGAGTACTTTCTATGAAAACTGTGCATGGATCATATATATATTCTATATGTAATGATACCAATCTCAGTCTATACATTGTTATATGTAAGAAATGTCCAGTTCTGTATTTTTAAATAGCTCACTTGGTATTTAGTTTGGTTCTCTGTTCCAAGATTGGTAGAAATTCAGGATCTCTTAATATCCCCCATGAGTGTCTCTATGTCCTGGAGTCTTGTAGTATGGAGTTAGGCGACTGTGAATGGTGAGGTGGCACTTATCTGGCACTCTGTGTCATTGATGTGTACTAGTATCTGCTGAGATGTCCTCCTGCTCTCTGGTCCTGGGAAGTTGCTCAGTACTTCTGTTGCTGAGACACGTCTTTCAAACTCAGGGGCTCTCTTTATTTCTTCCATACTATTCTGGGATTGATGAGAATACTTTTTACTTACTGAGGTGTTCCATGCTGAGGTATAAGAAACTCTGTGTGGACCCACAGGGCCCCCATCTTAGACATGTCAGTTAGCTATTCTGTGAGGACTTCCTGCTTTCTTTTGGTTTCTATCCAGGAAATGGGGCAGATGTCCCATCTACCTAATGGTTTTGGGGTTTTCCCATGAGATTTCCACTTAAATCTTCTACTCTGCTATGATCATTTTTGTTTCCTAGAAAACTTAATTTTTAAAACTCATAAGCAACAAAGAGCTCCCCCTTTTCCTCATATTCTCCTATAGCTTCTATTCTCTGAAGAAGTGATTCAGTTGTCTCTTAAGACAGCTTAAGACAGGGAGAAGGACAGAGGCAAGGAATACCTGATGTAAAAAATCAAGTTATTTCAAAGATACTTCATACCACACTTGGAATGCCTTTTAGGAAATGCTGGTGTACAAAACTGAGGATTAAAAGCCAATGAATAAAAGGAAATGTATAGGGGTGGTGCCTTGAGTTTGGATTATCATGTGTGGTCTCAATAAATAATGTCTCCTTGTCTTGTAAATCACTGTCTTTGTCATGGTCCTTTGCAGTCCTCTCCCACACTAACTCTTGAAAAGCCTTTCTTGCTTCTGGGAATTCTTCCTCCATTGTATGGAGGAGGATAGGCTAGCTTATTGAAGGCATGGGGACCAGTTGAGAGCTAGCTAGCACCAACAAACAGACACATAGTTTAGCTCCAGGTGAGCTGCATGCTGACTGCAAGTGCCCAACTGACCTCAGCTGAGACCAGAACCTCTAAGATGAGCCTCCACTGAAGGTTTGATATGAGTCATAAGCAAATAAAATGGTTGTCTAACCCACTGCATTATGGAATGATTTTTATTACATCAATATAAAAATATACAGTACAATACAATACTAAAAATACGTAATATGATATGGTAGGCATTGAAGACAGAGGAGATATTTTATGGGAAGATTTCCCTCAAAATATTTTATGGATAGATATATGGGATGAGAGAAAAGAAAAATTCAAAGGGGATGAGCTGGAGCCTTGGAAGGGGCTCATTTTCATTCGCTGGGAAAAAAGCTCTTATAGGAAATAAAGAAAAAGGAAGTGTCAAGTGTCATTATGGGAGATTTGAGTCTTCAGTTGAAAGACCCCTGCCACAAGATAGGGACAGCGGGCGGCTATGGTGGGGGGAGCCCATGGTAAATTTCCTGCTGACTGCTAACCGCTTATTTGCCTTTCTGTAACCGCCTTGCTGCAACGCACCCCACCCCCCTTCGGTTGACCAACCATCGCCTAGGTAACAGGGAAAGGTATTCAACCCCCACCCTGGGGAGAACAAAGGAACAGACCACCTCCACATTCCAAGGATCTGTGTGGCCTGGCAGGTATCTCTTACTAGCCCAAATTAGGACATGTACCTCTCCTTAAAATGATTGGCTGCCTGCGTGCAGACCCCAATGTGATGTTTTAAAACTATAGGCTACTAATGCGCGGGCTTTGCTGTAACGGATAATAACGTCCTATATAAGGTCCCCCACGAGGAAGCTCGGGGCTCTCAGCTGCAGACTGG
>CM053604.1:84201766-84222849 GCA_028646535.1 Procyon lotor
CGAGCCGGCTCGAATAAACACCCTTTGCATCTTGCATGAGAGCGTCTCTTGGTGTCCTCCGTTTGCCTCAGGCTTCTTGACCCTTTCACAGTGACTTAGAAAACTGTAGACAGGTAGCTGGGTGGACCCATGTCTGATGGGGTCTTGGTATCATTCTGCAGTTGTGCCTTTTTGTAAATCACTATCACTCTCACTGGCTTGGATTCAAGAGATTCAAGAGATTGTTCTTCTGTCACTAATGAAATGAAAAACAAACAGTTGTCTTATATAAGCATATTCTCAGACACGACACTAGACTCATCTTAATTCCTGATGACAAGTATTTTCCTAAAGATTTCCTCAAAGCAATGAGGTAAATGTCATAAAACCAAGAAATGTTAAAAATATGGAGGAATTGATGACACACATTTCCAGGTTCTGAATCTAAACTCCAGCTTATAAAATGGACTGCTGCCAGTTAGCTGTGATTAGGTAGGCTCAAATATTCCTAGCTCTAGTCTCAGGGAAACTTCTCCTAGTCCTATTAATAGCTTTTTTAGAAATTTATTTTACACTCACCATCTTAATCTTGACAACAATTCTAATATTTAGACATTATTTTTATCCACATTTTAGAGATGAATAAACTGAGGTAGAATAATTGGCCAAAGATAATATAGCTGGTGAATAGGGGCATAGGAGTTTACACTCTGGAGAGGTTGTTTGACATCAAGTCAAGTCCTTTTTTCTCAACGATGCCAGTTCTTTTCAATCATTTCAAAGAGCACTGGAATCCTATGGTGCCTCAAGAGCCACTGAGCAAAAAGAGGAGGGAGGGGGAATAAAAGCCCCTCACTCTAGTTTCAACCAGAGCACATCATGATACACACACACACACACTACACATACACATATGTATATGGGACCCATTTAAAATTTTGTTAGAAAAAATTCCCAAACACTGTATCATATCATGATGATTCTTAATGCTGTTATGATCGACACTAGAAACTTCTTGAAGTCAGAAACCTTGTCTTGTATTTTTGGTCTCACAATAATGTGAAACCTCCTTTGACCTATGAGCCAGCCTTCTGAAGAAGGAGCAAATGGAAATCATTGCCCAGGAGATGCTCTGGGCTCCAGAACAGTGCGGTCTAAGCATCTCCCATGGCCCCTGTCAACCTTGCTGTTGGCTTCTCTCTAAAGCCAATTAAATTATTCACGGTACCTGCAGCCTTCTCACTGTTATCACAACTCATCGAGTTCTCTCCCAAGAGGGAAGTGATGTCTTCTCCAAATATCTTGAGGCAATTTTCAATGAGAAATTGTATAAGAGAAACCTGTAACACAAAAAGACAAAAATGGGGTGCTCTTTTTCATAGGGCATAGTTATAAATCACATTTTGTATATAGACCTTGGACCTAATAAAAAGCGTGAAAGACTTCCGAGAAAAATTCAGAGTTGATAAAAATATATAGAAACCAAAGTTGTCTAAGAAATAACCTAGAAAGAATAATACTTTCCAGTGTACTTTGGGTACAGATTTTAAAATACTGCTCATCAGTGGGGTAAAGTTATAATTTGTGGCCTAGTTTAATAGCTAACATTTGGTATCAATGGTTACACTGTTAAAATTAGAATAATTTTCGGGGCACCTGGGTGGCTCAGTCAGTTGAGCATCCAACTCTTGATTTTCTCTCAGGTCATGATCTCATGGTGGTGAGGTTGAGCCTCACACGGAGCCAACACTGGGCTCCGTGGTCAGTGGGGAATCTGCTTGGGCTTCTCCCTCTCACTGTGCCCTGCTCACGTTCTATCAAATAAATAAATACTTAAAAAAAAAGGAAATAAGACTAGGATAATTTTCAAAGTAACCTAATTTATTAAATTTTACTTATTTCCTTTTTGTTTTTAAATTTTGTTTCCAGTTTCACTGAGCTGTAACTGATGTATAACATCTCATTAAAATTTATAAAGTATAAACAAAAACTTATGAAATCCATTTCTTAAATGAAGTATCTGAAGGTTAGGAAGCAGAGATTTTTGTGGGTTTTTTTGTGAGGGAAAACCCATGAAGCTGGAGAGAAAACATGTCTGTCTAACTTCAGTCCTTTCTCATGCATTGCTTTGCCTCATGCTGGCATGGGAAGAGTTGTCATCTTATTAGGCATGTTGTGGTTCCATTAGAATATTCTGGAATCTTTTACTAGTTTCCGTATGATGTAGCAGAGGTGAAATAGTAGCCAAGTATTTTTCTAAATAAGCCACAACTTGCAGAGGAAAGCCAATGTGTTTGGAGCCATGGGTGCTCATATTGCTCAAGCCACCTAAGATGTGCCAGTAATGATGGAAGGAGCTTGGTGTTGTCACCATTGTGTAATGAAGAAACCAGGGCTTTACCCGAGGTTACAAGTCCTTCAAGGGTTAGGCTGAGAGTTGAACCTTGACTTGTCAAGCTCCAAAGCCCAGGTTCTTTTCTATTATATGATATGACTCTTCTCTCTCTCTTGTTTAATCAGTCTAGTGTTTAGTCTCCTGGATGGCGAAGAAGTGACTCAACTCCTCTGAGTTTCCTGCTTAATGACACCCCTTCCCAGACCCCACCACAGTAGGATAGAGAACTCTCACACTCCAGGGGAGCCTAAGGAAAATGTGCACTTGACAAAACAGATCCATCAGAGTTACTACTGCTTATTTCCAGTTCAGAATAGGGATTCTACCCTCTAGGGGACAAAAATGAGAGCTCTCATTACCTTTTTAATGAAGTTTTCTTCCAATTCTGAACTGCAGGAATTAGGTGGACAAAGGATGCTTGGGGCTATACACACTGATAAATTATAAGCTGTCATCTGATTGGATGAGGATTGTTGCTCAATGTTGTGTAACACTCCAAAAAGGTATCGCAAGAGAACAACATTCACTTTTGGCAGCTGGGCTAAAAGCCTAAGGTCAGAAAAAAGCACTTTTAGATAAGACAAGTCATTCCCCTTAGGAGGTTGGAAATACAGAGATAGGGAACAAGATACGTCTTTGTATATCTAGTACACAGCCCGCTGCAGCAGAGTTGCAGGTGTGAATGTATACAAAAATGTTTCACTGAATTCAGTTCCTGAACCAGATAAAAACTTCTCTGGTTAGTTAAATGTTTGACAAACTTAAGGTTATAACCCTGGCAATTAATGCTCTAGCATCTCTCTTAGACCAGTGGATTTCATCTTCCAGTTTCATATATCCAGAAGGTATAAAATGGCCAAGGATTCTGGATTAATAAAATCAGGAGAAGAACAAGAATAGCCCTAAGGCATGCCTCTGTCCTGGATTTGGCCTCCATGGCTGTGAAGAATTGAAACTCTTTGGCATGGGTCATTATTTTAGTGGACAAAGCTGCAAAATGTGAGCGAGAATTTTCCTAATAGTGTATTAGCTGTAATTTTGAGGTGTGACCAAAGTAGAGTAATTATTGCATCATTACCTCTGGGCTGCAGTTATTTTCTCCTCTTCATTCCCTTGATCAATAACACCAAGCCATTTGTCATAGAGATCGGATAAAAATATACTTCCTTGGATATTTCTAAGAAAATCCTTATGGAGATTAAAAAAATATATGTAATAGAAAATATATATTAGAAATATCACAGAGAAAATATTTAATTAAAAAATTTCAGTTCAGGCCCCACTTCCTTCACAGATACCCAAACTGTGACCCACATGGAGCTCAGCTCTGACTCTCTAAGCAGGTGCTTATATTTTCTCCAACGAAGACTTAGAAGCATAAAAGCAGAGCTTGGGCTGTGGTGGAAATGAAAATAAAGCTCCCTTCTATTATCTGGAACTTACTTTTTTGTGTGTATTATTATTATTATTATTATTTTTTTTTTTTTTGCAAACTACTACGAACTGACAGGGTCTGGCTATTAAGACCATCCTAAATCCTATTAGTTTCTTGGACAGAAATACACATACCCATTTTGCTTGTTTTAGACACAGTGCTAGCTCTTAATTCTAGCAAGAAAAGTTCTGAAACAAACAGAAAACAAACAAGTGTGCCCTTACACACATATTAGGAAAGAATTAGGTCTTCTGACTTGGGGTGTATGTGCTCCTTGGAAGAAAGCTACTCTCATAATTGCTTCATTCTTCCTTTTTTTAACTGTTTAAAAGTCAATAATCTAATGGCAAACTCATTGTGGTCCTGAGGATATATTCATTTCTTGTGTAGGCCAGTTCTTCAGTTAGACATGATATTATCAAGGCGAAGGTTGCAGAATCGTTCTCCACCAAGGTCAGTCAACTTCAAGAAGACAATATTTTAGAAATGTCTAAGAACTACACCCAAAAGTGGTCACCCTCTTCCTAGTCTGTACTTATAACATGGAAATAGGAAAGAACCTACTAACTCTTGCTAGAAAATCAATTCCACGTGTGCACCTTACAGTGGGCAACACTCATCTTGCTATTCGCATAGTGTATCATCATTCTTGATGCCTATATGTATATTGCTAGTGTATATTACTATGGCCCCAGTGTAGTAGTGGTTCACTAAGTCATTTCTGGACTACTGTTATTGATCATATCTTCCAACATTAATGGGGGACAAGGAAAGACCAAATGTGACTGAGATTCTAAGATTGTAGTATTACTACATTATCATGAATTTGTTCAGAGTTGTTAATATGTGCCAAGGTGGATGAATTGAATTCTTTCTCTGTTCTATTTCTTTTGGAAACTTTGCCTTCATTAGGAGGGTGGTGAGGATGTTTGCTTTGGTATATGTGTAAGTGTATATTTAGAAATTCACTATCATTACTAGTAGTCAGATTAGTATTAGTATTTTGAAGTCTTCAGGAGTGAAGGTGGGGAGGGTGGTGTGTGGTGAAAATAAAGTATTTCTAACATATGGGACTTTTGACTCCTAAAGTAGCTTCCTTAAATTTTGATTTTTGTCAGGTGTTTTTTTCAGTTTGTCAGGTTCTTAATCTATTGTGCTCATTATGGTTCTTGGGCAGTCATGATGAAGGACACCAATCATAGCTTCAGTTACTGGTGTGTGGATAATGCTAGAACTTTCCCTACCTTTAGGACGGATGCTACCACAAGAACAGATTCACTGTCCAGGTTCACTTTGTCCCCGGAATTTAGTTTCTCCTTTAGGACTCTGCATGATTTTATATTGGCTGATTTTCTGAAAATGCCTTCTGTGAGTGGTCCTTTTTGATTGATAAAGCAAAGCATATCCTGTAGGAAGAAAAGTATGTGGCATTTCACATCCACAATCCCAGAGCATAGGCTTGTACAAGAGAATGTGATGGTATACTGTTTAAGGGCTGGAAGAACTAAAATCAATTTAGATTTTTTTTTTCAGTGTCTCTTTATATTTTCTACCAAAAATCCATTTTACAGTCATATAATGAAATATTTTAAACACTTATTTTAATCAGACTTTCCTTTTCATTGAATTTATACTTTTAAATCAAACTGCTCTGCTTCAAGGTCTTTGTGGAATCACCATCTGTTTCCTACTTTACCATTCTTTTTTCATTATTCTCTTACATAGATGCCCTTCCCTAAGTATGGAAATCTTTTGCCATACTCATTTCCCATTTATTTATTTCTCTTTAAGTGACTATATACTCCATTCCTACTTCTTCTATTTCCTTCCCTTTTTAAAAATCAGGCTCAAAATCTCTCTTCTCTGTCTCTGATTACATTCCCTTCTTATGAGTCTTTCATTGTCTTTTGCTCTATCTTCATGTCCTCTCCTTGCAGTGTAGAAAGTCAGGTAGTCTAAGGGATCTGAAATCTGTTATGCTACTTATGTATTGTGTGACCTGGGGCACACACATACTGTACTGAGGCTTCTAATTCATTTGTGAAGAGCGGAAGATGATAATCCTAGCTACCCCCTAAATTTGCTGTGATGCAAGGACTAGGGTAGTAGCTAGCATGTAACTAACATGATAAATTCCTTCATTATCTAGCAGAACATTCCCTACATCTCTCAGGGATACTGGACACTCAATTAATGTCAACCCTGACAATCTGAGATAACATGGGCCAAACTCTGTGGCTTTCAATTGACATATTGTTAGGGTTAATGAATTCATATTTGCCAGAGGATGAGTCTTTATGCTTGTGTTAGGTGTTTTCAGTTGTTAGATTGAGTAGACTCAGCTGAAGGAGACTTGAGACTAATTTGAGTTCAGGAAGGCAATGAAGGAGGAATGTGAAGATGATGTGGACTCTCAGAGACTCGTACATAGAGTCCATTTTGACTGATCCGAACAGGACTACATGGGTCTTTGTGGAAACAAGAAACAAGTGGAGTGGACAAAAATGTCTTTTCCTGTTGTATTTGCCTCATGACTCTGCAGGACCTAAATCAGATTCTACTCTTTGAAATAACAGTAACAGAGCTTCTCAGCCAAAGCCAGGGGCTGTCTTACGACTTCTCCATTTGGGGAGAGATGTGGATGAGAACACTTGGCCTCTCAGAGTTTCCCCTCCTCCAGAGGGCTTAGGAGACCGAAATGGAAGACCTACCAGAATTGGGGAGGGCACGTTGTCATTATCACACACATCCGTGAGGGAAGCTCCAAAGAGCTTTCCAGGCTTTGCAGAAGGTGGGACTGTGCACTGGTTGTTCTGGCAAGTGCTGGGGCTGCACCAAAAAGCCCAGTTTCTGAAATAACACTTTTTAATTTTCTTCTGGCCTGAGTCTATGGAAGAAGTGAGATGATGATTATTATTTGTAGTAGTAGTAGTAGTAGTTTAATTCGCTTATCTTTATTTTCACCATTGCCATTTTACAGCATGTTCATTGCAATGGCTAGAAGAGGGAAACTGAGTCATTTGTTGTGTAGAATTCTCCATGTTCTGAAGTTGGCTAATAGCATCCTTGTGGTGTTAATGTTTTCATTCCCAGATCCTGCAAAGCGATGGTTAAATCTAGAGACTCGATCAGCCTCAGGGTCAACACTTGCACTGCCATCTACTGCCTGTTGACCTATATCATTAGGCACTCAACTTGTAGTTTGCTTCCAGTGGATTCATCAGGTGTCAGATCAGATTTTATTTATTTATTTAATTTTTTTTTTCAGATCTGATTTTAAAAGCTAAAAAGATTTGGTATTCAAATCAAGCTGAGTTTGGTAATCGTCTGCTTTCACAGTGAGTCCCCTCCCAGCCTTAGACTTCCTCTTTGACTTTCTGAGTGCTCAGCTCTCTCATCAGAAAAATCTGCCTTTCATGACATGATCTGCCTGACCCCACTTCTCTGCCAGCCTCTGGCGCCTCTGCTCTGGGCCTTCTCCAAGGATGACTTGCTACAGTCGGAGTCCTTGGGAAATAGTCATTACATGCTGGCTATGTGGTAAGATTCCAGGGGGTTGTGTTTTCTTGTGATACCCCACCAAGCTAACCAGAGAGGATTTTTTTTTTTTTTTTTTGGTAAAATGTGTTTGATATTTACTGAAAAGAGCCTAATCCACAATGAACTGCACACAATTCCTCACACACACTCAAATATACATATACATACACCCACATATAAGTACAAGGCTTGAAAGAAAGCATACTTAAAGAAAAACACTGAGAAATTACGAATGCATTTATTTACTCCCAATTTCCAGAGAGGATTTTGAATTACCCAGCACTCTTTATCAAAGGAATGAGGAAGAAGAGCTTTACAAAGAAAAGCTGAGTTCAAAGTTTCTACTGCTCAGCTATGAATGTTTTCCTTATAAGATATCTTAACATTTGCTTACATCATCTGCTTAAGTAACTGAATTTTTTAAAAGTCCACAGAGGAGCCAAGCTGCAGAAGCATAAACAAATGAGCAACATTTCACCAAACACCCTTAAACACCCTTAAATACCCGACTGCTGGGCTTTTCTGGGCTGCAGTGAGTGCACCACCATGTCCACTCATGTGGGTAGCAACACTCACGTTATTTGACCGGAGAGACCAGGATCTAAGAACCAGGAGCTTCCTAGTTCTGCCACTTGGTTAGATTACTCAAAAATTTTTAAGCTTCGGTTTACTCAACTTCAATGTAAATGTTGCTGCCTACGATTCATTGAACTAAATATAATGTACTACTCAGCACAAGGCATGGTTCGTGGCAGTCTTGGTAAAAGTAATTTCCTTGCTCAGAGGGCCTCAGGCAGTCTAGACATCAACCTCTTATCTCTCACCCCACAAAGCAGACATCACTCCCATTCTCTATTTGATTTTGCAACCACAAGAAGGTAGGCAATCATGAAAGACTGCCACCACTTTGCTTAACTAAGGCTCCTTCTTCCTGCCCTGAAATTGATACCCTTACCATTTTAAAAGGAGAGAATAAAGAAAGCAAATACTTCTTAAATCCAGGGGAAGATTTCTGTACACCAAAATGTATGTATTTGCTTAAGATACATGTTAATATATAAGATGAGCTGTTGTATGCAACCTGGGTTCTCTACTCTTACCCTAGTTTTATTATTTCTAAAACTACCCAAATATATTTTATTATTCAGCTTTAATAAGAAGAATGCTCTTAAGAAGCATGTTGAATCCCTTGATATAAAGCTATATATCTAGCTACTTTATGAATATTTACAGAAAGCAAGTAGACATTGAGTCCTATACTTTCTCAAAGATATTTTCAAGCTTAGCTGGATGTTTTTTATGTGCATTATTTGCTATTAGACTTCATGTCGCCTTTGTGACTAATAAAAATATAAGCTATAACCATGAAAAAATGGGAATGATTAAATAAGCTAACTTTATAGAAACCTATCCTTTCTTAAACAGTCTTGGCAAGATTTGGGTTAACTTTTCCTAATGCTCAAATTAGGGTATGAATATTAAAAATAATAGTTTTGAAACTTTGTGCTTACCGAATAACAACCATAACAATAAAATACTTTCTTTTTTGGCCCCAATACTTCCCATGTTAATAACACATTTTATCAGAGGAAGAAATATCAATAGGAATACTGGAATGGTAGGGGGAAAATTAGCAAGAAGGATGGTTAAAATGCCCTGACCATAAACATTCCGTGTAGCTCCAGCCTTGACCTGGGTCTGAAGCAGACATGGAAAGTGGGAGCAGAATTGAGAGTTAAATTCTAACTGGAACCCCAAGGCCACTTCTGCCTATGCCCTGAATAAAACAAATTCAGTTCCGTAACTCTTTACTCCACTGGAGTTCTTCCATTCCAGGTGCATCTAAGCCATGCAGTCATTTGATCCCACCCTGTGGCCCGAGATACTAGACAAAACCCTGGAATGGGGAACCCTGGTTTCCAGGGCACAAACAGCTTGTGCTCTAATAAGACACATGGATGTGTATACACATAATTATATGTAGAGAAGTGTTCTGGGGATACACAGAAAGGAGTAATGGTCTACCTAGAAGAATTAAAACAACCTTTATTGGGTTGTTTTAATTAAGTTGTTTAATTAAGTTGTTTTAACTTAATCAAGAGTTGGGTCTTGATTTCAGACCTTTGGGTTTCTCTAAACTTGATTGTGCATATTTGGGGGTTCCTGCCTATACTGCTCCTCCCCACCCCTCCACAAAGAGAGCAAGCTATGTCATGAATTTGTGGTCAAGAGTGGAGACACAAGCCAAGAGAAGGCACTTAAAGAAAGGGAAGGGGCTCACCTCTGTCTTGCTGGTTCTGGGTTGGGTGCCTGGGTTTCAGGATGAACTGGCCTTGCATCTCTGTGACTCCCTGCTCCAAAAGGAGGGACTCCTGGAGGGCAGAAGGAGAGATGGAGTCCTCTGATGTCTGTGGCAGCAGGGTAGTAGAGGGAAGATGGCTCATTTTAATTCCATAGGGATGTTCATGTCCTATATGGAAAAAATATAGATTCACACTGATGGTGGTGGCTGTCACCAAACCCACCACCTTACCATGAGTGTATGTACCACACTGGCATATGCTGCTATTCTCCTGGGGCTTCTGCATTAAAAAGGCTGTGCCTCCTGAGTGAGCATCATATTTGCTCTTGTTGGGGACCCACTGCAAGAAGCAGGTGCCCAAGGAAAAGATTTTAAGAAGTGAAAAAAAAAAAACTGAACGCATGTTACTCTGCTTGGAATACATGGATTCATCAGTGTTGCGCAGTGCTGACTTTTGCTGTGTTTCCATGTGAGAATATTTAAGGCCTTCTAGTTTCTGCCTGGAGACTAATGAGATCTATACATCTTGGGCAAATTACTTGACCCCTCTGAGCCTTACATTCATTCATCCTTTGAAATGCTTGCCCTCACACAAACTTAAAAGGATCAGAGAAAAAAAAAAAGGATTAGAGTAAATATATTAATAAGCATTGGTGGTTAATATTTTTTAAATAATTGGACCATATATATTAAAAATCGCTATTCTCTCTCACATAATGTCAGTTGAACAGATATTTTTTTTCCATTTCCTTTTGTCAGTTCTAGAGCCAGAGTTACTCAACGGTGATGGGATGGGTTGCCTTTATGCTTGATGCTTCCCTCCTACTGCTGCCCTTCCTCCAAGAGGAGTCCTGCCAGGCGATGATCAGAGGGAAGGCTGGTGAGTGTTGGGAACCCAGAGGCAAAGTGCCAAATGACGTTTGGAAACGTCAGAGTGGAAAACTGCACCCAGAATCAGTGAGAATTGCCTGGCAAGTGATTTGTTTTGCTCTTGTATGCTTTAAATTGTTTACACCATAGAATTCTCAAAGACCCTGTGCTGTATGATATGGATATCATTTTTTAAGAATAGAATCAAAGTTCTCTTTCTGTCATTTCTGTTTATTACTGAATATAACTTGGGGAGCTTTTGCTGTTCCTTTTCATCTGTCAGAGATGCAATGTCAGTGCTCTGTTCACAAGAATCAGTGACTTCCCTCTTTTAAGGAAAAAGAAGCTTCTGTGACAGCAACACAACCAGATCACCAAGATAACCAGGAGAAAATTGGCAACTGAGAATTGAGAGCATTGTTAAAAAATGCATTTGGAATGCTGCTAATGGCTCATCATGAATGACAGGCTCTCCAGATTCCTTAGAGCTGCCTTGCTGTGTGAAGCTGCTGAAAGTCTAAAAAGTTATCATCTACATTGTTTACCTAAATTAATTTATTAAAATAAATATATTTACATATTTAACTTTTTCCCTTTTTATTTTTTATTTTATTTTATTGTTTTTTAATTTTATTTATTTATTTGACAAAGAGAGAGATCACAAGTAGGCAGAGAGGCAGGCAGAAGAAGAGGGGGAAAGCAGGCTCCCCACTGAGCAGAGAGCCTGATGCGGGGCTCGATCCCAGGACCCTGAGACCATGACCTGAGCCGAAGGCAGAGGCCTTACCCACTGAGCCACTCAGGCGCCTCTCCCCTTTTTATTATTGACCGACTTTCAATTATTATTGACCGACTTTTTAATATGTCAATATTAATACAAAACGTGAAATGGAGGAAGGCTTTGTCTTCAGCTATGCACTTAGTGACTCTCTAGTCTAAGACTGGGAATATACATTTCTTAGAAAGAAATTGGTCGTTTAGATTTCCAGATCATTTGAAAACATTCCTCAGATAACTTAAAAAAGAGTAATAGCCTTAAGGTATTATTTTATTTTTGAGATTTTATTTATTTATTTGTCAGAGAGAGAGAGAGCACAAGCAGGGGGAATGACAGGCAGAGGGAGAAGCAGACTCCCTGCTCGGCAGGGAGCCTGATGCAGGGCTCAATCCCAGAACCCTGGGATCATAGCCTGAGCGGAAGGCAGATGCTTAACTGACTGAGCTACCCAGGCATCCTGCCTCACAAGATTATTAAAAAGATTTTTAAAAATTGCATATAAGAAGGAATGCTCTAAGATCTCTAGCAGCAATCATTGTTGCCATTACCATACATTACTACTTCAAGGTCTGCTACATATCTATCTTGTCCTCTTTCTCTTGTTTTTTTATCCCTTCTATTACTAGTAAACACTGAACATTTTGCTAATCCAAAGATCTTTTTTTTTTTAGAGAACTTGTGCTAATAACTATTTTAGGAGAGGTGTAATTGGTTTATCAATAACCTTAAGAACAGTGATGAAAAAAAATAAATTAAAAAAAAAGAACAGTGATGGGAAAAGCCTGAGAAACAGCAAAGTGCAGGTAGTTTAGTCAGTGAAGACTTGAGGAGTTTAAATGTGATTATCTCATTTTCTTTATGATGCTGAGAAAACTTCTGGGCACAGGGCAGGTGTTAAATACACACTTATACCTGAATTCAGAGACATGACTCCATTTTAGAGGATTTTCACAAAATAGAGGCTTCTTAGTAGTTAAGAACTGGAATTCAAGACCAGAATATGAAAACTGAATGTATGGGAAAAAGAAATTCTAATCCATTTTGCTTTCACACCTAAGTGAGTAAAAAAGTAAGTAAATAATAAATAAAAAATTTTCAAGATAGTTCTTTTTGTCGAGTAAAAAGAAATAGAAAAGAAAAATTTAGGCCTAATTAGGCCATAAGCTGCTGAATGAAGAGAGATCATCAGTGCCTGGGGAAAAAGTAAGTACCTGGTAATTATTTAGTAAATGTATGAGTGAATATTGCATGTGATTTTTACTTTTAAGGGTATTTAAGCTTAAGACAGAACAACCATTACTTTGAGATGTAGAGTTACAATTTTGAACCTAATCAATCCCATCTTACATTTCCCCCGACACTTACCAGTGAGTGGGTGCGGGGCTGCTTCCTTGCCAGAACTCACCCACAGCTGGTAATCTTTCTCAGAGCCCTTGGAGACAAAAAGAACTATGCATCATAACAAATCTTTAACAGCACTTGAAGAACGTATTTCCTCAGCATTTCTGTGTTTCCAGAAAGAAAGAACTGGGGCCAGTATAAATGCTATTTGGTCCTTGGAGGTAGCTATAGTACTTGTTAACTTGTTCCCCTCACAGCCTCCAGTAGACCATCCCACTTTCTTGTCATTTTTGATAAAGGCCAAGAGGCCATGGTACAATCAGCCCCTCACTGTGTGGGTGACTCATGGCATAAGAAATCAGTTGTGCCCCTTCACTAAGGAGGAAAGGTCTAATTTCAGACTCCTGCCTTCTGTTGTCTCTAGACTCCTTGGGTAATGTTGGCTTTTGCCTCCAAATGTCCTGCCCAGACATGCATATTGTCCAGAGAGCCATATACTCTGCTATGACTTTTTCTGAGCAAAGTAACTTGAAAGGCATCAGTAAGTCAGCAGCCCTGAGCAAAAGGAGATGAATATCCAAGAAGTCCTGAGGTGATAGCAAACTGAAGTTAACCACTGGCTTTGGTGCACGCAAGCCCCACTTCAGGGAGAGAAAGATCAAGGACTCTAACCTAGACTACAGGTCAGATGCAGAAAACAATTACTCCCAGCAGAATTATTGCTCAGAAATACCGGAAATCCCACTTGAAACAAACAAGTCTAAATTATAAAGATTGCTGAACTATTTTAAAGAGTCTTCTAGGAGACTAAAGCAAAAAAAAAAAAAGTTTGAAATGGTTGTTGGTGATAGGTACTATGCTTGCCCTTGACTCCTGAATAAAAATCATGACCTTGCCCTTATGAAGGAAGGCCATAGGTATGGACACAGACATAGACACAGACACAGACACACACAGAGCTAAATCTACTCAAAATTGTATTGCAAATAAGAAGTGAAAGCTAGGGACGCCTGGGTGACTCAGTTGGTTGAGCAGCTGCCTTCGGCTCAGGTCGCGGTCCCAGGGTCCTGGGATCGAGTCCCACATCGGGCTCCTTGCTCAGCAGGGAGCCTGCTTCTGCCTCTCCATCTGCTTGTGTTCTCTCTCTCTCTCTCTGACAAGTAAATAAATAAAATATTAAAAAAAAAAAAAGAAGTGAAAGCTAATAAAGTAGGGTAGGGTTTGGAAATGCTATGCTAGAATCCCTTAAATCAGGCATACATAAAGCCAAATAACCCCAATTCTTCATTAAAACAGTAATTCTTTATCTAGTGAGATCAATCACTTTATGCAAAGGAAAATCACAAACATGAAATAAAATGAGATATATCATTAATCAATCTCCCCAACATCATCCCTAAAACCACTCACTCTCTAAGATTTAATTCTTATTTAAGGTATATATATCATACAGGTTAGAAATCAATGCAGAGATGTACTTTACCCAGTACATATGAATTCAATTTTATTTCAGATGTATTATTAAATTTTGTTTATACAGAAATCATTGATTTCTTATGCCAAATTCTGGTTGTTCTG
Source organism: Procyon lotor (assembly GCA_028646535.1). Taxonomy (NCBI): domain Eukaryota; kingdom Metazoa; phylum Chordata; class Mammalia; order Carnivora; family Procyonidae; genus Procyon; species Procyon lotor. The sequence goes on from CM053604.1 coordinate 84,215,985, forward strand.
AATTTTTAAGGGCTTAATTATACCATTGGGTCAGAATTTAAATTAGAATCTTGTAATTATGTCATGTATCATAGCAAGACATTTTTGAATTTATAGAGGACTTTTTAATTTTATTTTTAAAGATTTTATTTGTTTATTTGACAAAGAGAGAAAGAGAAAGCGAGAGAGAGAGCGAGCACGCACAAGCAGGGGGAGCAGCAGAGGAAGAGAGGGAAGCAGGCTCTCCAGTGAGCAGGGAGCCCGATGAGGGGCTCCATCCCAGAGCCCTGGGCTCATGATCTGAACCAAAGGCAGATGCTTAATGACTGAGCAACCCCGGCAACCCTATAGAGGATTTTATGTAACAAGTTGTACTTTATAAGTTCTCCCCTCAGTTCTGTCCAACTGACTATCACTCACCCTCCCTTTTTTCTTAGAAAACTTCATCATCAAATATGTCCATATCTTTCATCAAAAAAAAAAAAAAAATCCAGCAACTCACACCAGCACCATCAAAACATAAAGGAATAGACAGTTAAAACCAAAACAAGACAAAAGTGATATGTACTTATGGTCTTATTCAGAACTTGTCTTCTTCTTTACCAGTTCATAATGGGTGTGACCCGCCTCATCCCAAGGACCTGCCTCAAGAGGAGGTAGCTTCTAGCCATGTGGTCTTTATGTCAACATGTACAACAAAACATGTAATTTAGGATTCATCAAACTGGGATTGAGTCCTTGGGTGAGAACCAGGGCAAATAGGGATGGGGAGGAATCAGGAACAAAGGCACAGAAAGAAGAGTCCAAGAGCGGAGGAAATATTTAGAAACTTAAAAATATTTTATTGTCTGTGTATAAAATATATATAATAAACTGCACGTTGTTATTAGTACTCTAAAATTATAGCCCAATTTTATGCTATGACTTTGAAATCACAGAAAATTTAAAATGGGAATGCAAGAATAGCACCCATGTATAGGCTAATAATATAGCTTTGCTGCCTTCAATTTCTAAATTTGAGGGATGAAATATGACCATAAGATCTATAATAATCAGCTGGCTTACAATGGGAGGTACACAACACACACACACACACACACACACACACACACACACACACACACGAAGCTCAAAAGTCAAAGTTGGTTTTTAAACTAAAAACAGTCTGCCGGCAACTTACACTTATTCCTAGCATCGGTAGTGACATATTGATAGTGTCATTCGCTGTGTCTGAATTTGTTACTGTTACAGTTACAGACTGTAAAAAAGAAATAAGAAAGATTGCTATAAATTTTTAAAAATTTAAAGCAGGTGACCAAATAATTATGTCCAAATTATTATCCATACTCTAAAGGCAAATCTTGTTTGCCTTTAGAGGTAATGACAAAGTAAAACATAAGTAGAGCACACAGCCTTAATTATATTTTCATTTCTTTACATAACTTGAAACTAGTAGGAAGCATTTCAGTAAAACATATGTTTCCCTTTAAGGATTTGTGGCACACAAAATATAGCAGCCTAAGCAAGAATGAAAAACGGAGAATTCCAAAAGGGGACAAGGGCTGACCCTGAGCTCCAAAGGCTATTTCCAAAATGGAGGGCGGAGATAGTTTAAAAAGGAGGAGCTAGATACTTTTCTCTCTTCCTGAGTTGTATTTTTTATCGTATGGCTTTATTTCTTTGCAATTACATAGTCATTTCAGCAAAATTAGAATAAGAACTGGCTATGAAAGACATTTTTTTAAAAAACTACTATTTAGTTAGTACTTTCTTTGTGTCAGTCATCATGGTTACTGAGATTTCTATTCTTGAACTCTGTTGAGACAAATAAAACCGAGTCTAGAAAATGAGACTGAAAATTTTAGAAGTTTATATTCCATTCACAATTCTGACAGTGAGTAGTTATTTATAATAGCTCTATCTTACATTGAGAAACTGCGCCATACAACTAGGAAAATGGTTTACAGAATATTATCTGAAAGGGATGATAGGAATCTTAGGTGATATCTATAAAACTATCTGAATTCGAAAAGACATTTTAAAATAAGACAATATGTAACCAACTATGCGTACAGTTTTTATAACATTATTAGGCAAGGAGGCCTGTGTCCTTTGAGAAACAGTGCATAAAGAAGACAAGCAGCACAAGTGAATGCTCACAGACCTTAAAATATATTGAAAACAAAGTCAAAAGAAACTTGTCCTTTCATTGTATTTTTCTTCTTATGAATTGAATGCAATTTCTTGATATGACAGATGGCCCAAAAGTTGTTTGATAATCGGACTTTTATAAATGAAAATGTTCATTGATTTCAAACTACTTGAGGTTTAGGGATTATAAAAAAAAAGTGTTCAAAACCCAGCATTAGGACTCAGAGCACCTAAACTCAAGGATATCCTATGTTAAATTGTCTAAGAAGGGCTTCCTATGTTAAATTGTCTAGAGGATTCAAGACAGGTTCTTAGCTTGAAATTTAGTTAGAAGTAATTTCGATACAACTTAAAAACTCTCCCATGAAATATTTATTTATTTATCTATTTATTTGTCAGAGAGAGAGAGCACAAGCAAGGGTAGTGGCAGGAAGAGCAGGCAGAGGGAGAAGCAAGTCTCCTGCTGAGCAGGGAGCCTGATGCAGGGCTTGATCCCAAGACCCTGGGATCATGACCTGAGCCGAAGGCAGATGCTTAACTGACTGAGCCACCCAGGCATCCTTCCCATGAAATCTTTTTAAAGTAAAAAAAGAAAAGAAAAAAAAAAGGCTCTTTTGGAATACTAATAATCACTCCTTAATTTATCTGGTCTGCAAGATAATGGTTTTCATGGCATAAGGAACATACTATGTTCAAAATAGTAATTCCAGGGATGTATGTATATTTTCCTCCATGTTGTAGGTTCTCTAAAACAGATAAATTCCAGTAGATACAGCTCTTTCTAAACAAATAACTTTAGAAAAATAAACTGTTTTTTGAAATAATTTAAAAGAAAAAGAAATGTTACTTTCTTTTTTCCTTTGAGTCAAAGTGTTACTTAATATATGAAGAACCAGGAAAATGTGATCAATTCTCAAGAGCTGAAGCCAACCCTGAGATGATCTAGATGTTCAGACTGTTAGCCAAAAACCACTATTACAATAATGCTCAATGATCCAAATGAAAATATGCTCACAATAAACAAAATAGATGTATCTTAGCATAGAAATTAAAAATATTTAAAAATGGAAATTTTTATCTGAAAAATATCTTAAAGAAAAAATTTGCCGACTAGGCTACATTGCATAATGGAGATGACAAATTGAAGTCAGTGATTTGAAAATAGATAATAGAAATTATCCAGTCTGTAGAAGACAGGGGGAAAAAATGGAAAAAAATCGACAGAGCCTGAGGGATCTGTGAACAATACCGAAGGGTCTAATGTACGTATAATTGGACTCTCAGGAGGAGAGAGGAGAGAAAATGGGGAAGAAAATATTTGAGGTAATAATGATTACAATTTTCCAAATTTGGTGAAGACACAAATTTATAAATTCAAGAAGTTCAGACTAGGCCAAAGAGGACAGATTCAAAGAAAATTATACTTTGATACGTCTTATCCACACTGCTAAAATAGAAACTGTTAAAAGCAGCTAGAGAAAAATGACATATCGCTTGCAGAGGATTAATGTTTGAATGATCACAGACCACTCATCAGAAAACATTAAGACCAAAAGACAGCGGAACATCTTTAAAGGTCTGAAAGGAAAGAGTTTGTGAATGAAATTCTACATCCCCAAAACATCTTTCAAGAGTGAGTGTGAAATAATGCCATATTCAGATAAATAATAAGAAAAATAAGAAAATCTGTTTGCACCAGATCTGCACAAGAAATGCTAAAGTTCAGGGCTCCTGGGTGGCTCGGTGGGTTAAAGCCTCTGCCTTCGGCTCAGGTCATGATCCCAGAGTCCTGGGATCGAGTCCCGCATCGGGCTCTGTGCTCAGCAGGGAGCCTTCTTTCCCTTCTCTCTCTTCCTGCCTCTCTGCCTGTTTGTGATCTCTCTGTCTAATAAATAAATAAAATCTTAAAAAAAAAAATAAATTAAAAAAAAAGAAATGCTAAAGTTCATCTCTCTAGGATGAAATGAAAAATGTTAGAGGGAAATTTGGATCTTTAGGAATGAGTGAAGAACACTAGAAATGTTTATTTTGTGTAAATTATACATAAATCAATTGATCTTTAAAAATTTCAAGGTAATTTTCCATGAAAAATTCTGAATGTAACCCACTGCCATGCCTAAAATCAAAGCAGGCAGAGACAAGAGTGTGCTCTGCTGCTGGAGAACTCTCTGGGCTCCCCTCATTCATGCAATGCATCTACCTGGTGCTTGGAAACCAATCAAAATATTTGCATGGCTTTTGCTTTGGCCAGGAATAACTACCTCTTTTTCCACCTTCAAATACTATTTTATGTGATCTAGAGCTACCGTAAAGTGTAACAGGAAAAAAAAAATCCATTTAAAGATAACCAAAGTATCTTGTTCATCATTGCAAATGTTTTGGCTATTACATTGCAATTTCAGAAATCAAATTTTACACAAATAACTGAGGCAGTTGGTTTGATTTTTTTCCCCCCAGTAGCTTAAAGAAAATGAGATAAAAATACACTGGTCCCTTAAAAGTATCATCCTTCTGAGCTCAATTTAACCCTGATATTCCTTGAAACAAAAGATCTTTCAAAACTCGTCTGCAGTTGACCTAACACTAAGTGAAATATCTGGCCCTTAAGTAGGTCCCGTACTGGAAAAGAGACATTATTGAAGTCAACTGACAAAATGGGAACATGGCTGGCAGAGTAAAGTATTATACCAGTGTTAAGTTTACTGAAGGTGATAATTGTATGGTGGTGATATAACAGACTATCTTTATTCTTAGGGAATACTTAGGTTTGACGATAAAGGGCCATGGCATTTGTATGACCCTCAAAAATAAATATACACATAACGCTTATTGGAGATAGAGAAAATAAGTGATAAAGCAAAATGGAATAAAATGTTACTAATAGGTGCATCTAGGTAAAGAGTGCAGGGGTGTTTTTTGTATTATTTTTATATTTACAACTTTTCCGTGAGTTTAGGGTTATACCAAAGAAAATATCATGGGGCAGTGGAGAAGAAATGTGGAAACAATCCAGACCATTCTGTACCTAAGTAGTGACCATTGGAAAAAATGCTTAATTCTATTAGGAAATACCTGCATATGAAAATCACTTTATTATAAGCCAGTATAATTGCTATTAGAAGGATCCAGAGAAATATGGACATTTAAGATGCAATACTCCTGCCATGCTTAAGTACTGTCGCATGGATTCCTCTCACTTCTTACGACCTAGGATTCACTTTTCCTCTATACAAAGACATACATGTAGATGGGGGAAATGGTACTTTTCTAAATACTCTCTCTCTTCTTATCTTTTGCTCTCTCCTTCTTTCCTTCCCATCTCTCCCTCCCTCGCTATCTCCACCTCCATCTCAATCTCTCTCATTTTATCTGAATCAGGAACACGGAAGTTAATTTTTGGTCTTAAAAACACTTACACAGGCACAGTTCTTGATGTCCTCAGTGAAGATTCTTAGAGGAATGCTTTTCGGCTGGTCCTTCTCTTTGGCTAGATTGATGTACCTAATCAAATTCAATAATAACCCAAAATAGAGGAGAATGAATTAGCTATTAGCTTACTTTCAAATCGATCTATGTGGATAAAATTTTCAACATACTCTGTTATTTTTAAATGCATATAAATAAACTCAGCAAAATCAAATTATGGGTTTGAACATGCAATACTATTTCAGGAAAATAAGACATGACTCAGAAAACAATAGGTTGCTCTTGTCCTGTGAGATTTGAGTAGCAGATCCAGTCCTCAGAGCTTTCCTGCCTAGACGGGAGGGTCCAGCGCCTTCAAGGGTAGGAATGAACATGATGCTTTGAGCATCACTCAGGAGAGTAAACTGCCTTAAGAAAATCTAATATATGTTTTGAGAATAATGTTAGCTCCAGTCATTGGGTCGGAGAGAAGGGGAAGATGAGAGTGATAACCAGAATTTCATCAAAAATAAGCAATATATGCATGTAAATGAGAGCGGATTATTTGGAGTAGCGGCCAGGGTGCATCTGAGTAAGAAATTATTTGAGGATAGTCCAACAATTTCTACTCAGGAGAGGAAACATAGTGTGGGGGCTCTGCTTTGAAAGGATTTATTCTTTTGTCATGGGTTAAAGATTTATACTATGTATAGTGACAAATACCTTTGAAGGAAAGAACGCCATTTTTCCTTTATTTCTGAAGAGCTGCAATTTAAAAAAAATGGGAAAAATATTAAGATACATACAATACCTACACTAACAAAATAAGATCACCATTCCAGGAAAAAAATATTAGCAGCCAGTTGACAAGGCTGTAGATGTATGTGTTAAATCGTCCTCTCCTCATAGTTGGGATTTTGAGGGAGCCCACTCTTTTATGAGCAGTAATAAAGCAATGGGAAGTAGATCCTAAAGTGGAAGGAAAGTTGGTTTCAAATATGAACACTTAATTGTAACTAGGTGATGCAAGCTATGTGACCATAGGCATGTTGCTTAACCTCTCTGATCTTCAGTTTCCAGAACAGGAAAAGGGTTAGTTATACCCCAGAGTGTTCCTGCAACTGCCAGTGTTATTCAGATATAAAGAACATTATTATTCAAATCAAATCATACATAAGAAATTTGGCATTTGGATGGAACTATTTTGGCCCAGAAACAAGAATATCTTTTTAGGAAAAAACACCTGTAATATTTTTATTTCTTTATATACATAGCAGATTGTAATATGTTAAATTAGTTCCTAGAAATGTATTCTTTTTTTTTTTTTTTT
>CM053604.1:84222949-84267585 GCA_028646535.1 Procyon lotor
CTAGAAATGTATTCTTCATTACTGTGATCCTCTGAGCGAGATCGATCCAGCTAGTGCCAAACTAGTGAATCACTGGCTTGAATAAGATATTTTTTCAATGTTTTCCCTTTTAGCCTATGTAAATATAAGACAAAGCGGTAGGTCTTACCCGAAGGTGGCCACAAAGTTCACCGTGGGCCAGCCCACGACAAAGGACCTCCCAGCACGGACGTTGGCGTCCCCTACTTTGTCCATACAGTTGGCAGTCCACATGGTGTTCAGTGGTATTTTATTTTTTATCTTAAAGTTTTTTTTATACCTAGAAAGATACCCAAACCAAACCTCTGTTAGTTTGTTTCATTAATGTTATGGGAGCAGCTGTGCTCATAAGAGACCAGTTCTCACTGCTCCAGGGCAAAGCCTGCCTCCCTAGTCTCTATCACCCCCTGTCCACAGCACAGCAAATGGTGGCATGGGCTTTACAAAGTGTGTGTTGAACAAAGTCTGGCCTAGGAGGGCCCTGAAAACACTTCCTCGAATGGCAGCAAGTAGCCATTTTTCTGAATGTTGAGTGTTGAGTAAAGACTGTATATTTTAGAGCTTTTTTTTTTTTTTTAATTTTTTTTTTTAAAGATTTTATTTATTTGACAGAGAGAAACACAGCGAGAGAGGGAGCACAAGCAGAGGGAATGGTAGCGGGAGAAGCAGGCTTCCTGCCGAGCAGGGAGCCCGATGCGGGGCTCAATCCCAGGACCCTGGGATCATGACCTGAGCCGAAGGCAGACGCTTAACGCCTGAGCCACCCAGGCGCCCCTATTTTAGAGCTTTTTAAGAAAACCATTAATTCACTTATTATTGTAGATTTGTTTCTTACTATATATAATTTTTATGGTTATTATTATAGTTAATTATTCATTTATGACTTGCTTACTTCAAAAAGTAATTGAGGGGCTGAACAAAGGTATCTGATACAAGACTTCTAAAAATAGTCATACAATTTTTTTCTTAAAAGAGACAAACCAGGGGGGCTCCTGGGTAGCTCAGTCGGTTAGTCCAACTCTTGGTTTCAGTTCAGGTGATGATCCCAGGGTCCTGAGGTCCAGTTCCCGTGTAAGACTCCCCACTCAGTGGGGAGTCTGCTTCCCCTCTCCCATTGCCCCTCCCCACACTCATGCTCACTCTTTCTAAATAAATAAATCTTTGAGAGAGAGAGAGAAAGAAACTGAAAACAAAAAATAAATCTGGACCAGAAAGATTAAAGAGTTACTTTCAACCTTAATTTAAAAATTTTTTTTTTTTTTCTAGCCTTTAAAGCATAGGTTATTTTCAATTTCCCTTCTTAAAATTTTGTTCCGTATCATTTTCCCTTAGATTCTGGCTAAAATCTATTAGCCTACAGATTGAGCCCAATTTAAAAATCATCAGTCCATCCATCAATCAATCCTAGATCAGTGGTTAGGAGGTCTTATATATGAGTGATGGATATTTCCCATTTCTCTGAGGAGTCAGAAGGTGATCAACTTTGTCAGTGGTGAAATTGCTTTTTGATAATTTCTGCCTAATCTTCTTTGACCTCTAACATGAAAACCACCATCTTGATTAATTTGGTTAATTCAAAATTTTAACTCTCAGGCTTGAGATTTAAATAGTTATAAGCTATAGGGGATGCCTAGGAAACTAGACACACCACTCTGGAACTCCTTATTATTCAGAAACATATGTGGAAACACTAAACTAAAATGAGATCAAAGACACCTCATGTGCAAAAATCCCTATGACTCCACTGATTCATGGAACAATTAAAAGCTAAAACTCTCCAATGGGATTTATGAAATAAAAATAATTTTGCCGGAAGCCCACTTGAAGGATAATCTAGAGTCAAAGCTTATGACATAATGAATATAAATTATCAGATATCTAGTTATCAGATAAAATCATTTTTCTAGATAATAACTCCAAAGGCATTGTCAAGCTAAAAATATATGGCCACTGGGAAAGATAGACATATATCTGTTTGTTTTTACAGATTTTTCCCCCCTAAAGTAGGTATCTGTGTATATACAGACACCTATGGTACGGTGTGGAAACTTCCAAATATATTGACCTAGAAAAAGCCATTTCAGTAATTTTCTCCCTAGTTCAAGAAAGGGCCAAGATTATCTACTCCAAACGAAGGAGTTATCCCAAAGCTCAGAACATGGTTTCCACTCTGCTATAACATTTGGAGCACTTACCATATGCCAAGCACTGTTCTAAATATTTTATAAATACATATATTAAAAATTTTATCTCCAAACAGCTACACTAGGTGGTCTCTAATAGTTCCATTTTGCAAATAAGAAAACTCACAGAAAGTTTAAATAAATTGCCAAAAACAAGAGACAGGGTTTAAACCCAGACAGCCTAACTCATGAGCCCATGTTTGTAACCACTAGGCCTCTGGGTGCTGACCTATTGTTCCTTGAGGTACCCTTCTCATTTTTCCTACCCTCAGCCTCATTTTGGTCCCCAGAGCCATCAGGCTTACTTATGGGATTTATCTGGGGAGTGAGAGGATAAACCTCAAGACATTATATTAACAAAACTAGTTGCCAGCTTAGAAATATTTAAAATGTATTACAATAAAGTTTTATACTTCAATGGATTCATCTATGTTTTTACTGTGTTTCTTCACTTTCAATCACTGACCCAACTGGATTAACTCAGTAAAAATTAGAAAGTACTAATCTAATGTAAACTGACTCAAGGAGGAGGAATAGGAGGAGAACTGCAGTTTTTACTTCTAAAAATAGTCCTTTATTATATTTGTATTAACATGATGGATATCACCCCTGCTTTCTGCTACCTCAACCTTTATACCAGAAGGGAAGCCTCAGTGCACGATGGAAATTTATAGGATTCTAGGGAGGTTTCCCTAAGATGCCCTAAGATTTCCCTAATCCCTAAGATTTCTAAGATGAGGGCATCTTCTTACTCATGTTGGGACTAGGGGTCATAGTATATTCTGTAAGTAACTCTTTGTAATTTCATTGATAATGAGTTAACAGTCATCTGCATCTTTTGACCTAAAAAATTCATTTTTTGTGCATTTTACATTCTGTAATAACTAAATGTGAGGAATGTGATGTCTAAAGAACTAAGTTCAGTCTCTTCCTTTTTGTAAATTCTTCATGAGCCTCTACAAGTACTAATATGTTTTTATTTTTTTTTTACTTTTTTTTTTTTAAGATTTTATTTATTTATTTGACAGAGAGACAGAGAGAGAGACAGCAAGAGAGGGAACACAAGCAGGGGGAGTGGGAGAGGGAGAAGTAGGCTTCCTGCTGAGCAGGAGCCCAATGAGGGCTTGATCCCAGGACCCTGGGGATCATGACCTGAGCCAAAGGCAGATGCTTAATGACTGAGCCACCCAGGTGCCCCCCTAGTACTAATATCTTAATATTTATCAAGTAGATAGTGTTCTTAAAAATAAATAATTTTATTTGAAAAAATAACTTATTTAGTATTCTAGTGAATACCAAAAGTAATAAGGAAGAGTCCATCTGACTTCAATTCTTGAGAAATTTCTAGCCATATGAAAAAATTGACAAAAATTCCCAATTTCACTGTTATTAACATCTTGTACCACTAGAGAAATATAATTTCTTTGTGAAGAAACGAACACTTAAATTCCCTTTAAAGATTTTTATTTATTTATTTATTCGATAGAGAGGAAAGAGATCACAAGTAGGCAGAGAGTCAGGCAGAGAGAGAGGGGACAGCAGGCTCCCCACTGAGCAGAGAGCCCAATGCGGGGCTCGATCCCAGGACACTGAGATCATGACCTGAGCTGAAGGCAGAGGCTTTAACCCACTGAGCCACCCAGGCGCCTCTTAAATTCCCTTTATTATTACACACAAACTAAAATTCACTAATTTTGACTGAATAAACAGGTAGCAATTAGTCAACTACTTACCCAATTTGTGTTAATTTCTATAGCGTCAACCTAAAGATGAGAGAGTTTCCAGCTGAAGCCTGAAGGTGAGCTGAGGTAAAATGGAACCTGGGTCACCCCACCCTCTTCTTATGGCTAATTGGAAAAACTAGGCACTAAACTCAGATTATTAATTTGGACAGATTGATTCAGGGCATAATACAATCCTCCAACTAAGAGCAAGCAAGGCATGACAAAGATGAAATAAGTTTATTATTGTAGGGGCTATTTCTTTTTAGCTGTTTCCATCTAGAAAAAAATGTAAATTTTTTCATATTAACAGTGACCATAAATATACCCACATATTTACTATGGGAATGATCTCATAGTCGTTTTCTAAAAATTGTGGCAAAAACTTGCACATGGTGGCAGCATGAAGTACCTATTGTACTTCAAAAAGTACCATTGCTCTTTACTGCAATGGATGGAATTGTGTCCCCTTCCCCACTGCTCGCCCACATTCTTACCATAAAGCCCTCTCTGCCAATATGACCATGTTCGGAGAGAGATTTTTGAAGAGGTAACCAAGTGGAAGTGGAGTCATTGGGGGTACGGTCCTAATCCAGTAGGATCGGTGCCCTTATCGGAAGAGGGAGAGCGATCTCTGTGCACCTGTACATGGAGGCACCAAGGAAATGCCCCAGGGCCCAGGCCAGAGGGCAGCCATCCGCAAGCAGAATGACAGCTCTCGCCAGAACCTGACCCTGATGGTGTCCTAAACTTGAACTTCCAAAAATCTGTGCTCTCTCTGTATCAAGGGCCTTGGTTTTAGAAACCAAATTAAAGTGTCTGAGATCACTTACATTGTCTAATATTTCTAATGGATGTAACAAGTATATAAGATACTCTTTCAGAAGCTGAATCTCTTAAAGAGAATATTAGTAAATACATTGGTGTAGATATGGTCACATCATAAAAACCCTTGAGTAGACACAAAGACCTAATATCAATAGCAGTATGTGGAAGACGAAAAATGTTGCACTTCTTTTGTAATAATGACCCAATCAAAATAAAAATTCAGCTCTTAAAAGGATGCGATTCTCTTGTGGAGAAAGGACACTATCTTTATATAAAATTTTCAGCAGCACACCATAGGCTCTGTAAAACCCACTGAAAGATAAGCAGTATTCAGGACCATAAGTGGCTCTAGCAGGAAAAGAAAAGTCTTCTCTCCCTACATACTGTAATAATTACAAAGATGAAAACAAAGTAAGGAGAACAGGTTCCTCTTATAAATCCAATGTGAGTGGTCTGCAAGGTCCCAAGGAGCAGAAAGGAGTTTGCTATTTGTTAGCATGTCTCTTGGATCAATCATGGAAGAGTACCTCACGGAGTGGCAGGAAGAGCGTGGCCTTTCCACGAAGGCAGGCCTGGCTTGGAGGCTCTCCCACCATCTCCCGGTGGACGACAGGCCTGTTCCTGACACTTCCTCCCTACCTCCCCCCCATTTTCATCTCTGTAGCCGGTGGATGGAGGGGAAGTCACACGAGGCATTTGTGATGCTCCTCATGTGGTCCCCAGCGTGCATTCCACACATTTTAGTCTCTTATACTCACCTTGGTTAAACAGAGAATGGTAACTAGCCTGCATTTTTAAAAATAATGACTTGGCCCCTTATCAGGAGGAAGAGTGCTTCATATGGGCCTCATGCCAGGACTTGGACAGTCTCTTTCTCTCTGTCCTCCTCATGACATCACCACATCCAAGGTTACATCTGTAGGCAATTTCACTCATCTCAAATATATTTTACTATTTCTATCTTTACCTCTGATTTTTTTTTTTTTTGGACAGCTATACTTTCTTCATTTTTCAGTTCATTAAACTTTCTGATCTCTTACCAGACACCAAGCATATTGGAGTTAGTTGTTTCCTCAACATAAAGGTTGATTTCACAGTGAGTTCAATGATGAAAGAGAATCTAGGTGTTTGTGGAATGTTCTATGAAATTCAGAAAAATAGAAAAACTAGAAAAAGCAGCACCACATGTTGAATAAAAGTCTGTGCTTTGAAATAAATATATCTAATTTCAATTGTAGACTCTACTGATTACTAATAAGGTGACCTGGGCAAACCTTTAGACCTCTGATATCAAGGTCTTCTCTAAAACAAAAATAATCCCATCTTTATAGAGATGTTATAAGAGAGTTATAGAGAGTTATAAGGTTGGACAAGATTGGGTACATGAAGTTCTTAGTGCAATACCTGACATATAGTCAGCCCCTGATAAATTATCATTAACATCACTCAGATTGAGTATAGCATTTTGTTGAATTAGTACTTGCATGTCTTACCCATGGCATGACATAACTGGGAGCTGGGGTGAGGGGTGCAAAAAAAAAGCAGGGGGGTTAGTTTTTTCTAGTCACCGAAAGCTTCTTGACATTTGGTTTATTGGAATATTCTTCGTCTTTTGTGATATTTTGTGAATAATGAAAGCAGAGATGGGGCAAGTAAACAGATGAACTCCCATCCACCTGCCTTCAGACATTTACTGAGCAATGGTCAGGTTCCAGGCTAGGTATTAGTTGCCTTTGTGTTCAGGACTGAAAGGAAAGCGCATGCAGTTGGTTCTGTCTCCAGCATATATTCCAAATCTGTCTGCTGCCTCCCTCCTTTTTACTGCATTCCGTGATGAAGCCCTTGAGAGCATCGATTGGACTACTGCCCCCCTAACCGGTCCCCCTGCTCCCACTCTTGCTTATGCATCCATCCATTATCTACCACCTGTCAGAAAAATTTGCTAGAGATATAAATCAGATTTGGTCAGTCCCCTAGTTAAGAATCCTTCGGCAAAATATTTCCTGTGAAGACCCTGTGTGACTGGACCCCTGAGCACAGTATCACATCTGATTGTATGCCCCACGCTTTCGCCCTGGTCAGATCAGCCTTCCCTGAGCCCCTCCCTCCGAGGGGTCAGAGTGCCCAATGTAGCTGCCGGTCCCTCAGCCTAGAAGGTCCAGGCACCTTGTCTACGAATGTGGCTGCTTCTCAACACAGTGCTGCCACCTCAGAGAGGTCCTCCTGGACTACCTCTACTACATTCCCATCTTCTCCACACAGCCCCCGGTCTACCTTCTATCAGAAGCACTAATCACAATCTATAATTCCCCCTCATTTTTTTTTAAAGATTTTATTTATTTATTTGACAGAGAGAGAGAGAGAGATCACAAGTAGACAGAGAGGCAGGCAGAGAGAGAGGAGGAAGCAGGTTCCCTGCTGAGCAGAGAGTCTGATGTGGGCTCGATCCCAGGACCCTGAGATCACGACCCGAGCCGAAGGCAGAGGCTTTAACCCACTGAGCCACCCAGGCGCCCCTCCCTTCTTATTTTTATCATTTGTCCGTAAGTCCCAGGCAAGAGAGACAGTGCCTGTCACAGTCTCAATTGTATTCTCTGCAGGGCGGGCATGGCACAAAACAAGACCTCTACAGGCACTTGTTGAATGAATGAAGGATCTAAACACTGGCAAAAACTAAAGAAAAGAAATGTCATGTCTCCTTATGGTAAGGCTTCATGGAAATGTAACTTTGTGATCCTCACAAGAGTACACAGTGCAGCATACATACTTGGTGTTGGACATCAGCAACAAATCGCTGAACAAGAAGAGGTGCCGCTTCTGGGTCCTCCAGCCTCTCTTGAGCTCAACGGGGCCATGGATAAGCAGGGTACGGGCGGCAGCCTCAGATGATGTAGTGCTTCCGCTGTGGGTGTCCACCTCAACAGAAGAGCTCTTCCTGAAACCCATCAAACACCATGGATCAGCTAGTTACTAGTCAAATATACAATAGGGTTGGATGCTAAATGTCACGGTTCACAAAACACTGAAATTTAGTCTCCACCCCCAAAGTTGGGCTCCGGAGCTCACATTCAGGGATCACTGAGTTATAGAAAGCTATTGAAAGAGATGAGGTCAGGCGCCTGGGTGGCTCAGTTGGTTAAGCGTCTGCCTTCAGCTCAGGTCAGGATCCCAGGGTCCTGGGATCAAGTCCCACTTTGGGCTTCTTGCTCAGCAGCAAGCCTGCTTCCCCTTCCCCTTCTACCCTACCTCTCTGCTCCCACTCTCCTCTCCCACACACATTCTCTCTCTCTCTCTCAAATAAATAAAATCTTAAAAGAGAGAGAGAGAGAGAATGAGGTCACTTGGGGAATTGATGCCATGGAGAACAGTTTTAAGGACAAAGCCCTTGGGCATGCCAACACTTAGAGGTGGGGTGGAGAAAGCATCCAAGCTAATCATGAGCTGTTAGGAAGGGGAGAACCAAGAGGTAGAGTGTATTACAAACAAACCACAATAACCCGTGGCCCACTAGCTCTCCTGAGGAGCCTCCCTTCCCTGGACTTCACTGGGGCAATGAGGCCATGATGATGTCACTAATGAAAGCCCCCCCCCCAACCCTTCAGCAATCCCAAACTTTCCTGTTTGTTTGTTTTTTTTAAATTAAACTTTGCAAAGCACAAAAAAAAAAAAAAAAAAAAAAGCAGAGATGGGGCATTTCTTTTTTATTTTTATTTTTTTATGACTATATACTATTTTATAGATACTATCGAAATGCATGTGCAGCCCAAGCTTCAAATCTAATGACAAAAATAATTCTGACAACCAGCAATATGAAGTCCAATCTTTTGGGCATGAAGAGTCTTATATTGGTATTTTCTAACTGCAGTAGATGTACTGTATAATAGGACTTCACATCTTCTGACAAGAACTTCACACTGAATCCTGTTTCTTTAAACAGCATCTCTCGATCGTCTTTTGTTGGCCAGTACTGTGCACATTTAACTGATTCCTTCTCCACAACTCGGTTTAGCATGACAACTGCTTTGGTTTTTTGCTGCCAAACCATCAGCAGCCAGAAACGGCAACCTGTATTAGGAAGTGGACCCTGTGTTAAGATGTAACTCCTTTGCGCCTCTTCTATATCAGGACAATTTGTGGCCTAATCTAAAACAAAATTAAACAAACAAACAAACAAATAAAACAATAAAACAAAATGATATGGTGTTTGTGAAGGATTAATTACAACTTGCTTTCATGTTAACATAAAAATGAAGACAACTGAAGATTCCGGAAATTGAACCCAGTCTTATCTAAATCAATATTCAAACTTGGGGGAAAAAATTCTCAAAGATCGACAAAAATACTGGAGAAATCAAAAAGTTTCTAAACACAAGAGTTTATTTAGTTATTACGTGGCTGAGTTGTGACTGAGCTCTGATAGGACTTTCTGGTCATAACAGGTAAAACAACTCAATTGAACAGAACGCAAAAATTCTCTCATAAATAGGACAGATATTTTCATAGACCTGGGAAAATTCTCTGTTGGGGAGCCGAGACAATGTCTCCCCCAAGACTATAAGGACCTGCTCCCTTCTGCTCAGCAGCCCTGAATCTTATGAACCTGAGTAGCTTTTCATGAAGCTGGTGCTGAAGTTACTCATTAGTTTACATGTATTAGAAGAAACAAAAGAGAACAACGCTTCCTGTTACTGTCTGTCTGTTTGAGGCTCAAAAGTCGTAATATCAAAAGACTACCTTATGCGGTGAAGCCTTGAACGACCACCTGTAAGTTCAGAAGGCTTTCTGATTGATGTGAACATCGTTTCGTCTTTATTTCTCGGGACTGAAAATCGAGTGGGTCTACAGCACTTGGCAGAGTACTGTAAAGTGCCTGAGGCCTCAGGGTTCCACAGTAGCCCAAGATCATTGCCATTATGATGTCACAGATCTAAGGCTCATGTCATAACTGCCAAACTGACATACTTGTTTCCCTGATTTGACCTGCACGTTTTGATTTTTAAAAAGTAACCCGTCCTATTTTGAAATGACTGTAGGTTTATGGGAGGCTGTTAAGAACTGATACAGAGAGAGTACACCAATTTCTTATGGAGAGAGACTTCCAGACGCTTCCATCGCCACAAGGATCCTTCCTGGTGTCCTTTTACCACCACGCAAACTTCCTCCCACCTCCACCACCTCTTTAATCCCTGGCAGTCACAAATCTGTTCTCCATGTGTACATTTCCGCCATTTCAAGAATAGTATACAGATGGGATCATAGAATATGTAATATTTTTTGTGATTTGCTTTTGTCCGTGCAGCGTAACTGGAGAGTCACCTGGCTTGCCGCAGGTGCTCTCGGTTCCCTTCTCTGTGTCTCTTAGCCGTATGCCAGGGTATGGCTGTATCACCGTTTGCTTCAGCACCTGCTGAAGGGGGGCTGCATTGTCCACAGGCTTGGGCTGTTACTAATAAAGCTGCTGGAAACAGCTGTGTACAGGTTTTTGTGTCAGCGTCGGTCTTCACTTCTCTGGGCTAAACGCCCAGGAGTCCCAATTGCCAGGTCCTAGGATAACTGCTCTGTTTTGTTTTGTTTCTTTAAAGAAACTATCCAACCATTTTCCAGAAGGGGTCTGCCATTTCACATTCCCACCAGTACTGTGGGAGTGATTCAGTTTCCCCACAACCACACTAGCACTGGGTGTTGTCATTTTTTATCTTAGTTATGCTGGTAGTGATATCTCCTGGTAGTGATACCTCTCTGTGGATTTAACGTGAGTTACCCTAATGGTTAATGATGCTAAACATCTATTTGCCATCTGGACATCATCTTCAGTGTTAGAGAACCTACAGTAGTCTGTTAAAAACATCTTCTGTGAAGGCGGTGTTCCCTGACACTAAAAAAACTGACCATTTTATTGTTGAGGAGGCTGCAGCACAGACAGATGAGATGCTTTCAATCCAAGCGGCTGTGACGTAACGTGAAGGATTCAAATCCAGCTGACTCAGGAGGTCACGCAGCTTCCCATGAGGGCCCCCCACTCTTCTCACATGGACAACATCTTTCCTTTGACAACTGTGGAAGACTGAAATTGGATCCTACTAACAAAGTTTGTGGTTTCCTTTATAGGCACCTATACCAGGTACGTGAATCCCTATCTTTTATTCCCCACTCGACTCTGTGGACCTCAAGGAGAGAGTCTATGTCTGATTTACCATTTAATTCTCACAAACATTGGCACATTGGAGGAATTCAAAAATTCTATTGAATGGTGAATGAAAGAGTTTTCTGGCATGGATGGTGGAGGAAAAGGTGTGACTTAAAATAGTCTCTCTCTCATTTACTTCATCCATTCAGCAGATAGTGTTTGAACCTGTACTAGGAGGAAGGCTCTTGATAGGTCTGGGCCACAGGGAGCCAGGCCCAATGCTCAGAAAACCAGGATTTAAATGGGGAGGAGGCGAAATTAAACTGAGAATGCCATCAATAACTGTTAACACTAGACTCCGGAAAGTGCTGCAGAGAAAAGTTAAAGGGTGAGACAAGAAATTAAAAGAGGGACCTGACACATGATTTGAACTGTGGAGAGGAAGTCTCCTTTGAAGAACTCATTTGAAATAAGCTTTAAAGAATAATTGGGGATTAATTAGAGGAGAGAAAAGAAAAAGGAAGAGAGAGGAGGTGACAAGGAGAGAAGTGGGTTGCGGGGGAAGATACATTTTTCAGCTGAAGGGACAGAATGTGAATACGTGACGTTTCAGAGACATGGAAGAGTTTGCTAGATTGGAGACACAGGCAGAAGGTACAGGAGCATGAAATATGCCTGAAAAGGTAGGTAGAGGCGAGAGCACAAGTCCTGATGGTCCTTTTAGACGTTATTGAGGCCTCTCATCCTAAAACCAAACTAGCACGGAAGTGACATGTAGATAGTGGCCTTCGGACTTCTCACCACTTTTATTTTTTTATTTTACTTATTTGTTTGTGGTGGGGGGAACAGAGGGAGAGGGAAAGCACAGAGCCTGACCTGGGGCTCAATCTTACTACCCTGAGATCATGACCGGAGCTGAAATCATGACTTGAACTGAAACCCAGAGTCTGAAGCTTAAGTGACTAAGCCCCCCAGGTGTCCCTTCTCACCACTTGGAAAGCGACAAGTGCTATTCTGGACACGCTTGACTGTCTTAGAACTACGGAGGCTCAATGGGTAACACTTTCAGGCCTCCCAGCAAGCATCTGTCAAAATTTATTTAAGGTAAAAATGTCGGCAGACTTCTCTCTGCACCTTCCCCAATGCCCAGATTTTGTCCCATTCTCTGCCTCTCCCTTCCGAGAGGTTAGAGACTTAGAGGCCTGGAAAACTTCTCTCCTTCTAGAATCTAGTTCCTGCTTATCAATTCTAATGTGCATCAGACTCACTTGGGGGAGCTTTTCAGGTGCTCCTTCTGAAACCCCCTCCCCCAGAGGTTCTGATTCATCACATCTGGAAGACCTGTATTTTTAAAAAGCTTTCTGAGTGATTATTATATGTAACCAGGATTGTGAGTAACTGGCTTCCAGGAATTAATTGAGAAAGATGTAGTGTTGGGATACTATCTTCCCCTTGTAGTAAACCAAAGGAAAGTTTCTCTTAGAAAGATGAGGGGAGCTTTCCTTAGTCATGTAATAGTTACATTTACGGTAATATCTAAAGCTTAATTTCTTCCAAAATACCACTGCTATGTATTATTAATTTGATGCATGAGCTCTAAATAGAATAATAGTCATAGGGTCTGTTTTCATCTATTTCATTGAATGCTTAACTTTTCACCCTAAATAGCAAGTAGAAGAGACAGTATAAGGTGATCCTATGCCCATAATACCAACATTTTTAAGCATTTTGCAAAGACAAGACTATTTTTCCTAATTCAATTTCTTTCTTTTAAAGTTTCTATCTTTATTTTACTTCAATTCCAGAATAATTAACATACAGTGTTATATTAGTTTCAGGCGTAAATATATTGATTCAACAATTTTTTTAAAAGATTTTATTTATTTATTTGACAGAGACCGACACAGCTCAAGAGAGAACACAAACAGGGGGAGTCGGGGAGGGAGAAGCAGGCTTCCCGAGCAGACTCTGTGCTGAGTGCTGAGCGCAATGTGGGGCTCGATCCTACAACCTGAGATTATGACCTGAGCCGAAATCATGAGCCAGACTCTTAACCAACTTAGCCACCCAGGTACCCCATGAATTAGTGTTTTTCCACTTGGCGGGTAAATACTCAGTAGTGGATCATATAGCAATTCTATTTTTAACCTTTTGAGGAACTTCCATATTCTTTTCCATAGTGGCTGCACCAGTTTTCATTCCAACAGTGCACAAGAGTTCCTTTTTCTCCTCATCCTCGCCCAAACCCACTGATTCTTGTGTTGTTGATTTTAGTCATTTGGACAGGTATGAGGAGATAGCTCACTGCGGTTTTCATTTGCATTTCCCTGATGATGAGTGATGTCGAACATCCTTTTGTGTGTGTTAGTCATCTGTATGTCTTCTTTGGAGAAATGTCTGTTCATGTCTTCTGCCCATTTTTAAATTGGATTATTTGTGTTTTTTGGTGCTGAGTTGTATAAGTTCTTTATATTTTGGATACTAGCCTTTTATGTCATTTACAAATATCTTCTCACATTCAGTAAGTTGTCTTATAATTTTGTTGGTGGTTTTCTTTGCTGTGCAGAAGCTATTTATTCTGAGTAGTCCCAATAATTTATTCTTGCTTTTGTTTCCCTCGCCTCAGGGGATGTATCTAGAAAGACATTGTTACACCAGTGTCAGAGAAATTATTGCCTGTGCTTTCTTCTAGGACTTTTTTGGATTCAGGTCTTTAATCCATTTTGAATTTTATTTTTGTGTATAGTGTAAGAAAGTGGTTCAGTTTCATTCTTTTGGATGTAGCTGTCCAGTGTTCCCAATATCAGTTTTTGAAGAGACTATCTTTTTCCCATTGTATATTCTTGCCTCTTTTGTTGTACATTAACTGACCATAAAATTGTGGGTTTATTTCTGGATTCTCTATTCTGTTCCATCCATCTATTGTCTACTTTTCTGTCAATACCATACTATTTTGTTTTATTACAGCTTTGTGATATATCTTGAAATCTGGGATTGTGATACCTCCAATTTTGTTCTTTTTTAAGATCGCTCTGGCTATTTGGGGCCTTTTGTGGTACCATGCATATTTTAATTATTATTGTTATTTGCTCTATTATTAGTATTAGCTCTAGTTCTGTGAAAAATGCTACTGGCATTTTGATATGGATTGCATTGAATCTGTAGATTATTTGGGGGTATGGGGCATTTAAAAATATTTGTTCTTCCATTAATAAGCATGGGATATTTTTCCACTCATGTTGTCTTCAATTTTTTTCATTAGTGTTTTATAGTTTTCAGAGTATAGGTCTTTTACCTCCTTATTCAAGTTTACTCCTAGGTATTTTATATTTTGGGTATAATTGTGAATGAGGCTGTTTCTTAATTTTTGTTTCTTCATTATTAGTGTACAGAAATGCAGTGGATTTCTGTATATAGATTTTTTATCTTGTGACTTTCCTGAACTCATTTATCAGTTCTAGCCTATTTTTGGTGGAGTCTTGAGGGTTTTCTATATATAGTATAATGTCACCTGCAAATAGTGAAAGTTTTACTTCTTCCTTACCCATTTGGATGTTGCTTATCTCTTTTTCTTTTTTGATTGCTGGGGCTAGGACTTTCAGTACTACGTTGAATAAAAGAAGTGAGAGTGGACATCTTTGTCTTGCTCTTGATCTTGGGGAAAAGCTCTTAGTTCCTCACCATTGAGTATGATTTTAGCCGTAGGTTTTTATATGATCTTTATTATGTTGAGGTATGTTCCCTCTAAAACTACTTTGTTGAGAGTTTTATCATGAATGGATGTTGTACTTTGTCAAATGCTTTTATGCATCTATTATCCTTTCTTTTGTTGATGTGATGTATGATGTTAATTGATCTGTGAATATGAATCATGTTTGCATCCTAGGAATAAATCCCAAATGGTCATGGTGAATGGTTTTTTAATGTATTGTTGGATTTGGTTGATTAATTTTTGTTGAGGATTTTTGCATCTATGTTCATCAGAGATACTGGTCTGTAGTTCTCTCTCTCTCTCTTTTTTGTAGTGTCTTTATCTGGTTTTGGTATCAGGGTAATGGTGGCCTCATAGGATGAATTTGGAAGCTTTCCTTTTTTGTTTTTTGAAGTAGTTTGAAGAAAATAGGTATTAATTCTTCTTTAAATGCTTGGTAAA
The DNA here is from genome assembly GCA_028646535.1 of Procyon lotor. NCBI lineage: Eukaryota > Metazoa > Chordata > Mammalia > Carnivora > Procyonidae > Procyon > Procyon lotor. The sequence continues at coordinate 84,237,980 of CM053604.1, forward strand.
ATTCACCTGTGAAGCCATCTCGCCCTGAACTTTTGTCTGTTGGGAGTGTTTTGATTTCTGATTCAATTTCAGTGCTGGTAATCAGTCTGTTTAAATTTTCTATTTCTTCCTGATTCAGTTTCGGGACGTTATATGTTTCTAGGAATTTACCCACTTCTTCTAGGTTGTTCAATTTGTTTGCATACAATTTTTTGTAATATTCTCTTACAATCCTTCCTATTTCTGTGGTTTTGGTCATCATTTCTCCTCTTTCACTTCTGGCCTTGTTTATTTGAGTCCCCTCCCCCACAACCTTGCCCCCATGTCTCTCTCTCTCTCTCTTTTATGAGTCTGGCTAAAGATTCATCAATTTGATCTTTTGAAAAAACCAGCTCCTGGTTTCATTGATCTGCTCTATTGTTTTTTTTTCCCCTTACTTTCTATCTCATTTATTTCTGCTCTAATCTTTATTATTTTTCTTCTGCTGGTTTTGGGTTTTGTTTGTTCTTTTTCTAGCTTCTGTAGATCTATGTTAGGTTCTTTATTTGATATTTTTCTTGCTTCTTAAGGTAGGCCTGGATTGCTATAAACTTCCCTTGTAAAACAGCTTTTGCTGGATTCCAAAGTTTTTGGACCATTGTGTTTTCATTTTCATTTGTCTCCATGTATTTTTAAATTTCTTCTTTGATTTCTTCCCTTAAAATTTTAAATCTTTGATTAAACGTGTATATTGGAAAACATTATTCAGTGTCAGGAGCATGAGCTCTGGAATCCAATTATCTAGTTTTAATCCTTCCTCATGATTTACTATCTACATGACACTGGGTAAACCAGTTATACTTCTAAAGCCTCCATGTTCTTGAGGGCACCTGGGTGACTCAGTGGGTTAAAGTCTCTGCTTTTGGCTCAGGACCTGATCTCAGGGTCCTGGGATCGAGCCCCCCAATGGGCTCTCTGCTCAGCAGGGAGCCTGCTTCCCCCTCTCTCTGCCTGCATCTCTGCTTACTTGTGATCTCTCTCTGTCAAATAAATAAATAAAACATTAATATATATATACATATATATACATATATTATAAATAATAAATAATTATATAATATAATAAATAATATAATATAATAAATAAAATAATAAATAAAACATTAATATATATATGAATATATGAATATATATATACATATATATATACATATGAAGCCTTGATGTTTTCATCTATAAAGTCAAGATGACAATGATAAAAGCACCTGCTTCACAAGGTTGTTATGAGAATTAAATGAGATCATACTGCAGAAATGTTAGTATGGTACCTAACAGAGTAATCCTTCAAATAATTTAGTTATGCTTATAGGAGACAATGAGACTTTTTATTCAAAACTAGCAATGATATCATGGGTATTGTCCCATGACCAAAGACAGGGAGAGAGAACAGGTAGTAAAGCCGATTGAGTAACTACAAATTGCCAAGTTCTTTGCCAGGCAGTTTATGGAAATCATTTCATTTCCTTGCAGCAGATTTGCCACCTAAGAATCATTATTTATATTTTATAGATGGAGAAACTGAAGCTCAGTAAAGTTAAGTAACTGAGAATGACATACCTAATAATCAATAGAGTCAAGTTTGTCTAATTTCAAAGTCAAAGTTTTTCCTCACCTAAACAATGTTTCCCTTCTGGAAGAGGAAAGAAAATATAGTTTAAGCCACATCCCATTTAGGTTGGCTCCCACATTATTTAATTGACACATATGTGAGTATTTTCATCAACTGTCAGTGTTTGCATATGGTGCCCATACCCTACTGCGTCTCTCTTCCCTGAAATGGCTAGTTGTAGAATCCTAGCCGCTGCTCGTTCCATGTCCTAACTCTCAGACGGGAAGTTTGAATCAGCTCCCAAGGTGGACAGGAGACTCTTGTTACTTTTCAGAGCCAGATCGTAGGCTTTAGACAGGCAGGGAGTGGGAGTCAGAACTGTGAAAATCTAATCATCCCCCTCCTGATGTCTAGTGGTTCACATACCAAGCTGTGAATTGTGCCTCTTCAGCTTGATCTCATCCTGGATCAGCTTCTCTATGTCTTTCCTGATTCTAGCACTCTGGACTTTCTACTACCACTAATTGATTTTCCCCCCCACTAATTGATTTTTATCTCTATAAAGAGAGGGGAAAAAAATGTGTGCCCAGGCCTTGGCAGTGAGTGCTCACTCCACTACCCTTTGCTGCCCTCTACTGATCATATCTGAAATACAATGAATCTTTCAGGCCCTTGGCCCAAAGCAAATAGATTTTACAGTTGAGTGAAACCAGGCACACAAAATTTGAGGTGCACCAAAAAACTAGTAAGATATGCTATTTCAATGTAATATGTTTACACTTGATCTTAGCCAAAAGGCCGAGAAGCGATCAATGTAATATTTTTAAAAGACAATTTTCAAAAAGTAGATGGTAAACATAATACCTAAATTAACCCTAAAATAGTACTACTAGCTTATATGTACATAAACCCTGCCATCCATCTTTTTATTTGAGAAGGAGGTCTAATACCACAGTGGCAATCATGCTACCGATACTGGTCAACCTTTCTCATCACTCACATATATGGGGGAAAAAAACCCCACAAAATTTAGAGTAAGTGAAAAACAAAAATGAGAAGGTCCAGGCAGAACAGATACTGTAATAGTCAAATCCTGAAGAAAACAAGTAAGAGAAGAGAAAGAAAGAAACAAACAAACAAACAAAAACTGATTAAGAAAACAAAACCAACTAACATCTTCAAAGTAAAAAAGGCAAAGAATGGGTGGCTATGAAATAAGAACAAAGACAGAGAAAGATTTCTTGGAAATTAAAGGTAACAACGACCAAATTAAATTTAATAGAAAGTCTTGAAGATTGAGTTTAAATAATCCCATTTGAACTTGACACTTGGAACATTCATCTTTCAGTTTTAATGACATAAGATTACCCTTTCTTTCTCAATAAGTAGAGCTATTTGGTCCTTTGGTAAGGAGTGATTTAATCATTGGAATAATGGAAATGCTATTTTAATTTATAGAATCAACATATGAACAAAACTTGAAAGACAACAGCTATAAAAGAGAATCTAATATTAACATTGATAATATAAAAAATGGAAGTCTGAATATTAAGGCAGCAGAGACATGTGGATGATAATGTTACAGATTTTTTTCACCTATTTATTTATATAGCAAAAAAATCAAGATACACCATCTCAAATTGATGTAAAAAAATACAGCCTTAAGCTTACACTTTGAAATGATAATCACAAGAAAAACTAAAACAATGTAACTGGAAAATGTAGAAGTAGATGGATAAAAGAAGTAAGTTTCTCATCTTTCAGTAGATGCTATTTAAAGTTGATAAAACAAGAAATGAGAAGTATTTTTTTTTTTTTAAAGATTTTATTTATTTGACAGAGAGAAACACAGCGAGAGAGGGAACACAAGCAGAGGGAATGGTAGCGGGAGAAGCAGGCTTCCCGCAGAGCAGGGAGCCCGATGTGGGGCTCGATCCCAGGACCCTGGGATCATGACCTGAGCCGAAGGCAGACGCTTAACGACTGAGCCACCCAGGCGCCCCAAGAAATGAGAAGTATTAACATAGGTTTCAGAGGTATTGTGATAACCACCAGCAAAACAGAAAATATTTAAAGAGAGTGAGCTGGAAATGAGGAGTTGGGAACAAGTTCGGGCAGAAAATTTACTTTTCATATGGTACCACACTGTACTGCTTGATTTTTAAAACGTGTGTGTATTAATTTTACATTATAAAAGTTAAAAGAAAAAAAAACCCGACTTTTTGCAGCTGCAGCTCTTGGCATCACTTCCTTCCCAGCTGCAATCTCTCTCCTTACACCAGTGGTCAGATCCTACGGAGCCAGGAAGGAGTAAAAGAGAACAGAAAATTTTTGCCCTGAATTTAAGTGTCTTGGAATCTTTTTTATTTGTTTGTGCTTGTGTTCTATCTCTTCAATGGTGCAACTCTTCAGAATACTAACTTTAGACTACTTTAATCTGTGATCTCTAGAATCTTCTTAAAGTATTGCTAAACTTTGTTATCCTTCTGTTACTTCTTGACAAAGAGTAATCCTGACCCGTTGGCTCTTACTGTGATCGTGGTATTTTATTTTCTTAGAATCTTGGTTCTGGTCAACTGCTTCCTTGTCAGGTCCAACTCAACCTGCCTAGGAGGGAATGAAAAGTCTATAGAAGAGTGATGACAATTACTATTCTCAGAATAAATAAGACGTGGTATATTAGTAAGTTAAACATTGTGCTAAGGGAGGAGGGTGACGTTCCTTACCCTATCCCTCACGCATTCACAAAGGAGAGTGTACTTCACTCCATTGTTTTGGAGAGAACACACCTGGAGGAGTATGGGAGAAGATGCTTTCTCTAGATCACAACCTTGCACCCAAGTGTCAAAAGCATGAGACATGAGACACAAGATCATGAAGAAACCAGAATAGCTAAATTGTTGAAGAAGGCATTAATGTCTCAAGGGTCACTCTCTGAGAGAAAGTAGGCAATATATAGGGAGGGGCCCATACACATCACCAAAACAGTGACAACAAAAACAAAGAAATACACACATGTATTAAACATGGTAGCCCAACTGTTGCTGGGTGCTGTCTGCCCAGTGAATACGGACTCACAGGCTGTGGACTCAACACTGGTGCCGCTAGCTGGCTTACCACGGGACTGAAACCCAACAGTTGCCAGGTCTTCACTGTCTGCAACGTATGGAGAGCTGAGTTACCTGCCATGCTCTTTGGCCAAGAACAGCAGTGTCAAATGCCATTACCTATCCACTGAACTGGGGGACCACAGTTTTGTTTGTGACAACTTCTATAGTGGAGATGTGGTTTGTTTTGTGACTGCTGACCCCTTGGAGACTGGAACTGATTCGAGAGTTGAACCAACTTTGAAGAGACTGAAGAAGCTACACCCATTCCTGTGAAATCCCAGGACACAGCTGCAGCTACAGGAACCCAGGCTGAGTAAAAGTCTCTGGTTGACACTGAGCCAACTGTATACAATTGAGAATGAAGTCATTTGGACTTTCTATGGGTTTTTATTTGTGAGGCGATTTAGTTTGGGGGTTAGTTGAGTCATAAGAGTTTCATATTGTTCAAATTTGGGACATTTTGATTTGGATACAGTCTCTGTCTTCATTTCATAAAGTCTGGTGAGCCACTTTGGACAACCTGACTGGACATAATTCGTGATAAGAAATAGAACAGAGAGTGAACTTTCAGCTTAGGCTGCTGCATGGAGTTCTACCTGACTCATGGTGCTTGAGTCTCTTGTGGGCAGAAAGCAAGATGCCCTCCAGCAGTTCCAGGATTCATAGGGAGAAGCAGAGTTTAGGAGTGTGTGAGCGCAGCAGCACCATGAGCACCTCAGCTCTGCTGAGGGGGCGGCTGCCCTGGCTTCCCCTGATGCTGGAGCACAATGGGTTACAGCATTGTTCCCCAGCCTTCTGTCATGTGTACGTGGCCATCATGCCTTGTCTACGTTTGCATCATCCATACAAATGCTGATATGTTTTTCTTTAAATATTCAGTGTGGACTTCATAATCTTCACTCATGGTAACGTGTTAAAACATACATTTTTCTGAATACAGATTAACATACATACATAATTACTAAAATCATAAAAAAATGCCTGTGAGCATGCTACCTACAGCAACTCACATGACACCAGTGGAACACACAGTATAATATACTAAAAAATTAAAAAAGCTGGCAAGTGTTGGGAGGGGCGCATGTTACTCTCCAGGTTTCCACTCATGCTGATGACAGAAGGTGGTGGTGGAGAGATATTTTGGGTTCCTCCCTCCATTTTCTCTCTCACACCATCCCAAGTAACATAGAAAAGACCCAAGATTTATAGGAGCTTGGTAAAGTGCTTTCTTATTGTGTCCTTGGCGTTCAGCACGTTAGGGCTTCTTACTCCCGTGTTGGAGTGGGCTTGAGTGAGGATGCCTGCCACTGCCTGGCCATTCCCTGGCTCATTTCTGGAGCTGTAATAGCAAACCCTGTTTCTGCTTGAGGCCTAAGCCTCACTCTACCCAGCTTTGCAAGGGAACCCCATGATTTGGATGATAACATACATCTCAATCACCTTCTGTCTCCTCTATTTCTCAAACTGGTTCAAATTCCAACGAAATCCAGCACGTAGTTACAAAAACAAGTGAAAGAATGAGAGAAGAAAATGTTGATGGAAGAAAATACATGTGGTTATCATACAACAAAATACTGTGTGTATATAAACATTTAATGATCACTTGTTATGAAAAGCATATTTTAAAAAATTAATGCAACTTGATACTTAAATATTGTTGCGTTCTCCTTCCCCAAGGTGGGGTTAGCTTAGTCATGGAGCAGTCTAGTCTTTCTGGCTGTCTGTGCACACTGCAACAGGGCACCCTCCTTTGTTCCCTCATCTCTGAGAAGCAATGAGATATACTAGAAAGAATACTGGCCTTGGGGTCAGGCCTGGGGACAGATTCTGGATGTTGGAGTTGGGCAAATCACCTAGCCTCCCTGAATCTCAGGTTTTACATGGGCAAAATTCCCGTTTTAGGGTTGTTGTGAGGATTTAGGAAAAAGCGTGTGAGTTAGTGAGACTGCCATTCAGAAAGAAATTCAGATCCATGTCTAGGTATCCACTGGGCATGTCCATATCTAGATAGTTTTTAAAGAGGTTTGGGATCTTTCCCTTGCATGGAAGTGGAGCATGAGTGGTCATGCTTATATTCAGAGGCCTTTTTTAGCACAGATAAAATGCCAAGACAATAAAGATTTTGATCTGATGTGTTTCTTTGTGCAAACAAGCTTGCATAGCAAAATGGTGCAGATAAACGCAGATGAAAATGGAATTCATACAAATAAATGAAATTATGTTTCTCTAGTATAAAAATAGATCAAATGGTAAGAGCATAAAAATAGGTGCAATGGTAACATAAACTGACTTGTGTAATCAGAGGGTCAACTCTTGACATTTTTCTCTCTAGGCCCTTTCTAATAGTTTTGTTGCTAAGGCTACAGTGTTTTTGCCAGATTGGAACGGGATTGTCAAATCTAATGAAGATTAAGTAGCTTTCCCAACTAGATTTTTTTTTAATAAGCATCAGTTAATACTGCTGGCTTTCAAAGCCACGTTCGTGAAGAATGGAGAGATCTTTAAAGATCTGTTCTTAGAAAATGTAGCTAATAAAATTTGAAATTTAGCATTTCTATTTGATAGAAATTTTTATCATGGTTACACTGAACAAAATAACTCAAAATCTAATTTCACATATTTAATAAAAAAAAGAATCAGAAATTATTATTTACAACTTTAGCCAAAAATTAATTCCCTAAAGAGTGACTGAGGTTACTTAATGAACAGTTCTTTTGATTGGTGGGGAAAGTGTTTCACAACTGCTCACAAATGCACACTTTCTTTGAACAACACAGGTAAGTAAGAAATAAGTCTTTGGTCTTTTGATTCCTACCATTCACTGGTTAAAGTCATCTGAGGAAAGTGTAAATACAAATGCACCCAAAGAAACATGGGAGTTTCGTAAAGCACAATAAATGAAAACCAATTTGTTCTGGACACTCAATTGCTAAAAGGATGCAAAAGGTAACAGCCATTAGGAAACAGGTGAAGAAACACTCCTTTGGATGAGCTTGCTGAGAAGCCCGAGGAGCCTCCTTGGTCATGGACAGAAGAGACCATCAAAACTCTAAAAACTGTGGTGCGGTTTGCAAGCCCATTGATCCCAAAATTCTACTTGTGCACTACAACATGAGCATTAAATGAAATAATTCATGTGAAGTGCCTAGCCAATAACAGATGCTCTGTTTTCCTCCTCTGATGTCTTTATATTTTTGTAGCCAGATAATTAGAAATTTAATTTCCAATAAGAAAAGCTGAATATTATCAAGTCAAAAGTTCACCTTAATTTGAATATTGCAGCATTAGTGACATCTGGTGGAAAATAGGAGTTACAATGTAGATTATAGCTACTCTGATCCTTCCTGTATAGTAATATCACTTTTATCACATTTTCACATACCCCTTCCTCCAGCTCTGTGGGAAGAGTACACTTCCCTGCCCCACTGAGGTTTGGTTTAGCCACAAGACTTGCCTGCCTCAGTGCAATGTGGGCAAAACTGTCAGTGTGAAAGTTTGGAAGCTAAGCTTTAAGAATCCTGGCTAGCCAGCTGTTGCCCCTTCAATGGTAGAATGAGACATGCAACCTGTCGATTTGCATGAGAATAAGACAAGCACCCCAGATAACCCACACTGACAGGGAAAAAAAAAAGCTTATGGTTATTCTATGGTTGTTTGCTATGAAGCAAAACCCAACTAATACATGAGATCATTATACCTCTGTGTAAAATTCCCATGAAGACTTGACTTCTCTGTCCAATTGATGACACTGCGAGAAGAATCCTGAAGACCAAATGTGGTTCAGTCCCTTCTGGGGCTCTATTTCAGACCGTGACAGGCCCAATCGGAACATGCTGTTTTCATTCCTCTACCTATGGTAAGCAAAACTGAGTCAGGGTCCAGGCCAGGCCTAGCAGACTCTCTTGGAATCTTGGCTTCTCTGGCTTAACATGGGAAGTTACGTGGAAGTCATGCATGGTTTTTTTTTTTTCCTTCCAAATTTTTATTTAAACTCTAGTTAATTAACATATACTGTAATATTGGTTTCACTAGAATTTAGTGATTCATCACTTACATGTAACACCCAGTGCTATCAGTCATTCACAATTCTTGAGCTTCTTGGTTTAACTATCTCCCTCCTAAGGTGAGCTTCAAGGTATAGTAAAGAGGGCGGGACAAGTTTAGCCTGAGCCATAGGCCAAAGCTTTTCCAATTGAGTTTTGCCAATAAACCTCATAGCTTGGCTCCTACTAAACTCTGATATATGTATTTCTTGACTGATACATAATCTAAAGGGAGAAAGTCAATATAAGTCGGTAATGTTAGAAATCACAAATTAAAAGTGATTAATATTAGGATCATTTAATTTGGTGAATAAAAACATAAATGACACAAATTTGAGTATTATCAGTGATATATCAAGAAAGTTGCTCCTGGTGAGCTTTTTTGGGGGAGGAACCACATTACTTCTGTTCATTTAGCAGAGGCATTCAGTGTTTCCAAAAGCAGTCTGGAATTTCTTTCTAAAAAGAATTTCAAAATTTGTCATAAAAGTAGTTCCAAAATTTTTAACTCTCTCCATATTTTTACTGAACTTCTATTTCTGCTTTCCTTCTCAACCTAATGTTTCATGTTAAAAGGTTATGAACAGCTCAGAATTCAGTATTAGTGTCCACTCTGTACTACATCTTAAGCTGGAAAACCAGACTCTTGACCATACCTAATTCAACATTATTTCCATTAGTGAAAAAGACTGGTGGGTGGACCTCAATTAGATAGCTTCAATTCTTAAGGGAGCTGTGTCTCTTTCACAAGAGCATTCATTACACCTATCACCAAAGGCCGGCACCTACTTGTCCTGCACTGAGAGAAGAATTGCCTTTTACTCTTAACAAGCTGGCAACAGGATCAAAGAGATCAGATTATTCAGGTGAAATAACAAAGAAAAATACATAAGAGATAAACCCGTGCAGTTACTTTCTGGAAGCTTGCCATGTATTTTCCTCTCCTTCATCTCTCAAACTTCAGAAAAGCCAGGACTCTGTTTCATTCATCCCAATACTTGGCACATTCACAGGAGCTCGCTTTGCAATTTTTGAATGAATGGATACAGGCTATGTGTTTTTACTTTATAGTGAAGATTAATGAGTGAATACATATAAAGAGCTTAGAACAGTGTCTGAAACTAAGCACTTAATTATTACAAAATGAGATAAGATTTAGAACAGAGACAAGAAGAGACTTTTTAGAAGTTTGCCTTCAACTGAGTTATCTTGGAAAAATAAGGAAAACTAGGCTGGCAATAAGGCTAGGAGTATAGAAAAGTTCTACAGGCCAACGTATGCTAAAACGAATTAATTCCAAATGACATGTATTATTTTATACAAAGAATGATGCTTATTTTAAGTTCACAGTTGTAAGATTAAAGGGGTATAATCAAAGCTTGTTCATTAAATTGAAAGTACCTTCAGACTTACTCAAGTTTGTATTCTTAGGCCCTGGTAGGCACAAGATAATACTGAATCCATCCTACTATTTAACTGTGTTAATACCACACCAATATAAAAATATGTTAAGACAAATTTAAAACATACATATTTAACTTTATTACATCATCACTTAAAGCTTGATTTTATAAAACATAAAAAAAAATTCTTAAGAGTTCTGTATCACAGGAATTTAAACAGTGGCAATATACACAGCTTTGTAGGTTCACATTATATAAATAAAAATCAAATGATTGGAAATGTTTTCAATATGGAAAATATACAAATGAAATAAATGGCAAAAGGACCTAATAAGAGCAATATTTCATTACTTACAGATTATCATTAGATAATTTCAGGATCTAAATAAAGATTGTGAATATTGAGACTTCTTTTGTTGTATTTTATATTTCAGTATCTCCCTAACCTATATTCTGAGTCAAGGTACTTGACTCAAAGGTCTTATTTAAGAAGGCATTTAGCTTTATAGCAACAGTTTTCCATCTACAGTTACCATCTTCAAAGGAATTGACATAACAGTGCTGATGTAATCTGTTAGTTCCCTTTTGAACAATGTACAATAATTTATGTCAACCCTGTATAAAGTCATACAGGTACCAAAAAAAGGAACAATTAGGCACAGTTCAATAGAAGTTTTCCCCATCTAAAAATTAACCAATGAAACAAAATGTATCAACTATAGTTAGTTGACTTGGTTTCAGGAAAACCACATCTGAGAATTACAAGTACCATCACTGTCCTTATCTCAAACTCAGTCATTCACAGGAATTTTGTAGGCCACCATGCTATTTACTTTGTGGATTGTAGTAGTAAATGAACGAAGACGGACTTCCTCAGAATTGGTAATAAACTGTGGTCCCGACTCTTCCCATTTTTCAGGAACAACCAAATCTTTGTCTGTATAAATCAGTAGATCAAATGAACCTAAATTGGGGATAAGATCATTAAAGTACAATTATTTTTTTCAAAAGTACAACTACCGTTCCTGTCTCTTTCACATTTGAACCACCTCTAGTGTCAGATAAGCTAGTTTAGCTTGATCTCTTTACCTAATTGCTTTTCCTCAATGGAAATTTTAGTACAAAAAATACTTTACTCCTTTTATTTTATTTTATGAAAAACTCAAGGTTTTTGTTCCTTAAAGAGAAAAACCACTAAAAATATTTGCAGGAAGTGTATCATTCATCACAAGACAGCATGAATCTAAGTCACAGAAAAGGTAACAACTTGATTCTGTGACTACTGTATCCCAGTACCCAGAAAGGCATATTGCAGGTATTTAGAATATATCTGATGAATGAAGGAGTAACTAAGAAAAGACACAATTACAGCTGAAGTCTCAATTGTAAACATAAAAATGTGTAGAAAATAAAAATGAAAAAAGTTACATCAAAATATTCAAGAGTGACTACTGTAGAATACTTGCATTTCTTTCCTTTTCAGCACTTCTAAATAAAATGCAAACAGCATTACTTTAGCTTAATAACATTTTTCTTATTCATGTAACATGACATTGATAATTAAGAAAAAACTTAACGAAAGTGTTAATTCTTAAAGTAGTAGCTTTTCCACAATAAATTTAAGCCAATGTGAAGTTGTAGAATACTTACAAGAAACTTCTAGCAGTGGCAGAAATGTCACCGTAGCTGTGATCTGTCTAATCACTGAACGGATTTCATCTTGGATAGCTTTCTGAGACTTTTCTCTGGGTGCACTATCAAAGAAACCAAATTAATTAACTCATTTTAACTTTTAACAAGTTATTTAAAACATTGGTAAGATTATTTATCTGATTAAATGCCTCCAAAACCAAATAAGTAATGCATTTGAGTTTTTTTTTAAATGAATATAAAAATATATATCCTTAAGAAACCTAGTAGGCACAATACATATCTCTATTATTTCATTTACCCTTCCAATCATTTTTAGGGTTGCACTTAGTATCAGGTCATTAAATAACAGATGACTAGAAAAGCTGCCAAGTGCTTCAAGTCAGGAAAGCTTCAGCATGTCTTAAAGATAACATGCAGTATCTAAAATACTTAATCAGTATAATCATTTGGCATTTTTGGTAATGCATAAATGTCTAATATCCTATTGCCTCAAATATGATGTTAATTGTGTATGGAGTTATTTTTATAATTAAACATTTTCTAAAATAGATCAAAGGCTTCAGGAGCAAACTCCATTTCATTATGAGAGACAGTTCTGAGATTACAGGTAAGCATGCTTAAGACAATGCTAGAAATTAGCATATAATGATGGGCATCTCCCATCCAGAGGATCTAAAAATTTCAGTTTAAGAAGTGTCTAAGGAAGTCTGTAGCATTAAATGAAATACAATAAGCTCAGGAGAAGTTCAGGATAATACTTCATGGTTAAAAGTACCTTTCAACAATTCATGAAATGGCCCACCTAGGACAGATACCATGTGTAGCTTTACATATTGCACCATAAATACTAAAGCTTTATTTATTTATTTATTTTTTAAAAAAGATTTTATTTATTTATTTGACAGAGAGAGAGATCACAAGTAGGCAGAGAGGCAGGCAGAGAGAGAAGGGGGGGGCGGGGGAAGCAGGCCCCCTGCTGAGCAGAAAGCCAGATGCAGGGCTCGATCCCAGGACCCTGAGATCATGACCTGAGCCAAAGGCAGAGGCCTTAATCCACTGAGCCACCCAGGCGCCCCCCCAATACTAAAGCTTTAAATTCATGGATTTAGCCTAAGGGCAATTATGTTAAAAGTCCATGATAGGCAAATTCTTTCGTGAGCACAATCCTTCTCCACAAGAGATCAAAGATCAAATCTAATATACTTAGAAACAAACGACCTTCTATGAAACTAGTTCAATATAATTAGAACTCATTTAGTAAAAGAAAACAGTTTTGGAAAAAATCTATCAAAGTGGAAGCAATTTACTTCGTACTTACCTGTCATCTTTCGCAGTCTTGTCACACTCAATATCAAATTGCCACCTTTCAAGGACTTCACCATTTTCAATATTTGAGATGACTACCACCAGTTTCTGAACTGAACACTTGTATAACCAATCTGCAATACATAACAAGGCATCTTTTTTGGTCCACATTACAAAACAACACTCTTCCCAGGTCTCAGCAAATTCCTACCACTAGTATTTTGGAACTCCACCAACCTGTACAGAAAACCTGTCCCACAATAACCTAGCTCCGGTTTTCAAATTCTCAGTATTTGTACCAGATGTATAGTAGAGTGCTGAAGACAGAGTAGTGAACATGCAGTACAACCCAATCCAAGGTAAGATGCACGATATGGCTATTAATCTAATCACTGCACTAATAAATGTAAAATTGTAATTGTAATCAATGCTATGAAGGTGCTGTTTGTGATGCAATGAGAGCATAATACAGGAAAATCTGACTCAGGGAGTTCTCACTTGACTTCAGTTCTACAAATAAATACCATTAAATATGCAAAAGGATACAGAAAAGGGCACAGGTCTTAAGTACTGAAAAGGGAAGAGCATCTGCCCAGAGGATTGAAAGAAAGGTAATGCAACTATGGTAAAGAAAGGGGAGAATGAACAAGGTCAGTTTGTGCAGGATAAACAAGAGTCAGACCATGCAAGGCCATGTGGGCCAAATTAAAGAAGTTATATTTAAAGAACTAGTGAAGTCATTACTGTATTTGAAGTACGGTGTAATGTAATTAAACTTGTATTCCAGAACTATCCTTCTGGCTGTGACGTGTAAAGTAGAGTAAAGGGGATCTAGAGACATTAATTAATTAGCAATTCAAGCAAGAGGAAACGATGCTTACAGAAGGATAAGCTAATAGAGATGGATTAGTAGACAGACTCAAGAGATTTCATGGTTAAAACTGTTAAGATTTATTGATTACTTGTGAGTAAGGAAGAGGAAAGACTCAAGGATAGCTCCCAACTTTCTGGTTTATAGCATTGGTTGGATGGTTGATCCATTCACTGAAAAAAAGAATGCAAATTGGAGATGATGCTTAAGTTTTAAGATTTTATTTTTAAGTAACCTCCACACCTAACATGGGGCTGGAACTTACAACCCCAATATCAAGAGTCGCATGCTCCACTGACTGAGCCAGCCAGAAGCCCTTTAAGGTTAGTTTTTAAGTTTCACTGGGATAGCCACCTGAAGATATCAAGGGAAACACTACATCTATGAGCACAATAGAACTGGGCTGGATGTATGCTTGTGAGTCAACTACACAAAGGTTGTTAGTAAAGCTATGTAGAAGTCATAGGTCATGTAGAGAGAGATTATAGTGAAGAGGGCCTCAGGACGAGGCCTGAATTAATCTTGGAAATTGGGATAGTATGCTCAGGAGTCTGTAGGGGTTTTTTTTGTTTTTTTTTTTAAGAGATAAAATAATTTTGTAATATTTAGGGATTGTGGGCCACCTAGGTCTCTGTTGCATAGTCTTTAAAAAAACAGCCCTTTAAAAATCTGGAAACATTTTTAGTTTGCAGGCAGTACAAAAATAGGCCAATTGCTGGATATGGGCTGTCAACTTTGTTTATTCCTTGACATATATTAACTTTTTCTCAATTTAGCTCTGAAAAGGAGACTAGGTAGTAACTTAAGGATTGGGGTGCGTAGAAGTTTTTTTCTTTTAAAACTGAAGACAGATGAAACCAATGAAAATAACTCAAAACAAAGAAGTAAAAAATACCAGAGAAGAACTAAAGTCCTTAAAAAGGCAAGAGGAATGGAGATTCAAACAGATTGAACAATTTGCCTCCAAGAAGAGCAATTCCTTCATTTTTAACTTAAAAGGGAGAAATTATAAAGGAAGGTCTGCATACACCTGAGGTGAAATATCCTCAGTGTAGTCTTAAAGGAGACAACCCCAAAACCAGTAGCTTGGGTGGGGCTTGCCTCTCCATTAAATTAAGATGACATAGATTCTTAGTTGCTTATAGGTTTCAGGATAAATAATCTGAGTACAGTCCTATGAATGACTATGAGTGATTTAGCCTTGAAGATAATAAAAATACAATGTAATTTTAAAAACAAAGGTACTTGATAACAAAAAAATATATGACTCATGAATTTAAAAGAAAAAAAAAGATGACTACTGTAGTGTTTTTTGGAACTAGTTTTGGAAGATCAAATGGAGCCCTAGGGAGAAATGTCCTACAACGCAGAAAAATTGTAAGTGAGAATCCTAAGTTGAGAAAAATATGAGGGGGGAAAAAAAGAATAGATGGAGAAAAAGTACTGATTCAATACAGTAACTTTTTAGCTAAATAAAAACAATGAGTGTTCAGCTTAAAAAAAGGCTGACTGACAGGCAGGATTTTAAAAGACAAATGGAAATATGCACATACACACAAAAAAAGAGAACTCTACTGGGTGCTCTATTACTTAGTCCTTTTTTTTTCTTTTTAAGTTTAGCTCCTAGGTTGGATCTACTTTTATTTTTCTTTATCTTAAAGTAATGAAAGTTCTAAACTCTAGGCAGCTACAGAAAATATTTTCATGTTAAAAATATACAGTGGGTTTTTCTCCAAAAATGAGAACACCATCATGGTACTTAAAATTCCAACTTGTTCCATCTGGCTACATGATCTGCAAAAATCATTTCTAAGGGAGTGGATGGAGACAGTTTTGTGAAGCCATATCATATTCCTAACATCAAAATATTCAACCCACTCACAATGCAGTACGGAAAGGGTGGGCTTTTTTTTCAATTTATATATTACCTGCTTCCTTCCCATTAAGAATCACTGTATTTGAGACTGTAGTGTTTTACACATCTTTGTACAGAGCTGAAAAATGACCAAGATGCCAGAAAATATGGGTCCTAAAAGGCCTGCAAAACTCAAAATGGTTTTCAACAATTAAATACCTTTCAGTTGTTCCACCACATTATTTAGGTATTTTATGAGCTCAGGATCAGTTGTTACAAGCAAGGTGAGTCCATATTTCTGCACTCTAGTGAAGGTTTCAGATGGATATATGCCACGCTGATACAAAATACTGTTGATGCCAAATGCTGAAAACAAAAACAATGTTAAAGAAAAGTCATTATCACTTTTAACCATGGAAAATAAAACACTTTCAGATGTGGCTGCGGTTTCATT
This sequence comes from Procyon lotor, assembly GCA_028646535.1. Taxonomy (NCBI): domain Eukaryota; kingdom Metazoa; phylum Chordata; class Mammalia; order Carnivora; family Procyonidae; genus Procyon; species Procyon lotor. The sequence goes on from CM053604.1 coordinate 84,254,241, forward strand.
AATGGTAAAAAACTTTAAATGCCTAAACATGTATTTGTGGGTATCTTGTTGAAAGCACAGTACATAAAAACTGGCATTAAACATCCTTAAAATCTTGCTTCTAAATAAGAGAACATGGATAACTACATTTCGGTGGCAATAAAAGAAAAACCCCAAACTGTATTAATCTACTGTCATAGTAGTACTACAGCTCACTGTAATCAGATTATGTGGTTAGAGGATGTCAAAATAGGCTTTTGCGTCTGAGTTGGCAACAGATTAATTGCTCCCTCCAATGCTCTCAGCAAGCCTTCCCCTCTTTCTCTCCCTTTCTCCTCACAAGTCCTGCCAGAGTCTATCAAAAGGTACAAGTGGCCCGGTCCAAAACAGCGTTTCCTAAATCTAGTCCATCACCTCCAAAACCAGAATCAAAACGCGGCCGAGGGGTTGTCAAAAATATAAGTGTGCCCCACCCCGGTAGTACTCCGTCTTAAGTGGAAGAGGCCGGGGTTGGGGGACCGTGGTGGAATGCGCGTAGAATCTGCAGTTTAAAGCAACGCTGCAGGTGGAGGGGCTACATCGCAAGGCAGGCCTCTGCAGCACCTAGGCCTCTTGCTCCACCATTAGCAACGGGTCCGGAGGAGGCGCCTGCATCCACTTCTTCCTAGATTCTCCCGCCAGGCAAGAGGCTGAGGCACAGTGCTTAATTGGAGGCCTCTTGGCACGCCCGCCCCCCCCTCACCACCACCGCTTCCCCCCGCCTCCCCAGCCTCCGTGGCTGAGCCACGGGCCTACCCCGCGGCCAGGCCTCAGTTCTCCCCGCCCTCCGGCCTGCGCGAGGAGGACTTACAGAAGAACTCAGCTACGATTTCGGCGCTCCCGCGCAGGGTGATGCCTTGCTCCCGGGAGAGCTGCAGCGCCATGGCCAGTCCTACAGACGGAGGAGAGTGCTTCCACCCGGCAGAGAGCGACACCAGAGACACCCAAAGCACTTCCCCGCCACTCGTTTCAAAAGTAACGACGCAGCACGCCGTCAGGCCCTCCGCGCAGGCGCGACAAGCCTCTAGGCTCCACCCCACGCGGCGGGGGCAGGTCTGAGCGGCCGCCGCAGCCGGCCTCTCGCGCAGGCGCAGTGGGTGGGCGTGGTCACGCAGTTCCGGGTCGTCCAGCTCCAGATAGACCTGGTTGGGTCCTTGTAGTTGCGGTCAACTAGACTACGCTGAGATAAGACGCCAAACCTGGTTTTAGTGGCGGCTCCCTAGGCGCGCGGAGTGAGCGACCAAGGAGCACAATCTATCAGTTTCAAAGCTGTTCTCAAAGTGATATGAATTGTCCGTCAGGTGCATCTTCAGTGGCCTCAGTGATTCCTAGCGGGCGATCGAAACTTTTGCTAGATCTTTGGGGGAGTCGGTAAAGAAACCGCGTGTGCGACAAGCGACAAGCCAAGCAACAGCTATAGAGGGCCTGATTACTGTATGGGAGCGCGGCTTTTCTCGAGAAATCGGGTTATGATTAAAGGGACGAGCCGCAGCCCACCTTGTCCTATGTCTGTCCTGGGCTCAGCCTATTTCCACCCAGTCTCACTGTGAGGCAGTCTGGAGCTGCAGGGGCTGCATCGGGCAGTCAAACTTCTGCTTGGACTATCCTGCGCACGCGGCCCCCCCAGAGGCTGATCCGGAGTAAGTTCACCTCATCAAAAAGGTCCACGTACACTGAAGAGCTTTTCCGGGAATTTTGACTCATAAACCCAATGATTTCATGTTAGGATGGGAAGTACTAAAGTGCACCATTAATGTTCATGTCAGTTGCGAAACAATTTTATTCTTAAAGCAGCTAGAAAAATTATTTGTAGAATGACGTCTCAAATACTATGTACCACACATACTATGCTATTTAATTATATAGAAATGCCTTAGTGTCTTATTTTTCTATTATTGCATAACAAATTACCACAAGTTAATGGTTTAAAATAACACCCATTTATTATCTTAGTCATGTAGATCAGGAGTTGGTATGATATAGCTGAGTGCTTCACACGGTTGAAGTAAAGGGGTCTGCAAGTGGAATCTCATCTAAAATCTGGGGTTCTCTTCCAAGCCCGTTGGTTGCTGGCGGAATTAATATCCCTGTTTCTTGGACTGAGGTTCTTGGTTTGCTCGTTGTTGGCCAGAGGCAAGTCTTGTGCCTTTGCCAGATAGTTCCTCCATTAGGCCTTCTCATACTTCCAGTCCCTCTGACTCCATGGAGATCCCTTTTAAGGCTTCATCTAATTCATCAAATAGACTTAGTCAGATAATTTCCCCTTTGATGAATTTAATCTGGGAAGTGATACCCCATCATATTCACATAGTCTGGCTACACTCAAGCAGAGGAGATTGTATAAAATGTGCTCCTTAGAGGCCATGGGTTTTGTGGACATCTTAGAATACTGCTTATGACAGTGTTATGTATCTGATTTTGATTAGTTTGAAGAGTAAATCATAGGTAATAGGTCGAGTAACCCTAAAATATTCTCCTTACATCCTTTAGTCTCTTGTACCTGTGTGTGTGGGTGTTTGAATCACCATCTTTTCACTCCTTCCTCTAGGAACTTAGAGCCAGAATTCTGGCATCACACTGGTAGAGCAGGTTGTCCGCCTGCTCTAAAAATTGTTTCGCTTTCTAAAGAACTTTATGTTGATACTCAGCACTTCAGGAAAGACTTCCTTCAGTTTCTTTTTTTTTTTTTTTAAGATTTTATTTATTTATTTGACAGAGAGAGAAAGATCACAAGTAGGCAGAGGCAGGCAGAGAGAGAGGGGGAAAGCAGGTACCCCACGGAGCAGAGAGCCCGATGTGGGGCTCGATCCCAAGACCGTGAGATCATGACCTGAGCCCTGAGCCGAAGGCAGAGGCTTTAACCCACTGAGCCACCCAGGTGCCCCTTCAGTTTCATGGTACTATAGTTTTTAAATTACCTGAAGATACAAATAATTGTTAATATAATTTTGGAGATTCTAGATCTTAAAAGGCTGGCAAAATATGTTTTCCATGTGTAGAAGAAGTATTTATTAAATACTCTTTTTGTGCTTTGTGAGGAGATGTAAGAAATAATTAAGTTTAGAAGATCAGGTCTGTACTTTTTGAGGAGTTTATAATCTAGTTTTGTTTAAATATGCATACTTGAGAAAAAAGAGAAAAACTGAAGTCTCATAATTTGGCCTTATCTGGCATCTGCCTAACTCTTCAGCCCCCTTTCAGATTACTTACCTGATCTGCCCATTCTTTTAGTCACTTTCCCACCTCAGGGCTTTTCGTACTGTGCTTTTTTTGGCCTAGAAATTTCTATCCATTCAAATTTCTAATTATATTTATACTTTATTTTATTTTATTTACTTAAATGTAACTGTATTCTAGAAATTTTCTTTGACCTCTTGGACTCTAAAATCCTGCCCTTAGATACTCTCATAGCATCTCAGAGCACTATTTCAAAGAATTGTTTTTATTCTTACAATGAAAACAATGACAATTAATAATTATGTAATGATTTGTGTTATATCTTCCTTGTTACCGTGAGAAGATCCATGATGATAGTGGCTAGTCCAACAATATTTGTTGAATGAATGATCATTTGAATATTTGCCTAGGAAAATTTTGTGGAAGAACCCAAGGCATTTTCAAATTGGAGAGCAAGTTGGATGGATGAGGTGAGGCCACATTTTGGGAGCTTTTCATGTCCATCTGAATTAAGTTGGACATACCAGGATTTTCTAGGCTCTTAGAATTAATATAATTAAAGGAGTATTTTTTTCAAGTGTAAATTCAGTAGTGGTTGTAGAATGGATTGTGTATAGGATAGTCTAGAGTGGTGATCCTCAAACTTGAGGGTGTGAAAGAATCATTTGGGTGTTTTGCTATATTTAGATTCCTGACTTTTATTCTCCTTTCTCTATATCTAATTCAGTCTAGTACTATAGGCACTAGCCACAGGTGGCTCTTAGGAACTTGAAATGTGCTTGTCTGAATTGAGATATGCTGCAAGTATAAAAATGCCAGATTTCAAAAACTTAGTTTAAAAAAAAAAAGAATGTAAAGTACCACAATGATATGTTTTTCGATTGATTACATATTGAAATATTTTCACATATATTGGATTAATTTCACTTGTTTCATTTTAATTTTTTAATCTGACTACAAGAACATTAAAATTACATGTGTGACTCGTGCAAGATTTCTGTTGGAAAGTGATGCTCTACTTTATGGGGTCTAGGAGATGACATATTTTAACCAGCATCCCAAATGATCCTTACATTACTTTTAGAAAAGCATTAGACCATAATGGATATTTTAGTAACACAGGCCTAGGAGGTTGAGAGCCTGGACTAGATAGATGCCAAAGAGTTTAAATAAGAAGGTGTATATGTATGTATATCCATATATATATGGACAGTGAAAAGTATAAATATAAATTAAGATTTATTTCTGAAGATAATTCAAGCAGAAAGCATAACCAAACAGACCTATATCAATGAAAGAGATAACTATGAAAAAGTATGTCATAAACAGGCCTATATTCAGTATTAGGATTCTAAAACAAGAAATGAAAATTTCTAAAGCTAGAATCAAATGGAATTTTAGACTGAAAGTAACTTAATTAATGACTTAGAACAATCTTATAACTGAAGAAACTGAAGTCCTGAGTGGATACATGGTTAGTCTAAGATTCAATATCTAGTTAGAAGATTTAGTAGTAGAATCTAGAGTTCCTGATTTAGATTCTTGTTAAATTTTATCAATTTGAAGACATGCTAATTAATGTTTTTGTTTTTAAAGGGTATTTTTAAAAAAATCAACTGATTTTAAATTAAGTTTTGTTTTTTTTTCCTAAGATTTATTTATTTTAGAGAGAGAGGATGAGTGGGAAGGGCAGAGGGAGAGGGAGAGAGAATCTCAAGCAGACTCTGAGCCCCGTGGGGCTCAATCCCAGGATCCTGAGATCATGATCTGAGCCCAAACCACATGTTGGACCCTTAACCGAATTAGCTACCCAGCTGCCCCAAGATTATGGGTTTTTATTCAATAAGCTGTACACATAACCTGTCAAGGAAACAGCAGTTACAATCCATAATGCATTTTATGTTAATGCACAAAATTGTTTCAACTGCCAGAAGATGGCACTATTTACATGTGAAATAATACCTTTTAAACATTCAATGTGTATCTGTTTCAATGTGTGCTTCAGTAAAAAGTAAAATTAAAGAAAAATGTATTTAGTGGCTTCTAGTGTATCTGTATATGTGAAATACATCAGGATGAAATATTGATCATAATATATTATAGAATTCATACCCTTCTTGTAAACATTTGGTATATGGATGCTCACTATATTTACACTTAATTTGCATATTTTTTAACATGGAAAAATGAAACATTTGAGGTAGTTGAGTCATTATTCTTACAAACTTATGAAAGTTTTCCTTCAAATAAGAGGTGTTATTTTATTTTTGAGGCCAACATCTTGACATAAAGCAGTTTGTTCTAAATCTGATCAAACAGAAGGATACTTAGGCTAATTTCAATAAGAAATGCATTTACTAAATTTTGAAAAAAATTACTGTGCACCTAGGTAACAAATTAATCATTAATTATATCAGTTTGGGGAGTTTGCTTTTTCTTTGTAAGAAAACAATGCTGTCATAAAGACCTATCTCCCTCACATACTTTTCCCGCTAAGGAGTTTCTTTGATTGTTGTTCCACATGTTCAAAAAGACAGCACAACAAATTTGAATCATGACATTGTATTAATAAGCAATGACTTAGTAAAATGAACAAATATAACCTCATAGTGGTATAATCTATAATTTTTAATCATCCAGTTGCATATATAGGGTATTATAATCTTATCTTTAGTAAAAGTTAAGAACCAAATATTATTGAGAACATATTAATAATTCCATATGTTCTTCTAATGAAAAATATGGGGTACTTCTTATCAGAAAGTATTACTGTGTTTTGTCATGATTTTGTTTTGGTATTATAATTCTCTTATGATAATGGCATATAATCACTTAGAAATCTTTTCATGGCTCAACCATGATTAAGTATCAAAGGTATAATTTGAAAAAGTAGGTGATAATCTTATTCATATTTAATTCCCAGAGACTGATGGAATGTGTGTGTGTGTGTGTGTGTGTGTGTGTGTGTGTAATATATATATATATGAAGACTGGGTTCTACAATCCATTGGATTTGACAGCACTGTATTTTAAAATGTAATTGAAATTCAAAACAACTTAGAACATTTTCATATATAGAAACTATCAACACAAAGCCTCTATGAAGAATTAAGCCATGGTTGCTAAAAAATTAATAAAAATAGATTTAATTTCTTAATGATTTTATAATTATATATTAAATTTGATCAAATATTTTATGCCTATCATACATTTTTAGTTTGTTGTTTCTGAATATTCTGTATGTAGGGTTATTTTTATTATTGCCCATATGTAAGCAAAGGTGAATTAGTTCTGCTAAATCTGTCAGCTAATAATTAGACTAAAATGTTATCTGAGTGAATGGAAAGATATTTTTTGAAGAGTTCTACAGACATAGTAAAATAAACCATTAATTTGGGTCTAAAATCTTTGTGAATACCAATTTATAAAACACTTATGAGAAGAAGCTTTGTGAAAACATGGAAAATCACTTTACTTTAAATTTATATTTTTCTATTTACATAAACTTGGTTTTGTCAACTGGAACAGTTCTCTTATAAACGTCCTTGTGTTCATAGCTCATTCGAACAATATAGTAGTCAAGCCATATTTATCAGGTTACAGAGCAGTCATGCACATTAATTCTATTATTTCTGCTGGGATTTCCCACTTAAAAATTGAATATGACAGTTTTTTTTATTCTTGAATAATGTACATAGTCTGTTTAATATCAGCTGAAAACAAAACAGCCTACTGAACCCTAGAGTTTTGGGTTTGGTGTGGGAGATCAAGTGGATTAAAAAATTGGGGTGCCTGGGTGGCTCAGTGGGTTAAAGCTTCTGCCTTCAGCTCTGGTCATGATCTGAGGGTCCTGGGATCGAGCCCCGCATTGGGCTCTCTGCTCAGCAGGGAGCCTGCTTCCCCCCCCACCGCCCCTGCCTGCCACTCTGCCTACTTGTGATCTCAAAATCTCTCTGTCAAATAAATAAATAAAATCTTTAAAAAAAGTGGATTAAAAATAAATGTGTCTTTTTATTATTGCTTAGTCTCAGTGTAGTTGTGAATAAAGATGCTAACTTTTCACACTGAAATAGATGGCAATCATCTGTTGTAAGGTAGTCTTTTGGATGATCCAGAATATGCCTTTTTGAGCCTGTGTTACATTCAAATCAAAAGGAAATTGAAATGAAGTTTCATTAATTTGTATATCTCTAAGAATATTCTTGGAGACCCTTGCCTGAGAAACAATAGGCTGCAACATCTAGATACTCAAAATGTATGCACAGAATTTTGATATTCTTCAAAGTGATGTGTGGTTACGAGTTTGTATAACTAAGAGTTATTAATGAGAGAGGTTCCTTTTTGGTTTTGGAATTTTACATGAAGATTCTTAGTAAATTTGAGTTATCTTTAGTTTCTATTGACTTAATAAGAAATTATAATATTTAACTCCTAAAGGCAGCCAAATATACTACTGCAACATGGTTTAGACATCTTAGGGACTTAGGAAGTTATGTGCCGCTATCCCTCGGATGGCTGCCTGCCTTAGGAAAAAGATCAGGAGTGTGGGAAGGGCAGGTCATTAATTAATGCCCCAGGTATGCCTGGAACTTGAAGGAAAGTTATTTGAAGGACTCTGGAATTGTGTATATACCTTCCTCTTTTCTTTTTCAAAGATCTTGTTTAAAATAGCATATCCCATTAATAACAGGAAAAAAAATGATGAATATACACCAATATAGGTTTATTTATCTCTAAATTATAAACATTTCCAGACTATTAGGTACATGTAGTATATATTATACTTTATATTTATATATTTTAAAATATATATTTATGTATGTCAAATGTTATGTTTTATATGTTATATTTAAACATAATAAATAAATATATATGTTTAAAACATACACAAGTTAGAAATTAAAGAAAGATGAGATAAATGTTTCTTTTAAAAATGATTCTTGTTGGAGCTCCTGGGTGGCCCAATATGTTAAGCATCTAACTCTTGCTTTCAGCTCAGGTCATGATCTCAGAGTTGTGAGATGGAGCCTCCACCTCTGGCTCTGAGGTCAGCATGGGTTCTGCTCCAGATTCTCTCTCCCCGTCTCTCCTACTGTGTTACTCCTCCCACTCAGGCTCTCCTTCTTTCTCTCTAAAGTAAATAAATAAAATCTTTAAAAATGAGTCTTGTTATATCACTAGAAAATAATTTCTTTTTACAATCACTAAGTGTATTAATGACTATATTAAAAATTATGCCATTAATATGCCTCATTTAAAAAAAAAAAAACTTGGCTTGGCTCCTGGGTGGCTCAGTTGTTAAGCGTCTGCCTTCGGCTCAGGACATGATCCCGGGGTCTTGGGATCGAGCCCCGCATCGGGCTCCCTGCTCGGTGGGAGGCCTGCTTCTCCCACTACCATTCCCTCTGCTTGTGTTCCCTCTCTCGCTGTGTTTCTCTCTGTCAAATAAATAAAATCTTTAAAAAAACCCAAAAACTTGGCTTAATTATTTGTAAAGAATGAGTTAAAAGGGTGCCTGAGTGGCTCAGCTGGGTAAGCAACTGCCTTTGGCTCAGGTCATGATCCCAGAGTCGCAGGATCTAGTCCCAAATCGGGCTCCCAGCTCGGCAGGGAGTCTGCTTCCCTCTCTGACCTTCTTTCCTCTCATGCACTCTCTCACTCTCATTCTCAAATAAATAAAAAAAAACAAAATCTTTTTTAAAAAAAAAGAATGAGTTAAAAGTCTAATACCGAGTTCAGTTTATTTTGATACTTGTTAGTTTTTTGGTTTGTTTTTGAATTTTTGCTTTTGTTCTTTTGACCATCAGAGCTAAAAAAGGTACATCACAAAGATAGGAAGATACAAATGGAAGAAGTTCATTATTAACTTATTATTTATTTTTCTTGTCTGTATTTTACAATTTTAACAAATGGATCTAAAAACAAAAATTTAAGCAGTTTTGATCCATTTCTTAAAAATATGAAAACATACCTTTTTATTAGTTTAGAACTAGTTGTTTCCACCTTTTAATTGCCTTTGGAACTAATTTGTAATTTAGAGAAATTATAAATGGATTAGCAAAATCTGTTTCCAAGTTTTTCAATTGTACAGATGAAGTTTTTTTTAATAATCAATACAAACATGCTCTCTCAGCAGCATGACTGTCTTTTGAAAAACATTTGCTCATTCATTTAAAAAAAGTCATTTTTTGTTTGAAAGAACACACTGAGTGTTAATTTTTCTGAAATTCTTGTTAGATAGCACACTACTGAATGTTACCTACCTAGAGAAAGGGTGAGTAAATTTGAAACAGTCGACCTTCATTTCCTCAAGATTCCAAAGGTGACCTGTAACTTCCTGGTGTGTACACTGTGTGAGGGTGCTGGTGTCAATCCATTTGTTACATTTTAGTACAGTTTAGTATATTTTCTTAGATTAAAAAATTAACAAAAGTAGATGTTCTAACAGTTCTTCCTATACCCCCAAAGAGACTATTTTGTGCCCATATTCCGCTTTGGAAATCATTAGTTAAAAGTATGTTTACAGGGGCGCCTGGGTGGCTCAGTGGGTTAAAGCCTCTGCCTTTGGCTCAGGTCATGATCTCAGGGTCCTGGGATCAAGCCCCACATCAGGCTTTCTGCTCAGTAGGGAGCCTGCTTCCCCCTCTCTCTCTGCCTGCCTCTCTGCCTACTTGTGATTGCACACTCTCTCTCTGTCAAATAAATAAAATCTTTAAAAAGAAAAAAGTATGTTTACAGAAGCCCTACTGAATGAAGGATAAGGCACCCTGAGCTGGGGATAGAAGTGTTCCCTGCTTGCTCCCTTTCTCAGACAGTCATGGAATAGACAGACGTAGCTTAGATGACTGTCTTGCCTGTGTGGAAATGTCATTCTCCATGCCAGCTTCTGCAAGACTAATCCTGTGAGGAAAATACATTATTTTTATTGGGAAAGGGTGCCCCAGACTTTTGAACACCATTCATTTTTCACTGAAACCTGCCGAAGGCACAGAATAAAAACCCTCTTAGGAGTATTTGTATGTGGTAAATTTGTATGTGGTAAATACAAATTTGTATGTGGTAAAAGTCCACATGGATCACATGGAAAACTTGACTACTGGTAGTATAGAGGTGGAAGGTCATGGCATTGTCTAAGTAAGCAGCAGTCTCCAACCAATCTACCAGAAGCCGGGTTCACAGGCACATGTGCAAGAAAAGGGTGTCATGCTCACATGTTCTAGAGAAACATTTTAGCAGTGGGCTATCTGAACAATTTAAGAAGAATTCTGAAAGGATTTTTTTTCCTCATCTGTAAAATGGAGGCAACGAAAGTACTTGTCACATAAAATTTTTATGAAGATTACAGGAGATAATACAACTGAAGCTTTGGTTTATTGTTAATATATTGTTATATTCCTGTTATTATTAATTATTGTTATTATTAGTTAGATAGCTTTTCTTCCACTTTCCCAAGCACCTTTCCTGAGTCTGATACATGTGTAGTCTAGGATAACTAGAGGAGTCCTCAGGTAACGCAACTTAAGAAAAAAATGAGAACGGACACTCTCTTACCACTACAGCAAACAAGATACAATTATAATAGCTAGCATTTATTGAGAACTTCTTTTCTGCCAGACACTCTTCCAAGTGCTTTTGTGAATCTACTTATTTAATCCCTTCACAAGTACATAAGTTAGGTACTTTTATTACCTGTGTTTTATAGCTAAGAAAACTAACTTATAGAAGGAAGTTGACTAATTTATCCAAAATCACCCAACTCAGAGGACTGAAGTCAAGTCCAAGCAATCCAGATGGTAGCAGAATATGAATCCTGAAAGTGTGAAAGTTCTGGCTATGTTTTAGATAATCTTACAAGGTGATGCATACTGGGTCCTTATGTCCTGTCCCTCCCTCCATTCTTTTCTTTTTTTTTTTAAGATTTTATTTATCTATTTGACAGAGAGAGAGAGAGATTACAAGTAGGCAGAGAGGCAGGCAGAGAGAGAAGGGGAAGAAGGCTCCCCACTAAGCAGAGAGCCCGATGCGGGGCTCGATCCTAGAACCCTGAGACCATGACCTGAGCCAAAGGCAGAGGCTTAAACCACTGAGCCACCCAGGTGCCCCCTTCCCTCCATTCTTGTTGTGAAATATTAAGTGATGTGAGGAATAACCTTCCATTTATCAATGGAAGAGGAGGCAAGATAAGGAGGTGGGGGAGGGCAAAGATAAGCAGACAAGAAAAAAGGTTTGGAAAGATTCTGGAGGCAGCTATTGTAAGGAATGGGAAGAGAATTCAACCAAGGAGAAATATTATTACAGAGCATTTTTCCTCAATAGATGTTTACTGAGTACTATTTATCTCATGATATGGAGCTGTATGGATGCAAGAGGGGAAAAAATAAAACAAAAAAACCAGGCTTTCTTTTCCAGGCAATCTAGCTGGGGAGCCAATACACCAAAGTAGCTGCAGAGAAGGAGGCATAGGATAACAACCAATTAAATGTATACAGTAAATGCAAAATGAATTCCAAGTTAGCTATGGGAATGTGTCATGGACAACATGGTAGTACTTGAAGGGTGTTAACAACTTCAGCAGGCAGAAATGGGTGACTGTTAGGGAAGGTTAAATTGAGAACATTAAGTCTGGTGTGGGTCATAAAGAAAAGGAAGGACAATAACCTGTTGGGATGTAGACATATGGTAGGACGTTATGGGCCCAGAACTCAACAGCAACAGAACAAAAGTGTGGAAGCATCAAACTAGCTCACTTTTACCCAGGACACAGTCTTCATGTAATGAGATCACATCTGGGTCCTCTTTCCAGAGAGCCTTGTGTGGCAGGCCGAAAAGTTGGGACTTTTCCCAGGAGACATGAGGAAGCCATTGGAGGTTTTGGAACTTGGAAAGAATATAATTATAGTGATGGTTTAGTAACATGATGGTAGCTGATGTGAAGTACAGATTGGAAAGCTATGAATGGTCCAGGCAAGAAGCATTCAAGACTGTTCCTTCACTGTTTAAATCGCAGCGCGTGCTGTAATCATCAGCAGAATCTTTCCTTTAGCCTCATTCTCATAGATTCATCAGTTTCCCTACTTCTCTTCCTATCTTTGGTGTCTTTGATTTCTGGGTCTTTAATTCCTCCAAAATTTCACTCTTCTTCTTAGCTCGTAGCCTTTCCTCTGGGCCTTGCGTGGTTTGTCTTCCACAGCTCTTTGTGTATGAGCTTTTCTGCTTTGATCTGACTGGATTCAGAGGGTAGCCTGCACAGTGGAGCTCCACCACAGGCGGTTCCAATCAACTGAGGGCCTGACTCACTCTGTTCCTCATGTTACTGCCATATCCCATACTATTTGCTTAGCTATAATGGTTCCTAATGTTTGATGTCATTTTATTATTTAAATTCAGTAAAGTATTTCTGCCTTTTTTTTCCCCATGGGATTATGACTAACAGAGGAGCATGTTAAACTTCTTGGGGTTGTATTTGTGAGAAGATAAGGAGAGCAGCTCTAGTGACCTGTACGTTTCTTATTGTTTTATTAAGTTTTTCACGTAATGTTATTGAAATTTGAAAGTCTTTAAAACTAAGTCAGAAAGTCATATACATTAACTTGATCTTGATGCTCTCCTTAAAATACTAAAACATGGCCATTGGTTTCTATCTGGATGCATCATTTTTCTATTTAATAAATTATCAGTTTCTGTTTTCCCTTACAGTGACTTAGTATCCAAAGCATAATGAACATTTAAGTATATGAAGTAAAAATATACAGAAAAATGAATGAAAATGAATAGAAAAAAGTCTTGAGTCTGGAATATGGATATATCTACACACATATACAATATGTTCCTATGCATTTGAATCCATAATAACCTTCCTTTAAGAGCATCATTACAGTAGTTTCTAAGTATATCAAAATTATTTTTAAGTTAAGCCTTTAGGAAAGTAGAAATTCTACTTTAGGAAAGTAGAAGGAAACTTAAATTCTTAAATTTAAGTTAAGGCTTTAGGAAAGTAGAAATTAATGCTTAATGCAAATTTACCAAAGGCAATAAGAAAACATCAAGTACATAAGAGCGACTTTTTAGGGGCGCCTGGGTGGCTCAGTCGTTAAGCGTCTGCCTTCGGCCCAGGTCAGATCCCAGCGTCCTGGGATCGAGCCCCGCATCG
>CM053604.1:84268085-84288020 GCA_028646535.1 Procyon lotor
ATCGAGCCCCGCATCGGGCTCCCTGCTCCGCGGGAAGCCTGCTTCTCCCGCTACCATTCCCTCTGCTTGTGTCCCCTCTCTCGCTGTGTTTCTCGCTGTCAAATAAATAAAAAAAAAAAAAAAAAAAAAAAATCTTTAAAAAAAAAAAAAAGAGCGACTTTTTAATTATGAGCTATTTTATAAAATTCAGTCCTACACTTCTGCTTGCACACTTCCACATGAAACCTTTTTTTCTTTCTTTTTTCTTCAGTGAAAGAGGACAACCAAACTTAGTTTTCTCTTGAGAGCTCAAAAGAGGGTAAAAAATGGGTAGCAAGAAGTCTTTATTGTGGAAAATGAATCCATTTTGAAGTTCAATGGGAATAAGTAATTTTTGAGTTTTATATAGAAAATTTATCTAACTTCATAATTAACTTGATTATTTGATTTATTATGTAAACAAAGTATAATGTTTCTTAAAGCCTATAAATAATACTTTTTCTAACCATAAAAGATTAAGGGAAAACAAAGGGAGTGAACAAAAATGGGAGGGGGTCACAGATCTGTATCTGTGTGGAGGAAGAGGGCAGTACTTTTGGGAGAGTGCAATTTACATGAGCATCTGGGTCTTTTGTCATGTTTTGGATGGATGACCTGAGTCTGATATATTGGTGAATAGCATTAACAAAGGTCTGGTTGTCAAAGGCTAGAAAGAAAAATGCAATTAGCCACAGCAATGAGGTGATGTCTGTGTTTGGGGGAAAAAACCGACACCTAACTGGCAATAGAAAAACACTGAAATGATAACATCAGTAAAAGGCCAGATTTTGTGTTTGTGTGTGTGTGTGTGGGTGGGTGGGTGGGTGGGTGGGTGTATCTATTATATAATGATCCTAACTCAGTAGGATATGACAAAAATGTCATTTTTTGGTACTGTTTGGTTTATGTGATGAAAATGAACGTGTACCTGTTACCAAAGAAATAATGTGAACTCATTGCATTTTTAATTCATAACACACTAATTTCACCAACCTGACATTCGCAGTACTGTTTGTTTCCATTAAAGAAAGTTAGAAATAAATAAAAGTGCACTTGGAGTCCAAAAGAAGTTTGCTCTTTTTTGGGCTAATTTTTTTTTTCTTTATAAACCATGCCATCCATAGTAGAGAAGCATATCTAATCTCCCAATTAGGTCAGGCCCCAGGATAATCAATCTCTTTAACAGCAGATGCCTTGTTTTAGCAAATGAATGCTTGGTTTCAAAAGCAGTTTTGTGTTGAGAGAGGAGTGCAGTTGGCATGGGTGATTAGAACTCTTTTAAACCCTATAAAAAGCTTCTGTAGATTGTTTTATGCCCACACTTTGTGAACTGAAGTAAATGCAATACATCTCCATCTTAAAATGAACATGGTGGGGACTTTATACAGCCTGTGAGAACATCTACATGCATATATATAGAATTATTTGAAGTACAACAATTTTATGGCCATTTGAATTAAATTGTAATTTTGATAAGACCTAAAACTAGTGAATATGTTTTTAGTAATTGTTCTTCACATTAAGATTAAATATGCTCCTTAACAAGTATAACATAATGGTTAGGTTAGCATTTTGTAAACTGAAAATACGATGTCAAATTAACATGATTCTTATGTTTATTGTTTGGCCTACATTTACATTAGTCTGTAAATGCCTTTCTTCATGTCTGATGCCTTTTCAGTTCATAGTCACAACATAGTGTAAATGAGCAGTGTGCAAGCCAACTTTGAAATCAAGAAGAAATCATTTAACATTGAAGTTTATAAACTGTATGTTAAGTCAAAACTATAGATTGACTTTATTTTACTCAAAACAGCTCATTTAATCTAAGATAGACTGAAATATAGTGACATACTTTTCATCGTGGTCTAACAAAAAAGTCTCTAGGACTTCAGGAAATTATTTTAGATAATATTGTTCAAAATCTGATTGCTGGAACTCATCAGTAATGCCTGAATGCGTGACACATAAAATAATTCAGAAGGCTGCAGGAGTATTTATTTCCCTTTTTAGGAGAGCAGCCACATAATTAAAAGCATTAAGTTGAAACTTTTGCAAGGTAGTTAAGAAAAAAGCATTCACCTGCATATTTGGGATGTTCTCATTTCAACTTTATTGTGTAATGGTTAGTTCTACCAATTTTTCTCCCCTCTTAAAAATTGTTTCAATCATGCCTAATCTGTGGAAAGTTAATATTTTCCATAGTGAAGGTGGATAAGGCATCTGAGGAAAAATTAATAGCAGATGGTCTTTAATTTAAGAAACATTCGATACTAATTACTTCTTACCTTTCATATGACTTAAATGTCGGTGAGTGTATAGGATCACATTACCTTTTTTTTTTTTAAAGATTTTATTTATTTGACAGAGAGAAACACAGCGAGAGAGGGAACACAAGCAGAGGGACTGGTAGTAGGAGAAACAGGCTTCCTGCAGAGCAGGGAGCCCGATGCGGGGCTCGATCCCAGGACTCCGGGATCATGACCTGAGCCGAAGGCAGCCGCCTAATGACTGAGCCACCCAGATGCCCCTACATTACTTTTTAAAGTAAGATTTTAAGGCTAAATTTGGTAGATAAGGTAGAAATCAGTGAGATGCGACTTTTAAAATGCAGGCATTCTTCATAATACCAAATACCAGAATAGAACTGTGACAATTCACTTGTCCTTATTCTAACTCATAATAATATTTTATTTTTATTTTTTTTTAAAGATTTTATTTATTTATTTGACAGAGAGAGAAACAACAAGAGAGGGAACACAAGCAGGGGAGTGGGAGAGGGAGAAGCAGGCTTCCTGCTGAGCAGGGAGCCCTACTGTCCCGGGACCTTGGGACTATGAACCAAACCAAAGGCAGACACTTATCAACTGAGCCACCCAGGCACCCCTCATAATAGCATTTTAATATGATTAGCAGAATGTTTTCTGTGTATTAAGATCCCTAAGGTTTTTAACTGGAAAACAGTTTAATGTCCAATGTGTTTCTCAGCTATATTTTGGTTTTTTAATTTTTTAAAGATTTTATTTATTTGTCAGAGAGAGAGAGAGAGAACAGGAGTTATCAGAAAGAGAAAGAGAGGGAGAAATAGGCTCCCTGCTGAGCCAGGAGCCTGACCTGTGGATCAATACCAGGACCCTGGGATCATGACCTGAGCTGAGAGCAGACGCCTAATCGACCGAGCCACCGAGGCATCCCAACTCAGCTATATTTTAGATTTAAAACTTTATGTTATTGCTGTAACCTGTAAGGCAGTTTACATTTGATTTAGTGGAATTAACACTTAGCTTTATATGATAACGTTCATATTCAGACCCCAGCGATTTTCAGAATCTAGAGACTTCCAAACTGAAATTTTTTTGATCATAGAGCTCTTGAAGCTACGTGTATACATGATTATTTCTTCCTTAGCCACGCACACACATTCACGTGCACACACAAACACTGCAATATGAAAAAAAAATGTCTGAAAGAAAACATAACAAAATGTTAACACTATCTTTGGGTGATAGATAAATTTGGGGTTATTTATAGAATCAGCTTACATTTTTAATGCTTTTTTTTAAAATTAGGATTTTCAGTTTCAAATAACTGAATCTCAGCATAGTTAGTATGTAGTTTGACAATGATTTTCTCCTGTCCTGTGGAACCTCTGTAAGGGCAAACACTCTGTTATTTCCTTAGCACTCTCACTTTGGCCCTGGCGTTGAAGTAAACCACTTCATGAAAGTTACAGTTTAATCCTAAACTGTAAGAATATGCTGTGTTTAAAGCAACCGAGGAACGAAACAAAATAACAAAGAGTAACCATGGTAAACAAAAATTGTACCTCTTCTGGATCTCAGGAGCACTTTGCAGTTTTCAAAATCATTGAAGCCCCCAATGTCCATTTGTTTATATTATATCTCTGGGTATTTATCACATTAGATATTAAATCTGAGCTATTTTTGAAATATGTATTAATTCATTTAAAAATACCGGTGGAAAATCTCTGTTTTCATGTTAACAGACATAATACAGTTTTTTGAAAACAAAATAAAATATGTTGAGAAGAATGGCACTATTTTACATTTTTGTAAATGTCTTTTAGGTATGGCTTAGCAAAAGACCGTTGGATTCTCTAATCCACTCTGCATTCAATTTCTCACAGTGTGGTATTTTGGTTGAAGTATATGAAGAAAACTTGGCTTCATACAGATGTATTGGAAAAGGGAGAAACATTTCAATAACTCCTTCAGATAATTGTAAATATTCTTCTTTAATATTACATCAAGTCTCAACAAGTACTAGTTTGTTGAAGATCACAGGTAATGTGAAATCTAAAACTATATCAACAAACTTTTAATGCCTCTGAAACTAGCCCATTTCTCAAGCAGATTTCTAAAAGGAGTCTAACTTTTGCTTTAAAAAAATAAATTGTAATATTGCAACAATAATAACACAACCCCAAGGTTGTGTTTTAATCTGCATTTTAATCTGCATCAAAGTTGTTTCCTAAGAAACACTGGTCACATTTCTGAACCTCATTTCTTTCTTTCTTTCTTTCCTTTCTTTTTAAAGATTTTATTTGTCAGAGAGAGAGAGAGAGAGAGAGAGAGCACAAGCAGGGAGAGCAGCAGGCAGAGGGAGAAGCAAGCTCCCTGCAGAGCAAGGACACATGAGGGGCTGGATCCCAGGACCTTGGGATCATGACCTGAGCCAAAGGCAGATGCTTAACCAACTGAGCCACCCAGGCATCCCTGAACCTGATTTCTTAATTCTTAGGTAGATCAACTTTCACATTTACCTTTATTGCATGGATGAGGGTTTTTTTTTTTTTAGATTATTTATTTATTTATTTGATAGAGAGACAGTGAAAGAGGGAACACAAGCAGGGGGAGTGGGAGGGGGAGAAGCAGGCTTCCCGCTAAGCAGGGAGCCAGATGCGGCTTGATTCCATGACTCTGAGATCAAGACCTGAGCTGAATGCAGAAGCTTAAAGTCCACGTGAATGAAGTCTTAATGTCTTTGCTTTCCATCTTTTTTTGAGATAACTTTATCTCTATTCATTAAACAGATATGAGCTGCATGGGAATATCAATACATGTTTGATCAATGGTTGTTGGCATGGTGTTCTACTTTCCCAAATTTCTATCCTCACAGTCAGTATAAAAGAAAGTAATTTCCAAACAAAACCTTTCCTTGAGCTTTGAGAATCAAAATATGGATTTCCAAAAGAAAATATTTGTTTCAGTGGTGAATTGTTATACCAGAAATCAAAGCCAAAATACACATTTCCTTTTATGGCAGTCATATAATATGTCACATATTATTAAAAATAATTTAGAATGTTCCCACACATTGTTTTGATGATGTCTCCTTTCCTTGTAACATTGGTACAAAATGTTTTAATGATTAACTAATTACAAAAAAAAAAATCTTTAAAATCCCATTTTTTTCAAAATTGATATGTGGTTGCTTCCACTAGGAAATGTAGATGATATGTTTTCATGTTCTTTTTTTAAATTTTTATTATTTTTTTCATGTTATTTTTTTAATGATGAAAACAATGATGTCACTCTTTGCTTGTGAATCCAATAGCTACACTAGAAGATTTCTGTTGATGTGGTTATCAAATATATTCAAGATCCAAGGAAACCATCTTTTACTTTTCATACTCTCCCGGAATAGATAAGGTTTCCCCTGTTGTGCAGTCTCGTTTCTGTAGTTGATTATTATTTATTTGTACAATCAGCTGATTTTTTATGACTAATTTTAGCTAGGTTTTTTAAAATTTAGTTTTATTTTTTATTATGTTCAGTTAGCCAGCATATAGTACACCATCAGTTTTTGATGTAGTGTTCAGCAATTCATTAGTTGCATATAATACCCAGTGCTCATCACAACACATGCCCTCCCTAATACCCATCACCCGGTTACCCTACCCTACTCCCTTCCCCTGTGATCCTCCACATTATTCCTTATGTTCCTCTGTGCTAGTCCTTATGTTCCACATATGAGTGAAACCATATGATAATTGTCTTTCTCTGCTTGACTTATTTCACTTAGCATAATCCCCTCCAGTTCCAACCATGTCGATGCAAATGGTCGGTATTCATCCTTTCTGATGGCTGAGTAATATTCCATTGTGTATATGTAATCAGTTGGTTGATAACTATTTCTCTCACTACACTGTAATCTCCAAGAAAGAAGGATCTGAGCTGGCTTTTCTATTTTCTGCTCAGGACCTTGCACAGTGTTGGGCACAGGTTATGTACTCTGGAAAAGCTGAATACACGACTAAACGCTGTTGAACATTTGATGCACTTTAGATTCCCCAGAATATTTTCCTGAACCTTGTGTGTTTTGAGATTTTCCATCCTTCTTAAATTGGACTTGGTGATAAATCTCAGTTGCTTCTTTCTCACCTCCTTAACTGTTCCTTTCTTATCTTCTTTCATGACTTTTCCCTCCTTATGCATATATTTTATGATTTTTATTTTTTAAGTTTTTACTTAAATTTCAGTTGGTTAACATACAGGGAAGTATTCGTTTCAGGTATAGAATATAGTGGTTCAGCCCTTCCGTGCAATACACAGTGCTCATCACAGTGAGTTCACTCCTTAATCCCCATCACCTCCTCCCCCCCTCCACTCCTCCCCTCTGGAAAAACAAACCATCAGTTTGTTCTTTATTGTTAAGAGTCTGTTTCTTGGTTTGCATGGCTTTTTGTTTTAATTTCTAATTCCTTAAGGTAAGCATGAAGTTCCATATTTATTGTTCCTTACTATTTTTCTCTTTTTACCCACTTTCTCTCGATTAGCCATAACCTCTGTGATTCCTATAGTTAAATTTCCATTCCCAGGCTCTCCCTCAGACTGTGGTTCTGCATTTTCTGGGTATCCTCTGTACATTTCCAACCAGATGTCCATCTTTTTGCAGCCCACAGGACTACGACATCTTCCATACTATATCAACGACCCCTTGTGCTTGCTCTGCGTACCAGGGAAGCGATGCTCTTCCAACTTTTGTGCCACTTCCGTCTGTGCTCTTGCTGAGTCCTCTCTGGTCTCTCGGTCCAAGTTTTCATCCCAAACACCATCATTCTAGCTCACGCCTTGGCCATCTCATGTCTGTCCCATTATGATAGCCTTTCCACTTCTTCTACATGCTGGTTTTTTTGGCTTTAATACATCCTGCACACTAGTATGGGAGTAGTCTTTCCAAATCACATAATTCCTCTTTAAAAATTTCAGTCTGTGGTGCCTGGGTGACTCAGTCAAGTGTCTGCATTCAGCTCAGATCATGATCTCAGGGTCCTGGGATAGAGCCCCACATCCGGCTCCCTGCTCAGTGATGATCTGCTTCTCCCTCCGCTCCTCCCCACTGCTCATGCTCTCTCTCAATCTCTCTCACATAAATGAATGAATGAATGAATGAATGAATAAATAAACAAAATCTTAAAAAAACCAAAACCTTTCAGTCTGGCACTCTAGATAGTCATAATTATCATCAAAGAACTCTCCACAATTTTTTCCTCACCTTCTGCATTTTTGCTCACCTTCTGCATCATTTACTTGCTGTGTAGGCAACAGAAAACTCCGGGATGCATTTGCATCTGCTGCTAAAGACTCTTTGACTGGAGTGGACCTTGTGAAAAGATGCAGCTTCCCCCATCCCCCACATTCTGCAACTACATGGCGCTTATTCCAAGAACAGTGACTATGTACTTGGGTTCCCAGAGCTGGTGACACATATCTCAGAACCACACCAGGCCCAGTTAGCAGACACAGGTTAAGGCCATGCCACACGTCTGCCTTTGGACCTTAAAATGAAGGCCTGAAGCCCTGACTCAAAACCACAATAAAAGCTGCAAATATTATTATACCCCAAATGCCGAAAAACACCTAATCCCTGCCTCAGCCACACTTGCAAGGTCAGCCAGAACTGTCAAGAGTCTCAGATTACCTGCCAGAATCCATGCCACACCCAGGATCGAAAGCGCACAGAGCCCAGCACACTAAATCCCCAGCCCTGATCTAAACACTGTGATTTGCTGTGCGATTTTGGCCCCTCCTTCATCCATCTCTTATTTATTTCTGAAGGTTTCCTGACCATTTACCAAGGTGTCGGAGTTTGACTGGATCAATAAGTACTACTCTTTGGTCCTTACCCTAAGTCTGGAACCAATCCAGAGACAGATGCGGGATTTTGAGAGAAGAAAATAATCGCTTAATATATCACTTTTACTGAAGAGAAAGCTGCTTTCTAGAATCAGAGTATTCTAGCATAGTCGTTTTAAATTGAACTCTTAGTTCCACATGTTCATTGAGTAGCATTTCTACATTTCTTAACCACAAAATTCAATTTATTCTTCTCATAATATAAGCCTTCACTAATTGTTACTTGTTCATTAATAAATTATTATTTATTCATTAATCTACTACTTTTACCTGGATAACGTAACAATTTGGATTTCTTACAATCTATGGCCAAATAGGCATGTGCATCTCCTACGTAGACAGGGTTACCCTCTTTGCCACTAGCACAAGCCTCCCTCTCAGGGCAGACCCCTTTCTCCATCATGGAGAGCTGACCCCAAGGCATACTTTCCAAGGTCAGGTTGCCACTGAGAGAGGAATGGCCAATATTGAACCATCCAGTTCGTTCTAAAATTTCCAATCCGATAAGTCACTCCTTATCTGTTGGAGCTAAAAGTCAGAAAGGTTAGTGCAGTGAATAAGTTTCCACATGGAACCCGAAACCAGCGAAGTGGAACTCCCCTCCCAGTAGATAAATTCTCTATCATTATGTGAGAGGTAATTTTGGCACCTGTCCCCCGATCTTAACTCCGGGTAATTAGCATAAAGGCAACTGATTCAGTAGATTAAGCAGTCCTCAGAGGAAAATACCAGGAATACATCTGGTGTCATCCCCGAACAGAAATGATAAGAGATGATGTCGATAACCTACTAGTCATTGGAAAGTTTCAAATTTGGATGCCAGAAGGTTTAGTTAGAAAGGACAAATGAAAACAATAAAATAAAGTTGTTAGAAAAAGAATAAAAAGAAAAAAAAAGACAAAATTTCCCACTGTTTGACTTTCATTTTGTCTTCTCCAGTTGGAATTACTGAAAGAGAAATGGGAATGGCCAGTTAGCATTCCTCATGTCACTAAGGAAGCTTCCTGCCAAATTCTGTGGAAGCTTAGGTATAACTTGGGGAAAATGTACTCATTCTGTTCTCTGAGACTTTGGCATATCTGTCTTCTATTATTTTTATTTTCTGGGGAGATAATTTGAAAATTGTTTAAGAATGTTTGAGAATCATGACAAAAAGAAGAATCATTGATTACACTTGGAAACAAATGTTATAATTTAAAATATAATGTGGTCCATGATAAGATACATTAATTTACATTTTTAAATAACTGTGGGGTTTGAAGCAATTGTAATATAGCAAGTAGAGAGAAAATTATATTATTGTGAATATAATTCCGTGCATTAAGAGCAAGAAATATCATAATCTTCAAGAATTAATTTGCTGTACCACATATATACAATATTCCTTCCCTCTCTTTTAAATTTGTGTTATTTAATAGATTGTTAATCTGATAATTTAACTTATTGTGATTCCATTTTACTTCTTTTGTGAGTTTCTTAGTTGTAACTGTCTGCTATATTATTTTGGTGGTTATTTTAGAATATATATTATACTTCTTTAACTTCTCACAGTCTACCTCTAAGTGATATTTAATACTTTACATAAAGAATAAGAACTTTAAATATAGTGTTCTTCCATTACTTCTTTGTGCTTTGCTGTCATGCAGTTTGCTGACACATATTATTTTGCTTATTCATATGTTATTAAGCCCCTAGCACATTGTTATCATTTTTACTTTCAATAGTTGATTATATTTTTAAAATATTTAAATAACAATATTAAACACTTAGGATGAGAGTGGTCTAGGCAAAGCGTAAATGAAAAATCCTGAAAGGGTAAAAAGGCTTGATGTTATTCAATGTACAGTGTAATTAATACAGTGATGGGGGAGTGTGTCATAAAATGAGATCTCAGATATAGGTAGGGACCAAATTATCATGGACCTGTGGGCTTGGGTCACAAAATTTACATTTTATTCTATTTTTGATGTTAAACAGAGGATTTCTGTTTTTAAAAGATCATTTGGGGGGGTGCTTGGCTGGCTCAGTCAGTAGAACATATGACTCTTGATCCAACAGTTAAGTTTGAGGCCCACGTTGGATGTAGAGATTACTTAAAAATAATTTTGAAAAATATTTTTAAAAAAGATCATTTGGGCTGCTGCATAAGAGAGATTATAGTAAGCAAAAGGCGAAGTTCATAGCACACTATCGAGGTAATTCCTAAAACGGTGGAGATGAAGTAAAGTAGATGAATTTAGGGTTTCTTTTGAAGGTAGAGCTCAAATCCTGAAATCTGACTGGGGTAAGAATTCTTCTGCAACTTATTCGTCACATGACTTTGGACAACTTAAAAAAAACCTTTCTTATATTGATTCTCATCTGCAGAATGGGCATTATGGGAAGATTAACACAGCACATAATACATATTAGGTTTATACCATGATGTCTGGCATGTAGCGGGCACTCAAGAAATAGGAGTTATCATTCCTATCATGTTATTGTAGTCCAGAACTGATCTTCCTGTGTCCTGTGCTCTCTTCACAAACATGTATCTCCACATGGCCACTAGAACTATCGTTATAAGTCACACATCATATCAGTCCTTTAAGAAACCCCTCTAGTCCTTCTGATGGGTACAAACCCCATGGCACGTATCAAGGACACTATTTGTCTTTGCATCGTCGTTTCTCACATCATTCTTCTCCCGGTTACTTTTGGCTCTAGAGGAGTGCTTCTCAAACTTCCGTGTGCATACAGCTTTCCAGGGGATCTTGTTAAAATGCAAACCCTGGTCCTGGAGATCTGGGTGAGGCTTGAGGTTTGGTATTTCTAATAAGCTCCCAGGGATGCTTTTCTGCTGGTCTGTGCATCACACCTTGAGAATCATAGCACTAGAATACATAAAGTTCCTACAAGGTTATTTTTGGTCTTTGTGATTCTGGCTTTTCTCATCGGTCTGATCTCACTGTCTCCAGAGTGACCTTTCCTTATTTCTTAGCTTCATGAAATCGTTCTCATTTTCAAGGACTGAGCGGCTCAAAAGTCACTTCTTCTGTGAAATTTTCTTCCTTCATTTCATTTACCACCACAACTTCCCAAATGTTTGCTTTCTCCCTTCTTCATAGTATTTTGTAAATAGCTTTTATTGCAGCAGGTATCATTTTGCACTGCAGCTGATGTTCCACTGTCTTCCTTGTTAGACAGGGCTCCTTGGGGTCAAATGCTGAGGCTCTGTTTCTTCCTAAGTTGCACAGTTCCTTACACAAGGGCCACCTGGTCAGTGCTCACTAAATATTTCTGAAATAAATTAAACTGTGATGTGTACTTCTGAAAAGTGGTGAATCACTCCGTACAGCAAACATTACTCCAAGTAAGTAGAGAAGTTGTGGGGTTTTCTTGGCTTAAACTATTGATCTTTGCATTTTTTTATGTAAAATGATCCTACCCTTCTTAAATTTTCCTCCGTGTTGTAGCTGGTCACCCACAACAATTATATATTCATAATCTATATCTATTAATTTTTAACAGAGCAATATATCTTTGCCAGGTTGGAAAGCCTCAGGCTTTCACTTAACTAATGCCATGCTAAAAATGTATAAATATTTTACATACTGTGACTTAATACTTTCATGATTCTTTTTAACTGTGCTACCAGAAGGTAACATGGTTAAAAAGTTTTTTGTCTGAAGCTGGTAAGGAATGAGAAAAAGAATGGGAATGTAACTGCCTTCTTAACATTTAAATAAAATAAAGAAAAGGGATGTTACTTAATTTATATTTTAATATCTATAGCCAAATCCCCACAAAAAGTTCATTTCAAGCTTTTAAAAAATTCTATTTGTCTAATGGGAAAACTTTGGAATCTCACTGGATGAAAAGTGTCTTCAGGGCATACGTATGTAATTACTTCCATTTCTCAAGAATTCTTTAGCCTTTATGAAATTTTCTCTGAGAGAAATCAGGTTTGTCTTTGGCTCCTGGATGGACACACCCTCACCCCACCAGGTACCAACTGGGGAAAATCTCTTTGAAGTCCATTAGAACTCCTCACGTACGCTGTCACATAGAATGAGAGCAGCTCCTAAAATGGCCAAGCTGGAGATAATGTAGAGCTCTCAGCAGATTGGACAGCTCTGTTCTCAGGACTGAGGAATTGTGTTTTCCATATGCACAGCTCTTGGTGTTACTGATTTCAGTTAAGTAGACTTTCAGATTTTAATTTACATAACATTAACACGTTTCCCTGAGAATCGACAGTTTTATGGAGACATTTCCTTGTCTGTTCTCATGAAATTAAAAAAAAAAAAATCCACAGGGCATTCATTAACACTTCTAAAAGTGACAGGCTGTGTCTTTATGCCATTTTCATTTGCGCTGCTTCTGATCTTGCCATCGTTAATTAAAAAGGGAATTTAGGGTAATATAAACAACGCTTTTTGGCCACACTAGAAGCTATTTCTCCTCTGATAAAGGAGTAAAGTCCACAAGGCCTCTTGGACAAAGGATAAGGATATACTCTTTATGGCTTGGCTCTCAAAAGTCCTTATAGTCTATGACGTTTGAGGTCCTTCCTTGGGAAAATTTTTTCTACTGTAGTTTCTATTACCTATCATTCTGTTCTTCTACCTCAAGAGGATACCCTTTAATCAGTCACTTGGCGGGGGGAAGGAGGAGGTAGGATTTAAATTGGATCTTGCAATAGGAATATACTTTTAATATAAGAAGGGGAGGTAGATAGTTATACTTGCTCAAGGAAGACTTGTCAGCGAAAGCCCCAGAGGTGGGAAGAAGTCAATAATATTTCAGGGACAACCAAACGACCACCTTTGTTGGATAGTAATAGATAATTGAAAAAGGAAACTTGAGACTAGATTGTTGAGAAACTTCAATTTGGAGCAAGTTGTTTGGACTTTATTCAGGATGTGTTGATGTTAATAAGGTTTTTTTTTTTTAATGGCAGGATGATAGCCATATTAAATTTGGATGGGCATAAGTATGAGGTATCCTGGGATGAGAGTGATGTTCCATCAGAAAGGAAAGGGAGAAAATGCAGTAGATGAAACAGGCTTGGCAAGAATGAAATC
This sequence comes from Procyon lotor, assembly GCA_028646535.1. Lineage (NCBI taxonomy): Eukaryota > Metazoa > Chordata > Mammalia > Carnivora > Procyonidae > Procyon > Procyon lotor. Next base: position 84,281,329 of record CM053604.1, read on the forward strand.
TTGCCAACAACATAGATGACTATGAGGGCATTATGGCTAAGAGAAATAAGTCCAACAGAGAAAGACATATATTGTATGATTTCACTTATATGGGGAATTAAAAAAATAAAAAATTAAATCTATAAGTACATAGAGCAGATTGCTGGCTGTCAAATGTTGGGGGTGCAGGTAGGATATAGGAAAAATGGTTGAAAGTGGTCGAAAGGCACAAACTTCCTGTTATAAGATAAATTAGCCCTGGGGGTATAATGTACAGCATGGTGACTAGTTAACAGTATTGTACTATATATTTGAAAGTTGCTAAGAAAGTAAATCTTAAAAATTTTCATCACAAGAGAAAAATTGTACCTAGGTGTGGTGATGAATATTAATTTAACTTATTGTGGTGAGCATTTCACAATATACACGTATAGCAAATCATCATGTTGTATACATAGAACTAATGCAATGTTATACATCACTTTGACCTCAAGAAAGAAAGATAATAGGAGAATATTATGTACAATTTCATGATAATAATTAAGATAACTTAATTGGTATAGACAAATTTCTTGAAAGACATAAACTATCAAAGAAAATTTTAAAAAATCAGTTACTGCATTATATAGAAGTGGTAATATGTCATTACCAAGATAAACCCAGGAATGCAAGGTTAGTTTAACATTTGAAAATCTATTAATTTAATACCCAATGATAAGCTCAATATATGCAGCAAAGGCATTTGACAAAATCCAACATCCATTCTTAGTTAAAATCTTTCAGAGAGCTAGGATTAAAAGAGAATTTCCCGAACCTAAGAATTATTAAAAGTCTAAGCATTATTAAAAAAACCTTTATTAAAGTTATACTCCGTAATGAAAGACTCATATTTTCCTAAGATCAGGAACAAGTGAAGGTTGTCTGCTTTCACCACTTGTATTCAATATTGTACCCCCTCAAAATCCAAAGGCCTACAGATTGTAAAGGAAGAAGTAAAACTGTCTTTTCTGACAGATGGCAAGTTTGTTTCTGTAGAAAATCCAATTAAATCGCCAAAAACATATTCAAACTAATAAGCGAATTTTACAAGTTTGTGAGACACAAAATCAACACACACACACACACAGATCAATTGTAAAATGGCCTGTACCAGTAGAGTTTTGTTAAATGGAGTTGTTTTAGGATTAGTTTAAAGTCAAGTGCCTCCCTATGAGTATATATCACTTTTTATGGATACCAAGTTGTTAATACCCACATACAGATCCAAATTGACTTTGTTTTCTGTCTTGAGAAGTTTACTGGTTGTCCTCTGAAACAGCAGTGATATATAGGTATATATAAGTATAGTTATACTTAGGACTTTTCATCCTCAACTTTGTTCCATTTATTTGTTCTGTTCTTTATTTGCTCTAATTCTTGAAAGCCAGGCTATTTTAATTGGCTGTATATTACCTCACAAAAATCAAAGATCTTATCTGATGTGGGGATTCATAACATTCTTCAACCTTTTGTTTTGTCTAACTTGTTTTCTTCACTCAAATATTCTAAATTGCAATATTCTAGGAATTTTTATGTCAGATATTTAGACATAGAATAGAATTCCAAGAAGTAAATAAAAGTTTTATCTACATCGCATGATCCTTACCTTTAGACCGATTTCCAGAGTTTGATTTGACACAGGTGGGCCTTCAAAAGTTGGTCCATTTCCAAGCCATCTCCTGCACAAACACTGACGAAGAAGCTGGTTTCAGTGTCAGTTATGGTCCATATGAGTGATTATGCCTAACTGACATTAAGAATGTACTTTTTCTGTATTTCCATCCAAATGGTCCATAAATACGTGACAGCCTATCCATGCGTTTGCGTGAGAATAACTGATTGATTTGGGTGTATTTTTAGGATGAGAGAGGAGGGTTTTTTTTTTCTTTATGGAAACATTTCATATTGTAAAATGATGAAACATAGTAGAAAACGTTGAGTCAAAGATATAATACCAAATAAGTCATAAATCTACTTATTCTAAAATAGCTTTTCAGGTTCTTTGACAGATGGGAAGTAAAAAACTAATGACAACCATTTATTATATAGTAAAGCAAAGATGTCCCAAGTACTCCAGCTTTTTGATATTAGCTACATTTTTTTTTCTATATCTAAATGCAATAGCTGAACTCCCATTTTAGGTATTGTAAGAGGCATTTTGCCTTGCTCAGTATTTCTATTGATTCTTGGTTTAGATGGGATGAATCCAGCCTGCTCTAAATTACTGCTCTTGTATATTTCTCAATTCCTATTTGTCATTTTCTTTAGGTTCTGTCCTTTTCCTGGTCTTTCTTTCTTTCTTTCTTTCTTTCTTTCTTTCTTTCTTTCTTTCTTTCTTTCTTTCTTTCTTTCTTTCTTTTCTCTGCTTCTGTCTTAAGTATAAGACTCAACCTTGGGTTTTTAGTGTCCCTAAGCTATACTACAACAAGAGTATCTATGTAAGTGGCTTAGGTTTCATAGTTAATATAGGAGGATTAAACACAAAAAGAATTTAAAAAAACCAAATTAAATCAGGACAGTAGTTCCTAAAAGTCTGGCCATGTTGGCTACTAGAAATTTCTCGTTAGACATCTTTCTTCTTTGTTGTTATTTTTCTGAATTCCTTTTTTTTCTCCCTCTGTCGGATGCTCCTCTCATCTCTAATAATTCAAGTAACTGGCCACCATATCTCCATCATCTCTTGCCCATCAATGGAAAATGTGCACAATTTTTTCTAAAAAAACACAATCAAGACTTTTTCTCACATTAGCTGATTAGTCCAAGAAAGTACAAAAATCTTCTAGTAAGCAAAAATAACAGTAAATAGTAGACATCTTTCATTTAGTTATCCCATATATTGAGATGTCGAACAATTGGTGGAGTACCTCACAGGCTAACCTGCTAGCTTGGTATCCAGTTGATAACAAGTATGGTTGTTGAGAGCAGTGCCATTCTCATTGATTGGTGTCTGTGCCCAGCACTTACAGATTTTGAATATCATCTCAAGATAGATCTACTTTCCTATTTGAAATAAAGGTACACGTCAATGTAATTTTATTTTTAGTGTTTCGTAGTTGTTATGTATATTTTTTCAATTGAGCCATTTTAGATTGCTTATCTTTCATGCTTTTAACGAAAAAGTTGATAGAACTTATGTTTCTTGAAGAAGTAATAAACATATGCATGAAGAAAAAAAATGCCTAGTAAAACATATTGTTTGCTCTTTACTTTTTTCCTAATCTTCCTAGCTTCCTTCTAGTTGCAAATTATGTGATTTTCCCAGTGGCAAACAGATCAAAATTTAGCATTTAAAAATATTTTACATTTAAATTCTAAAAAATATTTTGCTATTTCTGTGTTTTCTACTTTGTGAGATATTTAGTAAGTTTGAAAACAAATCTCAAAGCTGATCTGAGTTATTACGGCTATGAAAGCTGAAAAACTGAAATTTCAGTGTACATAATATATTCCGGCATACTATTTGTTTAGATTCATCTTGTAGCTGATTTTCTCTGGTTTAAGTATAAACTTGCAAAAGTGAGCACAGCAATGCCTTAATCATATGTATCATACTAACCTGACTGCTAGGATGTTTACTTCAAGAGTATTGCTTGGCTCAGTGTTTATAGCCTCCAAAAATTTGAATCTAATTTCTAGAAATCGGTCTATAATTTGAAATAAGAAGGCAATATTTTCTCAAGACAAACAACCCCAATAAAAATACGCTGTCTCGGGGCGCCTGGGTGACTCAGTCGTTAGGCGTCTGCCTTTGGCTCAGGTCATGATCCCAGGGTCCTGGGATTGAGCCCCGCATCCGGCTCCCTGCTCGGCAGGAAGCCTGCTTCTCCTGCTACCATTCCCTGTGCTTGTGTTCCCTCTCTCGCTGTGTTTCTCTCTGTCAAATAAATAAAAATCTTTAAAATAAAAAATACGCCACCTCCCTTAGATTTACTTATAATCTCTGAGAAGCAAGGACTTTGCTTGTTTGTTTTTCAAACCTTGGGAATGTGGGAAGTGTGGGAATAGGATGAGTTCAGTTCTACATAAATTTAACAGGTCCTAAGACGTAAGTACAAATAGATGCTTTTGCCTCAGCTGATAAAGATGCCAGTGCTGCTTCCTTTGTTGGTGCTGACGTTGAAGCAGTAGAAAGGCCACTGTATATGTTTTCCTTTTTATTTTTTATTTTTTTTATTAACATATAATATATTATTTGTTTCAGGGGCACAGGTCTGTGAATCATCAGTCTTACACAATTCACAGCAAAAGTTCCCAAATCACCCTTTAGAAGAGAACCCTTTCAAATGTCAGATTTACAATTTCCAGGGAAAGTGAAGAAACTCCAAGAGCCTATAAGAAATGAGAGCTGAATGGTGAGTACAGCCGAAGGTGTAGAGTCACTGAATCACTGCATCGTATACCTGAAACTAATGTAATATTGTGTGTCAACTCTACTTCTATGGTGGGGGCAGGAAGAAATTAGAGCTGTAAACCAAATGTCTTTACTATTTAGCTCTTAAGATACATATTTCAAAGATTCTAACATTTTCGTTTCTTTTTACATTTTAACATTTCTGGATACAGGTTGTGTCTTGTGGTTCTGATGTCCTTGTCGTTGCTAGTCCACGTGCACAAAAACTTACAGAATGACTGTCAGTAACTTGAAATAAAACTGCAGAGATGATACTGTATCACCAGTGCTCTTGATGGCATAGATGATAGTATTGTGTGGGAAACATGGTCATCCAGGATGCTGAGTTTGATATGTTTGGAAATATTGGACATGGGATGTGAGTAAGCTCTAGGAATACCCTAACCAATTTGTCTTGCTTATATTTTATTATTTTTCTAGGATTTTATTTATTTATTTGAGAAAAAGAGAGAGCGAGAGCTTGTGCACACATGCACACAAGCAGGGAGTAGGGGCAGGGGCAGGGTGCAGGGAGAGGGACAAGCCGACTCCTGCCTGAGCGTGGAGCCCAGTCTGGGGCTGGATCCCATGACCCCCAGACCATGACCTGAGCCCAAACCAAGAGTTCCCGAGTGTTTTACCGACTAAGCCTCCCAGGCACCCCTCTTATATTTTCATTTTTATATAGATTCAAGAAGGACATAAGATAAAAACCTATACCTCAGTGGGTATTATAAAGCCCTTTCAATAAGTATGTAGTGAAAGTTCTGAGTTACAGAAAACATGTGTTATAACTTGTGAAGCCGTGTTTTTTTCCTTTCTCTGCGGTATGCACAATAATGACATCCTTACAATCATTATTGTGTTATGATTCTGAGGTGAACATAGATTATGAGATATTAGAATTTTTGAGATGCTAATTTTAAAGAAGTTTTTATTGTTGCTATGTCTTTTAAAGTGGTGATATGAGTCTTATATCAAAGGAGGCATTGAAACATTTCTTAGATTGAAAAATAAAATTTTACAGGACTTAATATTTCCTTTCATTCTCATAATTAACATTCTTTTGGAGAACTACTAACAAATACGTTTTTTAAAAGTGAACTTCAAAGTCTAACTTTGGGCCATAAGTAAACTACTCTGTCTTGTTTATTATAGACAATTATGGTTGAGGGTTTTGAAGTTTAGTTTGGAAGAGGATTTAGCACTCTGCAAGTTTATATTTAAGATTGCAATATTGACTGATTACCTTTCTTAAAATGTAATAGACATAATAAATTGCTTGCAACACTCAATATTTTCAGAATGTTTGCCATTACTGTACTTGATGATTATTATTAAAAAAATCTCTCTGATCCCCCTTTCTGAAAAGGAAACCAAAATTACTTCTCAATCCCTTCATTGTCTACATATAATCTCTGATTTAATATTGCTAACGCAATACAGCAACACCTCATTTTCCCAGCATTGCCCAAGAAAACTTTGTTCCATGCCAGTAAATTTCCCAGATAACTGAAGAATATACATTTAAATGACAAGCCTTTTTTTTTTTTTAACTATTTCTGACAGAAATATTTCTACAGCAAACCTGTTATCCTTATATAGAGAATACTGAAAAAAATCTCTAAAATTTTGTGCTTCGTGGCAATCTCAAGAGGGAGACTGATTGGGTTGATGGGTCTTCAGCACACAGTAAAGAATGGAATAAAAGGAAGCAGTTAGTGGACTTGGACTACACTCCAAATTCAATGAACTTCCGCATTCGTAGAACACAGGGACTCCTTATCCCGAATATCAGTTACAGCGGATGGCTCGCTCTCCCTGGCCCCGAGGGCTGTGTGCACAACCTCCGCGCCACCCGCCCCTCCACCACCCACCACGGGCCCCAGGGACTCCTGGATTCTGTCACCGCGCAGGCGCAGGACCGCATATACATTTCTCCCGAGAGCCAGGTCCATAATCTCAACGCGCTACTTGGAAGTTCCAATGTTTAATGATAAATAATTGAATTAAGCATCGCCTCAGTCTAAGTTAGGAAACACGACTTTCTTCTTTCTAGTTGTGGCACAACTATTCACTTAGTCATCCAATTTTGAAATCTTGGCATAGTCTGTGATTTTCTGTTTCCATCTTCCAGGTAGGTCAGTTGTACCGCTACTTTTCTCTTTACACCTATACTTCTAACACTCTCTTTTTACCCTTAATTTGTGTTTCTTATTCTATTACAGCTTTTACCTAGAATATTCCAGTTTTTCATATGCTTGATCTTTAGGCCTCTTGGTCT
>CM053604.1:84288120-84300959 GCA_028646535.1 Procyon lotor
TTTTTTTAACTAAAAAATGGAAGATAATTACCAGGAGAGCCTGAGTTCTGTTGGTCACATACAGATAAAAGGATATATAATTATTTTGATATTAAGCATGACAACTCTGCTGGCCAGTCCTTTGTATAGCAATCTGTTCTAATATCTTAGTCATTAGGATTGAATGTATTGAGTACATCGATTTTCACTTTCAGGATAAATTATTGGAAAATCTCTACACACTCTTCTGAAACTACTCAAGATATTCATTGACCTTTTTGATATTTATCTACAAATACTGAGGACATTCTTGTACATTTTTTGAGCAACTTGAGATATCATTGAATTTTTTGAAGTCCTTGATACTTTAAAAAATATATGTTTAAAAAATTTTACCTACTTTATAGAGATATAATTGACATATAACATTGTGTAAGTATAAGGTATAAAGGGTGTTGATTTAATATACTTGTATATTGCAAAATGATTATGACCATAGTGGGCTAACACCTCTGTCCTGTCACATAATTACCATTTCTTTTTTGTAATGAGAACATTTAAGAGTTACTCTTTCACCAACTTTAAACTATATTATTAGCTATAATAATATAAATCTAAATAAATATATATAAATAAAACAAAGTATTATTAGCTATAATCACCACACTATACATTAGAGCCCCAGCACTTGTTAGTTTTACTTTTTTAAAAATTTTATTTATTAGGGGCACCTGGGTGGCTCAGTGGGTTAAAACCTCTGCCTTCAGCTCAGGTCATGATCTCAGGGTCCTGGGATTGAGCCCTGCATCGGGCTCTCTGCTCAGTAGGGAGCCTGCTTCCCCCTCTCTCTGTCGGCCTCTCTGCCTACTTGTGATCTCTCTCTCTCTCAAATTAATAAATAAAATCTTTTTTTTAATAGATTTTATTTATTTATTTGACAGAGAGAGACACAGTGAGAGAAAACAAGAGTGAGGGGAGAGAGAGAGAGAGAGAGAGAGAGAGAGAGAGAGAAGCAGGCTCCCTGTGTAGGCTCCCCACTAAACAGGGAGCCCAACACAGGGCTTGATCGTGGGACCCTGGGATCATGACCTGAGCCAAAGGCAAATGCTCAACCCACTGAACCACCCAAGTGCCCCTAAACTTGCTAATCCTGTAAGTGGAAGTTCATACCCTTTAATCAACATCTTTGCATATCTCCTACCCTTAAGCTACTGATAATTACCATCTTGGATACTTCTTAATGTGTATTCATTCTTGTATTTAGTTGTTTGCCAGTTTTAACTGAGATGGTATTATGTGCCTGGTGTCATAGATGTGATGGTACACAAACAGAATTTTTACGCTTATTTAACTGTGGAGTAGCTTACTTCACCATTTGGTGTTGAAATTTATATATTTTCTTTGTGTATTCTATTTTTAGAACTTGAAGATCATTTTCTTGGCTGGAGAAAAATAAATTCTAAAGTCTGTTAGCAAATTGCTCTCTTCCCCCAAGCAGTAGGGTTCTTCTTTTCCTCCCTTTTCTTTTCTCATTGCCTAAAATATGATGGAAGAGTACTTTATATTGTCCTAAGTATTTTTCACAAATCTCAGCTCATTCTGAATGTAGCACTTTTGACACTGATTTAAAACATACTATATATATGGCTGTGCATGTTTTTTAACTTTACAGTATATCATACGTATTTTTCCATTTAATTAAATATATTTTGAAAACATAATATTTAATGTCTGTTTAATAGTCCGTCTTATTTAACCATCCCCTATTTTGTGCTATTTGGTTTAAGTCCAAAGTTTTTTTTTTTTTTTCGTTGTTCCGCAATTTTAAATAATGCTTCTATGAGCATCCTGGTACATAATTCTTCGCCTATGCTTCTGATGATTTCCTTATGTTGTGCTCTTGCCTCCAAATACTGTCCATGTCTTGTGCCCAGGGACTAAGTAGACTGGCTGTTTTTCCAATCTCTGTCCAGTGAATATATTTTTCACTCAATGATCTTTAGAACTATTTTGATGACTGACCAGATGGAGTATTGCCCAGTGTGCCTCAGAGTCTTGCATAAACCCCTTTAACTTATCCTCTCGCAGCAGGCTAGGACCCCTGTAAGGACGGGAGAAGGAAGATAGGGGCCTGTACACCTTGCTGGGTGACGGTGGTAAGACAGATAAACTCTAGTCCCCTTTCCTGGGGCTGTGCCTTTGTGTGTGAGTACGTGAGTGTGTGTGCCTGTGCACGCACATGTGCCATGGTTGGAGAAAGATGAAGTATTGCTGCTTGCTGTAGACTCAAGTGTGTCTCCCTCCCACACCAGTTCATACGTTGAAGTCATAACCCCCTATAGGATGGTATTTGAAGATAGGGCATTTGGGGAGTAATTAGGTTTAGACTAAGTCATGAGGGTGAGACCCTCATGATGGGATTTGTATCCTCATAGGAAGATCCACCAGAGACTTGGCTCTCCCTTCTCTGCCATGTGAGGACAGAAAGAAGGCAGTTCCTGCAAGCCAGGGAGAGCTCTCTCACCGGGACTCCAATCAGCCCACACCTTGATTTTGGGTTTCCCTGCCTTCAAAACCATGAGAAAATAAATTTCTGTTGTTGAAGTCACCCAGTGTATGGTATTTGTTATGGTGTTCTGCCCTAACATGCCACCAAGCCGTTGAAGCCAATTTGCCATTGAAGCCACTTTGTTTAGGATTCCCTATGAGTTGGGAAAATGGTGAGACACAGATATCGTAAACTGCTACTGAAGATTAGCCTTAAAAAGCCTGAAACTCCAAACCCAAAAGCTTAGTCAACTAGAGTAAAATATTTTGACTCATTTTTATTAGTATTTTTTTAGTTTTGCTATTTTCTTCTTGTTTCTTCCTCATTTTCTTTATGTAGTATTTTACAGATGTTTAAACTACGTAAATTATACACTCTATGTCAACTTCAATCTCTCTCTATGGGTTTTTTTTTTTTAAGATTTTATTTATTTGACAGAGAGAAACACAGCGAGAGAGGGAACACAAGCAGAGGGAATGGAAGCGGGAGAAGCAGGCTTCCCGCCAAGCAAGGAGCCCGATGTGGGGCTCAATCCCAGGACCCTGGGATCATGGCCTGAGCAGAAGGCAGCCACTTAACAACTGAGCCACCCAGGCGCCCCTCTCTCTATGGGTTTTATTCTATAGTTTAAATCAGGAAAAAATAGACTGATAATCATTTCAAAGTGGGCATTTTTAAAAGGCACACATCCAGTCATTATATAGATTATTTTCAGTTCTTGCTAACCAAAAAAAAAAAAAAAAAAAAAAAAAAATGAACATTCTTTTTAGCTCCTCTTTTTGGTTGAGACTTCCTGTTAAATTATAATATCCCAGTTTTTCATCCTTATGAATTTTCTAGACTTTAATGTTTCAGTTTTGTATGCTTTGTGATTGAGAAGGAAGTTACTTATATACTCTCAGTGGACTGTAAAGAGGAATCACTTATGTAGAACCATGTTTCTGGTACCTCGTGGCATGGGATTTTCTTCTCCATGTTGACTGTTTTGCCTCATTAAGCATGCTGTTGTAAATGAATTGTTGGACGTAATTCGTACCAGGAAATAGTTATCTTATGTGGCCACTGCGTGTTGTAGGGATATAGGAGCAGAGAGCTCTGCCTGGCTGTAAGTTTTCCTTTAGAACGTTTGAAGAGCCCTCAGGTGCTGTTGAAAGTGAAGGATAGGACTCTTCTCAGAAAAACAAAGGTTTTATTACATTTTCTCATGTAATGAGGATATCCAGAGACAATAAAAAAAACAAAGCAGTAAAAGTCACACGTGTAGTGCCATGTGCCAGCAAGAGAAATGATTGACCAAACAGAAAAAAGTCCCCAGTGGGTCTCCGATAGCCTGTTTTTATTTCCTGATGCAGCTTTGGATCTTTCAGGGAGGAAATCAAACACCTTGATTCACACCAAACAAGTACATGTTCCTGGAGTTTGTGTGTGTCGCCCCCTGTGAATCCAGACAATTTTTGAAATAAACAGAGTAGGCTATAATGATAGGAAATTAAACCTTGACTGGCCAAATATCACTGGAAATTATGGCAATTATGTGAGTTCAATATGTATATGTATATTTGGTGTGATTCAGTATCAAGATCTAAGTGTTGATAACAAAGCAGATGCTCTTAAATTCTTGGGCATTTTTATTACGTGAAAAAGTCTGATAGACTTGAGATAAACTATCATGTTAGTAGGACAGTCAACAGCATCTGGGTTCCTCTGGCATGGCTAGTTAATGGAATTGCCAGGGATGGAGGTGAAGAAAAGTCTTCTCTCCTATATTTTCCAGAATGGAGAAGCAGCAAGATTTCTTATGATGCCAGGTTAAACATTTTGAGTATACCTCAAATGTCTGAGAAAATAAAGGGCACATTCAGGATTCTACTGGATGGGTTCTATGAATTCAGCTCCCTAAAGATCTTTCATTTTATTAGTTGCCCCCCATTCCTACAATGGGATGAAGATGATTTTTTTTTCAGTTCTACTGGAGAAACAAGGTACTTTGGGCCTTCATCAAGAAGTCTGATGGGTGGCGTGCATACTTGTATTTGCACTAACTGGCTTCAGTAGCAATGATGTTGAAATAAGTGTGGATGAGATGACAATTCTAATCTAATTCAGCTGAATCCTCACCAAATCCAACTTCTTGGTTCTTCTTGGTTCACAAAAAGCAACTTGTGACTGCTATGACAAAATGGCACTCGTTCTAACCACTTGATTGTTTTCTCTAAAACAATATTCATTCATGGGGAGCCTCAGTGGCTCAGTTGGTTGAGTGCTTTCAGCTCAGGTCATCATCCTGGAGTCCTGGGATTGAGTTCTGAGTTGGGCTTCCTGCTTGGCAAGGAGTCTGTTTCTCCCTCTGACCCTGCCCCCTCTCATGTTCTCTCTCTCATTCTCTCTCAAATAAATAAATAAAATCTTAAAAAAAGAGAGAATATTCATTCATGGGATACCTGGGTGGCTCAGTTGGTTAAGCATCTGCTTCTGGCTCAGGTCATTATCCCAGGGTCTTGGGATCAAGTCATGTGTTGGGCTCCCCACTCAGTGGGAACCTGCTTCTCCCTCTGCTCATGCTCTCTCTGTCTCTGACAAATAAATAAATAAAATCTTTTTAAAAAACGAATATTAATTCTTAATGAAATGTAATAGGAGGTGGGCTCTTTCTAGTTCCCTGCACTTTGGCTGAGACAGCAGAGTTGGTGTATACACGTAAATAGTTAACTAAGGGCAGTTCTCAGATGAGAACATGGATGCATTCTCAATCATGTCTCAAGCTATGGAACACCATCAGCTACTTTTTTATATACACTTGTCCTGTTTTGCTTAAGAAAGCACACCCTTTAAGCTCTGAATCACAACTATTTCTAGAAAAGTGCTGTTTTATTCTAATATCCCTTGTAAACCTGGATATTCTTCTTATGTCTAATTCTGGAATGGTTTAGGTAGGAGAGCTCTTGGTCTTTCACTTGAGTGCTATGGCTCTTTGAAGGTTGTGGGTCTCTATCAGGATAAATAGGCATTTGAGGCATGGTGGCAGGAGGAATATTTAAAATCCCTTTCAGTGGGAGTCACTTTGTACTTGAAGTCTAACCTGAAATGTCTTCACTGGTGCCCAGTGCCATGACAGCATCTGTGTAACAGCAGTAAACCCACAGGAGGCAGCAACGATGAGTAATATCATTTTGAAGCTTGGTCACCACATCATTCAATGTCCCTATTAGCATTATGAAGAAGACACTGGAGGATGGACAGCATCTAGGTGCCCTTCCTTAGATAGGAAAAAAACAGAAAGTGGCTGATAGAACAATTTTAGAAATAAAGTCGGGCTATGTCTGGACAGTAAAAGGAGCTAAGGCAAGGAAGGACGCTTACATTTCAAGATTCGGGAGACAGTTTGGAATGATCAGTAAGAGCAGCAAGAGGCACTTGCATATAGGAGTATAGGAGCAACATTCTAGAATTTTTGTTCCAGGGTCAAGCTCAATTTGTTATCAGATAGAGTAGGGACCACACAAGAACAGATCCCAGGGGGCGGGGGGTAAGTGAAGTCTGCATCAGGGAGCCGCGTGGGCATTCACGTGTACTGAGATAAGTGGGCTAAAGCAAGCAAGGATGGCTGTGAGGAACTTATCAGAGGGTGAGCTGCTTTGCTGATTACTTTTGTTGATGGGAGATGCTTCCCTAGTGGGGTCAGGAGACCACTCTGAAGTAACCACTTTTCGGACTCATTTTGGTAGTTATTTTGCCTGAAAAAAATTTTGTAACATAGCTTTGGTGAAGCCACATCAAAATGACTCTGAAAATATGTAAATTCCTGCTTTTTATTAGCAAAAGTGACCCCTTTTATTCATTCTACCCTTATTCCATGCTTTACTTCCAAGACAATTTTTACTTTCTCCTTTCCTAATTATTTCATTTTTAAGCTTTTTAGAGCCATGTTTTACCTGTCTTTCAAATCTCCAACATGTTTTATGTTAAAGAAGTAAGATGTGCTTCTGGAGGAAAGAAGAAAGAAAGAAAGAAAGAAAGAAAGAAAGAAAGAAAGAAAGAAAGAAAGAGAGAGAGAGAGAGGGAGGGAGGAAGGGAGGGAGGAAGGAAGAAAGGAAAATACACACACATATATATGTGTATACACACACACACACACACACACACACACACACATTACTTTATAGTAAAGAGGTGAAATTTCTCTGATCCTCTCCATTCCCATTTCCTAGAGTTAACCACCATTAATAATTTACTACAAACATCCCAAGGACAGTCAAGAAATATTTCTTGTACAGCAGTGAAAAACAAAGTTTTCTTCAAGTCCTCAGGAGATAACCCACTAGTTCTGTCTTTAGTAAGAGGCTCTGCTGCAGTAGTATGTACAAATAATTAAAATTGATTTAAAAAGTTTTGGCTGAAGCACTGACATAAAAGGCTTATGAGAATTAAAGATTAAAAGGAAGATTTTGAGAGGGGGTATTTGCATGCTGTAACTCTCCTAACCCACAGTGGGCAGGATGGAGACGTTTGCCCTTCATACTCAGTCAGTAGAGAAGGGCTTTGAAAAAATCATTTTGAGTATCAGCCATGTGCTGGTTGCGGCAGACCAGGCAGGGTCTGACCCGTGCCTGAGCAAGCCAGTGGGTGAGGGATCAAGTTTGATAAATCAGATGAAGTTGTCCTAGATGACTTGGAGTTAGTAAATACAATTGTTTTTCAAAATGCTATGAAAAGTAATAATTTCATAATTTCATAATGAATAATATTGCATTCATTATTTAGAAATTAAATAAGAAGCTACATTATATTTACTTTTCAAATTATTGTTATTATTTTTTGCTTTTCTACTTCCACGTATCTTATTTTTTGACTATTTCTCTGAGGTAATAGGGAAAACTGAATAAAACCTATGTTGTTTTGCATATTCACTTTCAAAAGGAATTTTTGATACATGAAACTTAACACTCTTTGTTTTGTTTGAAAATATAACATTTATATTCTAGAGTAAGGGGAGATAAAAATCTATGTACACACCAGTAAACTCTTAAATAATTTTAAATAGAATGCCATTTCGTATTATATACATTTTCTTTTCCATGAAATTTACAAGTTTAGTTTAAAGATATGTTGAGACTACATTATAAGACATTGAATTAAACATTTAAAATTGGCAAATTTTACTGTATATAATTTATATTTTAATGAAGCTGTTTTAAAAATGCATTTCCTGGAAAAAAATCTTCTAAAAGTTGTTAGACAGTGTAGAATAATCATAGCTCCTGAAGCATAATGCAGAAGTGCCATGTAAATGTGTGTTCATGATAGTCATATGCAAAAACCTTGATAATCAAGTTACAAAATATAAAATTTTCTCTTGCTTTGGGTCTACACTAATCATTGATGTTTGCTATCCTTTATGTTTACTTTCCCACTGATTTGACACCGAATCCTAGTACATTGCATTTAGAAACTGAGCGATCGTTTTTAAAAATATATGTTCTGTGCTTGCCAGATGGATTTGGAAGCCCTCCCAGTAATGCTTTCATTGTCATAACCCACTTCACAATTCCATCATGAATGAGGTCATTAGGGAATGACATCATTTTCAATACCTCCCAGATTGCAAAATTAAAAAAAAAATACAATAACCCTTTATTTATTTTTTTCTTAACATTATCATACCCTAAGTTAAGCAAGACATCATTCCTGACTCACACACAAACACACGTGTGTGTGCACACTCACACGCATGAACACGCAGTGCAATTTAAAATCATGTAACTGGAGGAATTTCTGAGGACATATTTGGTCGTGGGTGGTCATGAAGTGCTAAACGTTCAGAAAGTAAGAAAGGATATTTAAAGGTAACCCAACAGGAAGAGGCCACCAAGATTGGGTGGATCCATTCAGAGGGGAAGTAAGAAAGCACTTAGGAGCTTTTCTGCCTTTTTTCCTCTGTCAGGAGATTATATAGAAAGTTGCTGCACTCTTTAGAAAGAGGAATTATGTAAGAAAAGTCCCAAATCCCCACTTATTTATACACTCATACAACCATATATTCAACAAATACTTGTGATATATATGATGTGTAGTGCATAGAATAACCATTGGGTATACAGTTGTGAAGAAGTGAGGTATGGATTCTGCTCTCATGGAGCTAAAATTCTACTTGGAGAGACCATCAATCATTACGAATTACAGAGAGAATGTAAAATTTTCAAGTATGGTCGGGGTATGAAAAACAAGTACAGGGGATCTGGGTGGCTCAGTCGTTAAGTGTCTGCCTTCGGCTCTGGTCATGATCCCAGGGTCCTGGGATCGAGCCCCACATTGGGCTTCCTGCTCGACAGGAAACCTGCTTCTCCCGCTACCATTCCCTCTGCTTGTGTTCCCTCTCTGGCTGTGTTTCTCTCTGTCAAATAAATAAAATCTTTAAAAAAAAAAAGAAAAAGAAGTATATGTTTCTATCAAGGTTACATAAGAAGGTCATAAACTGACCCAGGGGTCATGACAGTCTTCCCTTGGTTTAGCTTTCTAAGATAACTAGGAATTAATTACATGAGGAAGTGTGGTGTGTAGAGGAGAATGCTCTAGGAAGAAGAACCTCATGTCCATTGTTCTTGAGACAGAAATGAACATCCTGTACTTTTCACAAGTTGATGGGTCAGAACTCTGAAGTTGGGAAGGGAAACGCAGTTCTCTCTCTCCAAAATATTTTTCTTTACCAGAAAAACAGATTTGGATAAAAATAGTTCCTCCTGTAAAATCAAACTTATTTTAAAAGTGTGAAATCAATTACATCTTAGAGTGAATTATTTTTGTAAGTAGACAGCGTCAATATAGAATCAGATTCTTAGACAATGGCTTGGGAGTGAAGGAGGTGAGGGCTGTGATGGAACTATGTTGCTTATCTACTCAAAATCAGCAGGCTGGCACGATGCGGGGGACCACGTAAAGATTCGAGCCCATCCTTTGGTAACGTTAGATGACTTAATGGCATTCAGCAAATAGCCACAGAACGTCTGTTACATCCCAGTTGCTGGCTGGCCTCAGAAGCCTTGGTGTGTCTTACGTTAGTGTCCTTATCAGTAATGATGGTGATGGTCGTAAGGATACGAATGAATAGCAATGACAAGACTTGACCTCTGAACCTCTATTTCCTGCTGAATGGTCCTCGTCTTCCAGGTGTGTGCCAGAGATCATTGCAAATAAGAGTAATTACAGTCTCAGCGAGATGAGCTGCCCTGATGGAAATAGGAGAAAGGGAGGTTTTCTGATGCAAAAAAAGAACCTTCTAAACAGGGCCTATGGATGATAGCCATTTAAAACAAGACTCAATAGCATTTTTAAAACCATGGGCCGTTTCTGAAGCTCCATAGATGATCTGCTTTTCTGGGAAAGTGGCATGAGTGTAGGGTCTTACTTTTACTGTTTTCATTGGGGATGTTTACATCACAGAAAAACAACCATTTGAGTCCTTGGAAGAAATTGCTAACCTATACATCGAGCAGGTTGTATCACTGCTCATGATTACACATGGTACCCACTCCTCATAAGCAGTTTACGTCTCCCAGCCCGTGGCCTGGGGACTTGCCTGCTTCCTGTTGCAGGGAGTATATATGCTCCCTCCTTTGCCATTGATACCGGATTTAACGATGTCATTTTTTTTCTCACCACTGGGATGTGAACTGATAGGACTATGCACATCCAGTTAGAAGCTTTAAAGGAAGTTCTAAGAATTGGCTCAGCCTCTGGTTTTTCTTCTTTCCCTCCGAAATGGTATGCTGCACCGCACACGGCTGGCTTTCAACCTCAGCCTGGGTCTTCAAGTAAGATCCATGGCTCAGAGCCAAGCCGAGCCAGTGGACTGCATCTGTCCAATAGCCGCCTCTATGAAACAGTAACAAGACCGAAATGCTAATTTTTTTTTTAAAGATTTATTTATTTATTTGACAGAGAGAGAGAGAGATCACAAGTAGGCAGAGAGGCAGGCAGAGAGAGAGAGGGGGAAGCAGGCTCCCCACTGAGCAGAGAGCCTGATGTGGGGCTAGATCCCAGGACCCTGGGATCATGACCTGAGCCGAAGGCAGAGGCTTTAACCCACTGAGCCACCCAGGCGCCCCACTAGATGCTTATTTTTGAAGGCCCATGAGCTTTTTACAGCTGTTAGGCAACAAGGTCGAAGAGTACAGAAGTTGATACTTAGAAGTGGAGTGTTACCATAATACAAACTTAAAACCCGTAGCCTTGATTTTAGGGCCCAGACGGCTAGTGGTCCGCAAACTTACTGGAGGCTGGCATATCGGTGGCAGATTTGATGCAGGAGCAAAACATTTGGTAAAGCTGTCACCTGCGTTAACTTGGAAGGCAAACACTTACGTAGTGATGTACCTAGAGCTCTCTGCAAAGAGAAACTGAAATGTTACTAATGTGAATTGGTTGTTAAGAGCTGCATTTGATAAGGTAATATGAGAAGGAGAATGAGTTCAAACGTAAGGGACTTTGACCTAAAGGATGACAAGGAGACGAATTGCTGAGCAGAAATTGCTGAGCAAGTCCAGGACTTACGGGTGAGAAAATCAAACTCTTCCTCATCTTTAATGGGTTGAAAGATAAGTACTGTGGGCCACCAAAGCTAATTAAGACACAGAGTAAGAATCAATTTAGGGACAAAGATCAAATTACTGGCTTGTGGGCAAAACCCGATTGGATTAAGGTGCTCCTGAGTAAATCCTTTCAGTTGGACAAAATGGCTCAGGACAGAGAAAACAAAAGAGTTATCTCATGAAGCCTGATAATCTCAAATACCTGCGCTTAAGTTTAGAGAGAAAACAGATTTGTTTAAAAAAAAAGGGGCGGGGTGAGTGTGTCTATTAGTACTTGGAGCAGAAGAGATCAAACAAATAGATATATATAAAAATAAAATGTTGAGAAAGTTTTAATGCCAAGACTATTTCCGGCCTAAAATAGCAGATGTGTGGGTTTTTTATAGCTTAAAATGGCATGTGGACTCCCAGCTTTCTCTGGGCAGGAAGTAGGCCAAAAGCTGCTCAGCTCTAAGGAGGGCAAATTTTTATTCACATGTGGTCAGGAGGGTAAAGGAAAAGGAAGGAAGAGGTTGGAGTCAGTTGGCCTGGAGAAAATTCTCTGAGGAGCTGATTTCCGGTTACAGAGTCTTAATGAAAGACTGACTTAAAGTAGTCTTCCCTCTTCCCCAATGCTCTCGTGTTTGCCCAGTGGGCTTTCAGAGTGTCTATGAGAGCGTGTGTGTTGTGTGTTCTGCACTTTCTCCTCCTTCAAATGGGAACACTTATGTGTTTACCTTGCCTCTCTTCCACCATTGTATGTTGAGTGCATGTGGAGAAGGTAATTTTTCTATTTAGTTCACGTATGTCCAAATCAAGAGGAGTTATTTTGATTTGGTATAGATAGAATCATGAACTTCAGGGCTGATGTTTTGATTGGCTGAAGCTATTAGGATGTCTTGCTTATAGGTGTGAATGAATTTTGTGTGCAGAAGTGTAGAGAGTGAGTATCTGTGACCAAGAAGGTGAACTGAGATAGATTAGATTCACGATTCCTCATTTCTTCCTTCTAAGCAAGAGGGTTATATATCATGGCTTTTACTGTGTGACTTGCTTACTCCTGAGTATAAATCCTTCCCCCACGTTCTTTGGTCTTGGTCAGGTGGCTTACTTTGTCTAGTGAAATATGATGTTTGCCACATAGAAACCAATGCTTTCAATGCAATTGTGTTAAGCTAGCTAGTCCTCTTGCTTTTCTCTTTCACAAGTATGCATAAAATTGTCTCATAAAGTGCTGCTTCTTTAGTCTGGCTGCAGGAATAAGGAAACACATGGAGCAGAGACAATCAGAACCAAGCAATTAACCCTCAGTCACTGACATGTGTAATATGAGTGAGAAATGAATGTTTATTTAGTAAGCCACTGAACTTTTGGAATATTTGTTATGCAGCAAAACTGGCTAGGCTAATTCAGCACTTAAAAAATGAAGGAATTTTTCACTATTAATTTATTCAGCCCCATGAATTTGATCTTGATTTAGAAATCTAAACCATTTTAGGGGTGCCTGGGTGGCTCAGTGGGTTAGCCTCTGCTCAGGTCATGATCTCAGGGTCCTGGGATCGAGCCCACATTGGGCTCTCTGCTCAGCAGGAAGCCTGCTTTCCCCCGCGCCCCCGCTTGCCTCTCTGCCTGCTTGTGATCTCTCTCTCTGTCAAATAAATAAATAAAATCTTATAAAAAAAGAAAAAGAAATCTAAACCATTTTTAGGCAAAGAGTATTGATGTAGATTTTCATTGTGTGGACTTTC
>CM053604.1:84301459-84384770 GCA_028646535.1 Procyon lotor
ACTGAGCCTTTCTCAAATATGGTTGCTGTTTCTCGCCATGGGTACATTTTATACTAAACTTAACCACAAAAAGCCACATGCCACTGTGGTCCCAATTATGTGCTATCCATGAATGGTGTTGTGTAAGGACCTACATCTTGAGGAAGAATTCTAAGAGTTCCTGAGGCCTCTGGAAAGATACAGAAGATCTACCACTTCTCCCCCATCCCCCTCTGTGGGCTGATGTATTTTGGAGATTTACAGCACAGTTGTGAACAGCTTAAGCTTTGGGTATCCAAAGATGAGGCTTGACTACCAGCTCTATCCCTTACCAGCTCAGTGGCCTCAGGTAAGTTCCTTATTTTCTCCATACCACAATTTCTTCATCTGGAAAAGAACCATAAAAATATTGAACTTCTTTAGTTAGTTTTGCTGGGAAGATGAAATAAGGTATTGAATGAACATTGGTTGAAACTCAATACATAGTTGGAATAATTTGTCTTCTTATTTATGTCTCTAGGCCCCATTTGCTTATTCAGTGCTTGTGGTTAATTGCTCAAAATCTTGGAAGAATAATATATAAACTGTTTACTTTTGGTGGCTAATTAGCATGGTTCCCATTAACATGAATTCTGTAGCATGAAATATTGATCTGATAAACTATGTGTGCCTCTTCTCTAGCCACAGGACAGGCTTTCCTATTTGTTTGGCTGCCAGAGATTTTTGCTCTTGTACCTGCCAACTAAACAGTGAGAGAGAGGGGCTGGGCAGGAGCAGGTGTTGGGAATTTAGGTTAGTGAATGAAGTCAGCCCAGGGAAGAGTTAGGGCTGATATAGAGCTCAGTGATAGCTCCTGAGGGAGGAGCAGGGCCACCCACCAGGGGGCAAGGACACAAAGAATAAGGCTTACCCAGAGAAGAAAGGGATTGGGGCCATCACAGTAGAGAGTAGGGAAAGAAGGCGAGGTCAACTGCCAGTGGGAGGTGGACAGCAAGACAAAAGATGTTCTTGTTGAAACAGAGACAATTCACCCTGGTCAAATATCTCTGGTTCTGAAGTTAACCATTTTTTACTGGAGTGCAAGAAAATTTTCCTCTTAACTTTGTATTTAAAATATTATACACAGATCGTAGGGTCAAGTATTTTATTCCCTTTTTACAGATGGATAGATACATTGAGTGACAAAGTTAGTAGATCATTATATTTTTATAGCACAGTGAAGTAGAACCCAATATCAAAAATTAAATGCTTTTTGATCATCTTATTTTTCTGGCTATACTTTTTTTGTCTAAATCTTTTACTGTTCATTCATCTTGCTGCCTTCCCAATTCGGTAATCCTAGAACTACAATGTATCTCTAGACTGGGGCTTGCCTCCCAAAGGGAAGGCTACACTAAAGCAACTGTGTTCAAATATGTAAAGAATTTTTATAAAGAGAAAAATGATGAGTTTTTTCCCCCATTTTTCACTATGAACCACCCAAGAAGAATGTTAAATTAAAAAAAAAATGATTTAGGCTAGAAATCACATGCCCACAAGAGCACACACACACACACACACACGCACAGCTCCTTTGATACCAGCTAAAGTTTTGAGAGGATAGTAAAAAAAGTTTCCTGGAAATTTGGTAGATAATTATGGGAGCAGTCATTACCTAAAATCAAATTAATAATGTCATTGGAAAGTATAAAGACCTTGGATACTTTATGTAATTTTAGTTTATGTTTTCAACATAAAATATTTGAACACAAAAATATTTGAAGGTCACCTGGCATTGTTATACATGGAGAGGTTCTGTAGGATCATCTATTTAATGAATTGTACATTTAGATGATATGACAGAAAAGAATGCTTTTACCTCTGCATAATTATAAAATATATCTCAGATGTTTCTGTAATACATAAAATACCTAAATGTTATTTCTGTTGACTAAGAGATTTCTTTACCAAGATGAGGGTATAAAGAATGTGGCTAAGAACATAGGCCCCAAGTCAAATAGCCTTGGTTCGTACCTCAGTTCTATCATTTATTAGATGTGTGACCTTGAGTAAGTCATTTAACTTTTCCCACTTCAGTTTTCTCCTGTGTACCTTGGGAATGATAATAATATCGATAATACCTTCTAAGAATAGCATGTGTTACAAGTAGGAGAAGGTAAACCGTTTAAAATTACTTGGCATAGAGTAAAGAACTCAATATTTGACTGTTTTCACTATTGTCATAATGTGATTTTCTAACCTTGGGCAAGACACTTAATTTTTGTGAGCAGCTGTTTCTCATGTGTAAGAGGCAGATAAACCCCTACTTTGTAAGCTTGCCAGTAGGAGCATAATAAATTTCCAGCACATAATTCAGGATTAATAAAATTTTTTTCTTATTTATTCTCATCATAACAAAAATTATTTTCATCTGAAAAATGAAAGTAATTGTCTTTCAGCAGCCATTTCTCTAAATTTGAAGAGTTTGCCAAAGGGTGAGTAATATGCATAACTCTGCTCAGTCCTTCCCCCTGATTAGGTGCTAGCACCATCATTCTGTAGGATGTGGGGGGTGTCATGAAGCACCTCTTCTTGGGCAATTAGCAGGGAGGTTATGGTCCCAGGGGCTAGTTCAGATGGAGCCCAGCAAAGTTATATAACACAGGCTGACTCCCTTTTGGTGGATGAGCCACGAAAGGCTTCTGTGGCTAATCCTTCTGTGGGTGAGGAGCTGTACATGCCGGGAATGGTCTAGGGCATTGGCTTGGTTCCCACATGGCCTCTTGGCTGGCCGTCCCAGATACACTACTCGCAATCTCCGAGGCACCTCCTCTCTAAAGATCTCATCCTCTCTCCCCTGGCCTCCATGAGGTACTTTTGCGTCTATTTTCTCTCTGGTCTTTGGCATACAACCCATACTCTGCTCACCTCAGGGACTTTCCTTTTAAAGTGTAAAAGCCTAGTTTGGAAATCTTTTTTTTTTCTTAAAAGACTTAATATTCCTGGAGGCAGTAGGGGTTTGCTGCTGCCTACTAGGCAGATGTCCAGGAGGTGCCGGGAGGAAAGAAAACCCCAACGATGAAGGTGAATATTCTAAGAATTTTTTTCACTGCTCATGTAACATCAAGTGGTGTTTTCTGGTCCTCTAAGTTTGCAGGGCCCTGGGCCATTGCCTCTACTTGACCACAATCACTGGTATTCAGAAATCCCCTCAGCTCTGCATTTTAGGAAGCTGTGTGTGTTAGATTATTAAAACAAAATACCACAGACTTGGTAGTTTAGACACCTGAAATATATTTTTTCACAATTTGGTAGGCCAGAAGTCTGAATCAAGGTTCTGGAAGGATTAATTTCTTCTGAGATCTCCTCCTCTGGTCTAGATGGCCATATTCTCCCGGAACCATTAAGTAGTCTTCTGTCTGTATGTATCTAAGTACTAATCTCCTCTTCTGATAAGGACATATATCGTATATATATAAAATATATATGCATGTATATATATATATATATATATATATATATATATATGACATATATCACATAAGGATATCTGATAAGGACTCACATTGGATTAGGACCCACCCAAAGGAGTGGTAGGGTAAAGGTAAAATGATTTTACCTTAATTACCTTTTTAAATTTCCTATCTCCAAATACTGTCACATTTTGAGATACTAGGAGTTAGAATTCCAACATATGAATGGGAGTGGGACGGCGTGTTTCAGTCCAAAGCACCAAGCAACCATCACCTAGGCTCAAGCTATTAAAAGTATAACACCTTGGTTCAAGAACTTTAAAAAGTTGCCCTGGTTATTTGGCCCATAACTCATAATTTTAACTAAATTGTGTGCCTATCATGCCTATAATGCACTATTTCTTCAGTCAACCTTTATGTGTATCATCTCTTCCAACAGCTCCATTGGTCCAAGATCAGAACTATACTAACAATAAGAGCTGAAATTCAAAATGATCTGATTCTGATACTGAGGTGACTTCCATGGTGCTGTATTGAGTTTGCCAGCAAATTAGACTCTCAGCTGGACAAGAGCATGGTGTAAATTTTACTTTGGGAGCAGGAAACAGTTTCCAAAATGTTGGGAACACTAGTGTAGGGCCAGTGGTTAAACACACTTGTTATTCCTGAGGGAGCTAGTATTTTACAGTCAGTAGAAAATGTATTTATGTCGTATGTGGTTTATTTTAGAAGACAAGAAACTATTATAAATTTTAAGACTATATTTGATAAGATAAAAAATGTTATGTACATAAAATGTATTAGTGTTAATATTCATTAATATCGATATTTTAGAAATCTAGAAAATTACCTCAGCCGGCCTTTTCCCTTTGCTCCCTGCCCCAGGAGGTCGATTTGTATAGACTACAACAGCAGACTTATTTGACTTCTAGATGTCAGTGAGGGGCCCAGTAGGACACCCTCAGTAGGGACATATGAGACCAGAGTGTCCCTTCCCCTGCCTTCTTCCTGGTCACTCTGGGTTGGCTATCACTTTGGGTTGGCAGCCTCTTTTGACCCAATCACTTATCAGGGGCCTCCCTACACAATTTGCTCCTTCCAATTTGTTTCAGTAATATTCCTTCCTTTTGTACTCTCTGATCTACTCAGCCCCACTGTTTCTAACCTGAGATATTGTCCTCTCTCCTATGATTTCCTTAGGAAATCCCTTCTTCTGAGATCTCCTCCTCTGGTCTAGATGGTCTGACCACTAGACCACTTTTGTAAATAGGTTTTTCACTTAAACCCTCCCTGAATTATCCTAATTGTGTACCATTGGCTTCCTGTATATTGTTAATCTTCTTCAGCAATTGGTTATTTGAAATATGTCTATATAATTTGATAATACAGTTTGCAATCATCTTGACATAATTTTTAAAAGCTGGATTCATATTATTTTATTTTAAAATGTCTAAAGGAAACCTTTAAAAGAAATGTTTTGCTACACAGTTGGAAGTCAACCCTGACAGTAGAGCTTGATGGTTAGATACAGAAACTCTAGAAAGAAATTGCTTGGGTTTTAATTTTAATTCTGTCTCTATTACCTGTGTGATATTGAGAAAGTCATTTAACCTCTCAGGTTCTCAGTTTCTTTATCAGTAAAAGAGAGATAATAATAATAGGTGGCCTAAGGGTTGTTATAAATGTTTCAAAAGTTAGTATTTGTAAAATATTGCAAATAAGGGTAAGCCTTTGTTAAGTGCTAAGCATTTGCCTAATAAATATGATGATTTTATTGAGTGCCTATTGTGGTCTAAGCAGCTTGCTAAATATTTTTTCATACTTCATCCCATTTAATCCTCAGAACACTCTTGTGAAGGAGATATAATCATATAACTCATTTAATAAGAAATTAAAAGCCAGAATAATTAAGTAATTTGCCTCTGTCCACCTGGTAAGCAGTGAAGTTGAGATTTGAAGGCAGATTGGAATATCATTATTGAAACAAACTACACACAGCACACACTGTGTGTATACAAACACACACAGATGTATCTTTACATACAACATATAGTACTGAATACACAGAATTTACATTTATGGCATGCTTGTGCCTGGCACATCGTGAACACTCAATATATGATTGCTGCTTCATCTCACTCCTGATTTCAAGTTCGCTGCTTTTCTCACTTTACCACACGGCCTTTCATCTTACAGGTAGAGGAGTAAAATGAACTTTCCAGAAGTTCTGTGAGTATTAACCAGAGAGGAGAAGAATGCAATTTATCCCTATTGCTGAACCTCCCCTTCCCCTTCCAAGATAATAAAAACATTCAATGAACAATATACTTGAGAAGCTACCAAATTTGCATTTTCCCAAATGGACTAAGTTGTTAACTTGAAGAGCCATGGAAGCCCTTGATTGCTGCAGTGGATACATCCCAGATAAAAAGATCAAAGGTTATCACAAGACTCGCCAGATGTCACCATAAAGAGCTCTGCCTGTTTTCAAAGTCCCTGATGGATGATGTGAGAGCTTCCATTGGAATGCTTTTGAATGTTCTACACGGTGTCATAAATATTAGAAATTTTATCAATGGGTCAAATGGCTTTGAGGCAATAAAGTTTTGTTAAATCACCATTCACTGAAAACATTATCTCATTTTATACAAACACAATCAGGAATTCATTAAGAAGGGACTTTTCTAGAAATCATTATAAAATTTATCCATACTTTTGCTATGGCAGTTTTCCACACTGAATTTGAAAATAGCTTTTGAGTTAAAGATCTCTTTTTGTTCTAAAGTATTACTCTGTTGTGGTAATTCCTAAGGGGTTTAACTGATTTGGCAATGTCACATAGCTAGTAAGTGGCAGAGAACGGATCTAAACAAAAGTCCTTCTCTTTCCCAAGCTCATGTACTTTCTTGCGCGCTGTACTGACTCCAACTGTATATACATATGTGTGTGTGTGTGTGTGTGTATGCTGTAAGAATTGCTAGCTCACAAATCTGGAGTATTTATTAGATATATTTTTTTAAAGGTTTTATTTGTCTATTTGTCAGAGAGAAGGAAAGAGAAAGAGAGAGAGAGTGCGAGCACAAGCAGAGGGAGCAGCAGGCAGAGGGAGGAGACTCCTCACTGAGCAGGGAGCCCGATGGATGTGGGGCTTGTCCCCAAGATGCTGGGATCATGACCTAAGCCGAAGGCAGATGGTTAACTGACTGAGCCACCCAGGTGTCCTTAGATAATAAGTTTTAAGTTTCATTATTTATTTATTATTTATTAGCCACTTCTACCCTTTCCCTTAGAATAGATCATATCTATCTATCTATCTACCTATCTACCTATCAAGATTTGCTTTGAGTCTAAAGGCTCATAAATGATTTGGCAAGGTGACTTCTTGGGTCTCCCAGCTTCATTTCTCCCTACTTCGTGATATTCAAAGGTCTTTTCTTATTAATAAACAGGAAGAAAAAATATTTTGTTTTCTAGCTTCTAAGTTATCTCACTGAAAGGTGTCTTCTGAATCTGCATTTTATTTTATTTTCAATTTCTTGACTAAATGTGTCTATTTTAACTTCAGGGATAGCAATTATTATAGTAGTGAAACTCCCTTACTCTTTTAATTGGACTTATTTTTATTTTTTTTTTAAAGATTTTATTTATTTGACAGAGAGAAACACAGCTGGAGAGGGAATGGTAGCGGGAGAAGCAGGCTTCCCACCGAGCAGGGAGCCTGATGCGGGGCTCCATCCCAGGACCCTGGGATCATGACCTGAGCTGAAGGCAGACGTTTAACGACTGAGCCACCCAGGCGCCCCTAATTGGACTTATTTTTAAACAAAAAGCAGGATGTATGATATCTTTTCATTCCATACAATTATTATGGACACTATTCTTAATCTTTAATGGAATCTCACTACATTATCCAGCTATTTGGTAAAGGCTTTTTTTCTGGGAATAGAGGCTGATTCAACTATGTTTCCAAAAGAGACCGATGGTTGATTCGGCTTCTGGCCCCATAGGATACTTGAACGGTGGATGAGAAAATTCCTATTCTCTTCCCAGTTCTCCCCCAAACAGGGTCTCTGTCTGACCTCTAGACTGGAGCCTTCCTGGTCACCTTGGCTAAAGCCTAACTGTAAGTGCTGACAGAATCATGTGACAGTTGCTAACGCTGTGTGAAATTACAGACTAACAAGTCATTTGTCATATATCAGAGATAAGTAGGAGCCTTGGTACCAAGGGGAAAGGCAGGAGCCCTTCGTCTTGTGAACCGTGACCCAGACACTGGCTGGGTTTCTTACAGTCATGAATATTGAATAGTGTATGTAGAGACCTGAGCCTTCTGCTCAGTTTTAGGTGGGCAGCCTTACCCCTTTGAGGGAGGAAAGCATTTGATAATGTCTCAGTGATAACCTTAGCATTTTACGGTGGGGAAAATGCCAAGATTCTTTAGATTTATTATGCACTATTGTTTCAAAATGTTTTATATATATATATATATACACATACACATATATATACACACACACATATATATAATATATCTATCCCATCTATCTATATATTTTTTATGTATAAAATATATATATTTATTTGTGTAGGATTTAGTGCTAAGTATTTTATGATAACTAATTTAATCTTTATAATATTTCTTCTGAAACTGGTACCATTACTACCCTTTATTTAAATATAGGAAACTGAGTCATGGGAAGGATAAGTAACTTAGCTGAAAGACACAGCTCTCAGATGTCTCTGCAAATCAAATCCGAATGATCCTGATCTTGAGTTGACCCACTTAAACACTATTTCCAACTGCTTGGATGAAGAGCAAAAGCATCTAGTGGTTGAAGTCTAATGGTTGGTCGAAGCTGAAATAATATTATTTATTAGTTATTTTATTTAGATTATAATCTAAATGTCTAATAGCACATTTATATATAAATATATAAAATATATATAAATAATATATATAAATATATATATTTTAGGATAATTTCTCTCTTTCTCAGAGACTCTGCTTTACTTTGAGATATTTGGTCATTTATGGAAAGTCAGATGATTTTTCTGAGGAATGATTTTATTCAAAAGGCAAACCATTTGATCATACCTCTAAAGAATGTAGCAGAAAAGGGGATGTTCCTTCGGGGAGAAGGACATTATATAAACTCTTTCCTTAGTATGAACTCCTTCATTATATAAACTCATCCACATTACACAGAACATTTTATATCATTATTTTTCAAATACCAAACTGCTATTACTGGCAAATTTCTATGTCAAATGTATAAACAATTAGCCAAATATTAGAGCCTCAGAGAGTAAAAGAAATTACTTGGATCAAAAAGAATTAATACTGGGAGCATATTAGAATTTTGATGGCAATAATATTTCCAACAACAGTTACTGATAGAGACTTCAACCACTAGATGCTTTTGCTCTTCATCCCAGCAGTTGGGCATAGTGTTTAAGTGGGTCAGCTCCAGATCCGGATCATTCAGATTTGAATCTTCGCAGAGCCATCTGAGAGCTGTATCTTTCAGCTAAGTTACTTATCCTTCCCATGACTCAGTTTCCTATATTTAAATAAAGGGTAGAAATGGTACCAATTTCAGAAGAAATATTATAAAGATTAAATTAGTTATCATAAAATACTTAGCACTAAATCCTACACAAATAAATATTGTGTAAATGTCTGTTAGGTTCATATCATATTATTAGTCTATTTACAACGTCTATATGTCTACTGTGCTCAAAGATACTGTGCCACAGGATGGTCTTTGTCTACAAGGGATGTTTTGTCAGAAGAAAATGGTGTCGGGGCACCTGGGTGGCTCAGTTGTTAAGCGTCTGCCTTTGGCTCAGGTCATGATCCCAGGGTCCTGGGATCCAGCGCCACATCAGGCTCCCCGCTCAGCCGGAAGCCTGCTTCTCCCTCTCCCGCTCCCCCTGCTTGTATTTCCTCTCTCGCTGTCTCTCTCTGTCAAATAAATAAAATCTTAAAAAAAAAGAAAGAAAGAAAGAAATGATGTCACTCATTATGGGAAAAGTGGAAGCTGGATACTGCTCTCAGAGATAGTGATATAAAATTTTAAACTTTAATTTTAACTAGAAACTTTAAAGTGGTTACTTTTTATTGTTAACTCTCTAAGATTGCCCCCCATATATACATATATTTAATAAATCCCAGCGCATAACGGAGGATTAGATGCAATGGTAGAAACCAAGTAATACTAACTTTTAGGAATAAATTAAAATGTACTCATATAGATATCAGGCTAATTTATTTTGTCTTATAATTAAAGTAAACACAGCCTGTGGAGTATAGACATGACCCCTGAGTGTCACGCATCTCTGCTTGCTGAATTACTCACATAAAATTCTCATTACTGTTCATGTTATAGGGGATTTGTTAAAAGCTAAAACCCAAATGCTACCTTTACACTATCTGCAAGGGGAAAAAAATGTAAACAATTTATTCATAAGTCACATTTCAATAATCTGTATTTATAAAACAATACCTTAGGAATTCTAATTCTACCAAGCTTCAGTATAAACAATTGCATGTTCACTTAACTAACAGCAATAAAAGGAAAAAAGAAAAATTTCAAGATTATTTTGAAAGACAAACTAAACTTCTCTATTTATTTAAAGATTTTATTTATTTATTTGAGAGAAAGGGCGATAGCATGAGGAGGATGAGGAAGAAGCTGACTCCTCACTGAGCAGGGAGCCCAACTCAGGGCTCCATCCAGGGACTCTAGGACCATGACCTAAGCTGAAGGCAGATGCTTAACGACTGAGCCACCCAGGCATCCCAACAAACTAAATTTAAGACGGAAGGAACTTACTCTCAAGAATCACACTTCAGTGTTCTACATTTGTGAAGTATTACCTGAATCATGACTTCCATCAAGCTTCCATTTGATTAATAGTATAACCACTTAAAAGCAAAGAAGCTAAGAGAGAAAGCGCAAATTTTCTTTAGAAAATTTTCTTTTTTGAAAAATATTTTTAAAAGACTTTAATTTATTTGACAGAGAGGAGAGAGATCACAAGTAGGCAGAGAGGCAGGCAGAGAGAGAGGGGGAAGCAGGCTCCCTGCTGAGCAGAGACCCCCGGATGTGGGGCTCGATCCCAGGACCCTCAGATCCTGACCTGAGCCAAAGGCAGAGGCTTTAACCCACTGAGCCACCCAGGCACCCCAGAAAATTTCTTTAGAAAGGAATTTGGCTGTGGTTCAGGACCTTCAGAAGTAGGCTCAGTAGAGAACTGGATTTTTCTGCTTTCAGGATGTGGGACGGCGGAAATATTTCAGTGCTTGTGTAGAAACATTTTTTATGCTAATAACCGATGTGTTAGGCCAGGGGCATCTCTCAGCAATGAGTATTCTTCCGGGTGTCCAGGCTTACCTTGCATTAACTGCCCCCGGGAACCCTCCTTCTTTGACAACTGACTGGAGGATGAAGTAGAGGAAGAAAGGCTGAACTTGAATATGGTGTGCATAAATGGCTGAGATCATCTTTGGTGTTTTTCCTGGATTCTGTTTTTGAAGATGCATCACCCTATGGTGTTAACAAGAGAAGGCATAGTAAATTTTTAAGTCTGCTGGTCCAGAGAGAGTCTGCTAAGTTCAGCAGGAGAAACGGTAGATGTCTCTTGTAGAGAAATTATTGGAAAAATATAATAACTCGATGGAGGGAGCATTCCATGATTTCGATCACATGGAGCTGACATTGGTCCACAGAGGATACATTTAGATACTTCATCCCTCAACCTCACAACTTAATGCTTCCTCTTTCTTGGTGATCTGATAATCCATATGACTTGGTGGTCCTGTCACCTTTGACATAGTTGTCACTTTAAACACTGGGCATAAGAAGCCTCTTTTCATCTAAAAGATTAAACTTAAGCTCTGCTTTATTGAAATTTTTCCCCCTATCATATGCACGTTCTCTTCTTAATTCATTGAGTTTTCTCTTGGCCAATAGAGTTTTGACTGATTATTATGAGTTTCATTCCTCATGGGAAGTCATTTGGCTTTAATAAGAACAAATGCTTCTTTTTGCATTTTCTGTAAGAATTTTGCTTGTTTTCTGAAGGTGTGCAGCTGCTCACAATTACGGTTGATGGTTTCATCTGTTTTGTCGAGTTTTTCCTCTGTCATTAAGTGGTAAATTCCCTATTAAATAAACATTCTGGTGTATTTTGTTTCATTTTCTCAATGAAGGTTAGAAGTGACTAAATTTTGGGGGAAGATTCCGAATATCACTTTCAAACTGCGTATTTTCTGTCTTCAATGAAATCAGTTTTAAAATTTTTAAATTCTCAGTTTGGAGAATTTTATTTTGATATGTTAATTCCTTTTGTATAATAGAAACATGCTCGAGGAGGTGAAAACCGTAGAAGAAAGTAATTTCAGTAAATGCTGATTTTTCAAAGAAAAACTTTGAACTTTTAGAGATTTTAAAAATCAGCTTTATTTTTTATCACAAAGGCCTTTCAAATAAGTATAGTTGAAGATGCTTTCTCAAATGCAAACAAGGCTTAGATAAGTTTCCTGATGTCTGCTAGTATAAACATTGTCCATAGTTATTAAAATATTTTTAACATCACAGTGAGAGTTAATTATGTGACTTTATTGTTCTGTCTTTGGCTCCTATAGGAAGCGAGTGAATTTCCTTTTCGGTATTTGTAATAGGAAATATATCTACCATCACGCTGTGGTCACAGAGTCACCAACCTAAGTCCATAGTTTCTCCTTCTTATTTTGCAAAGTAGTTGTTAGGGAATCAATCTCAAATGACTTAAGTTTATATGCCTTCATGAAACAGTTCTGTGTGTGAGTGTGTGTATTTGGGGAAAGGCTTTAATATCTTCATATTGATCTTACTGCCAGTTGATCTACTTATTCAGTCAAATAGTGGTAATATCATTATCTATTGCTACATCTGCTATGAGAACCCAAATAGGCTTATCAGAGCCTGGAATTGGCATAAGTTTAACCTCTTATTTCTCTTCAAATATGATGAAAGATGGCAACAATAAAACACTCTTGTAAAATGATCCTTTTTTCTACTGTATTTCATTATGGTAAAGAAAAATTTTAAAGGCATTTTTCAAAAGCCTGTAATATATTTCACCTAAATAAATCCCTCTATTCAAAGATATGTATATACAGCATATGTATTTATGTAAAAGCAGCATTTTTGTTTATGTCTGTGTATACAATATCCTTACCTCTTTTCATTATGGGATAGAATGCAAATCTAGGAAATCCTCTCAAAGGGGATTATCTTTTAACGTATTTGAGTCCATTTTAAGAAAATAAACCACAAAACTTGATTAAATTACCAACTTTATTTGATTTTGTTTATTTTTAATGAATTCTTTTGTGATTTTTGTCTGGATAAAATTCAGGCTACATACTGTACCTTTTGGAACCTACCCATCAGCAAATTGCAAACTTCTGTAACTTCTACCATTTTGAGATTATCTTCCTTCGTTAAACTTTTTTACAAAATCACCCCCACAAAAATCAAGAAAATATCATCTCAGATGGACTCTGTATAACTTCTGTACTTAGGTTTGTTAGTGCAAGTAGGTCTGGGAACAAACAGATTCCCAGTGTAAACTTAAGTGTTCTCATTAAAAACTTGTATTCCTGTTAGTTTGAGGTCTCGTCTGGTAACTGACCACTATTTTCCCAGACTCTGGAATAAAATGGACAAGTAGAAGAAGAATAAATACTAGATCTTCATATGAAAGAAAATCATAGGAAAGGTTGGGCTTTTGAGTTGTCATTGCCATTGTCAGCATCAACATAAGCATCTATTGTTGAGCTGTATTTTATACTTACCATATGCCTTTGTGTACAAGATGGTCCTTATAAAAAACATATGGGAGATGAAAAAAAAAGACACTCAGAATGTAACTATTTTACTGATGAGGAACTTAACAGATGGCATGATTAGGCCAGAACTTCTGAGCTGTGATTCACCATACTTTTTATTACACTGCCTCTCAGTAGATATCTGCTCTAGCTGGTGATCAAATGAAGCATAACATCTACGGTATTTCCGGGGAGAGATGTTGTTGACCTTCTCTTTATGGTATAGTCCAATATTGAATCATCCTCATTGATCAACAATTTCCTTTATAATTTAATCAAATTATTTGACTGAAAATAAAGTTCATTTCTCTGTCGGAAGACTCATGCATTAATGGCAGAAAGTGAATTATATTTTCCGCATAATGACTTTCTATATACTTAAAATATTTAAAAATAATTTCTTAGACTTTTCATCTCTCTTCTAAGCTTCTTTAATATTTTTTGTGGGGCATTCATTACTTTCTTGCATTCATTTTTTGGTTCATTCAACTAGTTCTCTTTTGTTTCTCAGTTCTACTCTACTTTCGGTTTTTGCATCTCCAAGTCACTTTATATACTTCTTTCAAACTCCATTTAGCACCATTTCATACTCAAAATCTTCTTTTAAAGAAGATTTATTTGTTTATTTTTACAAAGAGAGCGTGCCTGAGCCCGGGGCAGAGGGAGAGGGCCAGCGAAAATCTCAAGCAGACCCTCTGCTGAGTGCCGAGCTCCGTCTCCGGACTCCATCTCAGGACCCTGAGATCATGTCGCGAGCCCAAGTCAAGAGTCAGAGGCTTAACTGACTGAGCCACCTAAGCGCCCCTCATTTTAAAAATCTTATTTTTTTTTAAAGATTTTATTTATTTATTTGACAGAGAGAGACACCGCGTGAGAGGGAACACAAACAAAGGGAGTGGGAGAGGGAGAAGCAGGCTCCCCGCCCAGCAGCAAGCCCGATGCAGGGCTGGATCCCAGGACCCTGAGATCAAAACCTGAGCAGAAGGCAGACCCTTAACCCACTGATCCACCTAGGCGTCCCTCATTTTCAAAATCTTAATTGCCTTTCTTTGGCATGCTGAAATACATCTTTAGCCTAGCGTTGGAAACCTTAAATGATTTAATTCAACCTATCCTTGGAATGTTATTTTTCTCTATTCTTTTTGGTAACTTCTGTATAGTTGAGTTTCAGCCTGAACTAGGATGGACTTATGGAGTTGTGGTTTTATCATGATAGTCAATGTCTCAAATGATATGGTGAAAATTGATTTCACAGACTCCCTGAAAGAGTCTCAGACACTCCCCGAGTGGTCTTTGGAGCATACTCCAAGAAACATTAATGTAGTGAGTAAGAGTTTAAGCCCTTCCCCACTCTCTACGGTACAGAAAAATTTTCTTCACTTTTAGCTTTATGATCCTGGGCAAGTTACTAAATGTATGCCCCAGTGTGCTCTTCTCTAAAATGGAATTAATAATAATATCTATTTCTTAGGATGTTTTGAGGATTAAATAAATTAATGCTGGTTTGCAATTACAATAGTAATTAGGGAACAGTTAACCTTCCTGGTGAGGAAAATGCCTTTTTTCTCTGCCTTCCTCTGTTCCTGGTTTTCAATTTCTCTTCTTATCCAAATTACTATTTATTTGTTTTAAAGAGAGAAAAGAATGAAATATCTTTTAGTTTGATCAATCTTTTGGCAGTGTTAACCTATGTTCACTTAAGTATAGGGAAAGTACCCATAGGTATTTCAATATGTACCTGAGAAAAATAAGAGCAAGTTCTAAATTTTTTTCTTAGTCTATAAAATTTAATTCATTCCATTTCTATGCATCAGTCCTCTCTTTCCTTCAGCAACTTTTCAGTTTAACTTAATATTTCTCTTCTCAACAGGCTAAGAGAACAAAATCAAGTCTAGAATGAATTCATTTATTCAATTATCAAAACCTATTGTACACATGGCAGGGTTTCTGCTAAGCTCAAGTATATGATATTATAAACTAGTAGAAAAGGACATACAAATTGGAGGAAATCGGAGGGGGAGATGAACCAGAGAGACTGTGGACTCTGAGAAACAAAATGAGGGTTTTGGAGGAGAGGGGGATAGGGAGTTGGGTGAGCCTGGTGATGGGTATTGAGGAGGGCACGTATTGCAGGGAACACTGGGTGTGGTACATGAACAATGAATCTTGGAACACTGAAAAAATAAAATAAAATTAATTGAAAAAATAAGAAAAGGACATACATCAGATCAGTCAACAATAAAAATGTATGATTAAAAATGCAGAAGATTTTGAAATACTCTTTCTCATTTTTTTATGTCTTAGATATTAGTATTGTTAATTGAGATATAATTGACATACAACATTTTGTTAATTACAGGTGTACAATGTAATTATTTAACGTATGTATATACTGTGAAATGATCACCACAATAAGTCTAGTTAATATCCATCACCATACACAGTTACAATTTTTTCTTGTGATGAGAGCTTTTAAGATCTATTCTCCCAGCAACTTTCAAATATATAATACAGTATTATTAACTATAATCACTGTGCTGTATATAGTACATCCCCAAAACATACTCATTTTAATTTTATAATTAGAAATTTGTATCTTTTGATACATTCAGCCATTTCTCCCAACTTCCCCTCCCCTACCTCTGGCAACCATCAGTGGTTCTCTGCATTTTTGAACTCATTTTTTAAAAAATTTCCCATATAAATGACATCATATGTTATCTTTCTTTGGCTTATTTCACTTAGCATAATACCTTCAAATTCTATCCATGTTGTTGGCCACGGGAGGATTTCTTTCTTTTTATGGCTGTGTAATACTCCATCACATCTATCTATCTATCTACATATATATGGCATATATACATGTATTATGTACATCTATATAATGTACATTAATATGTACATGTGGTACATATTAATATGTTATGTATATGTACATGCACATTAATGTACATATATTCCATTATATGTATATATACACACACACCACATCCTCTTTTGGATGTTATCTTTATGAAATATTGTAGGCCTATATTTTTATTAATATTTTTACCCTCACTTTGTCTTCTGTAAAATGATCAGTAAGAAATCACTGCGCAGAAAGGGGAAGCCATGGAAAGAGCACTGATTGATCTGGGTTCTGGTTTGAATAAGATATTTTAGATTTCTTGATTGAAGAAGTAAGCAGTTGTCTAAAATCCCAACAAAAATTCTCTTTGTTATTCTAAGAGTGAGCATATCTTTCCATCAATTTTCACATGTTTGAAGGATGGAATTATTCTATTGCAGCCCCCTCGTTTCCTTATGTTTCCTTCTTCCGACCTATCAGCCCATGAGATGACTAGTATTTTGAAGGCAGGCTGCTGAGCCTTCCTCATCACGTGTTCCCATAATACTCAGCGCATGTCTTGTTGGAATGTTGAACGTACTTTTAAACTCTATTTGCTGTGGCAGATATCCCCCCAAAATCTTTTCGCTTTACTTTCTGGTTGAAACGCAGGGTTGAAACTATTTTCCTGGGGACAATGAAAACAAGAATGAGTGTTTTTACAAAGGTTAAATTTTAAGGAACAAAGGCCAAAATGCACTTGGTGGACTTTTCACACTGAACAATGGTTTCCCAGGCTTTAATTTTATTTATGTCCAGTAGATGGCACCAGTGCCTCAAAGAAGAAGCCCTTGGGGGGGGGCACCAAAAAACCCAATGGTATCAGAGAGTGCCCCATTTAAAACTAAGCAGATGTCATTAAAATCCAAGAGAATATCACACAAATATTCAGACCAACTACACTCATACAAAATGAAGTAGTTGGAGGAATGTTTATCTATTTAAAAAGTTTCTCCAAATTTCCAGCCGTAATTCATGGCGGTTACTCTGGGGGAGTAAAGACTGGAGAGAAAGAAATACCAACCGGATGGGTGAGGTTTTCAGCAGAAAAGCCTCCAGCAAGGTCAGAACATTTTCTAAGATGCTCTTGGCTTAAACTTCTCTGCAAAATTTATAAAGATAATCACAAAAAAGCAATAAAGATTACTTAATTTCTCCTTTTTCTAAGTTGTCCCTTGTTTTTATTACACTTCGGTAACTCACCAACTGTGTATAACTATGAAAGAGAGCAATGCGCTAGATTCTGCCGAAAGTCAGAGGAGAGCACTTGCAAAATTTAAGGCACTTGCAAAATTTAACCGGAGCAAGTTGTCGTTCAAAGTCTTCTTAGCATCGAAAGCCTTGCTTCATATTCTTAACATTCTCCTTCCTGAATATTGTTGCATTCCTTTTCCCAATGGGGTGATAGACAGTCTTCATTTTCTTTAAACTCTGGAATAAACAAATGTTTACTCACAATTTCTTGAAATGTCATGTCTTTTTTGGTAATTTTATTTTTTAAGTCCCCTTCGTGCCTTTCTTTTTTATTATGTGAAGCAAGACTGAGATATTAACTACATATAACTTTTAACTATAATAGATTCATCATTTCTTTTATTAGATTGTCTAAACTTAATGGATTGTTAGTTGATTAAAATGAACAACTCTTAAAAACAGGATTTCCTAATATGAGTATGTGATATCATATTGTATTAAAACATTGTAATAACTATTCTTTATTCAATTAGATCAAATTAATGGTTACGGGAAGTACATAGACATTTTGTTGCCTTTACCTAGATCTTCATATAGAACCTCTACTTAAGATTTAAGAAATACTCCAAGAAGCTCTTTAGAAAGATTTTATCATTCCATCATGCTTTCAATGAAATAATTATTAAGGATTAACATCTAAAAATATACGTGGAAATGAGAGAAATTTATTCATTTTAAAATTCAATAATTTAGTAATGGTGTAAAAAAAGAAACAGAATTCTCTAGTCTCAAAAGTTTAGTTTGTTGTGACTTCCCTGAAATTGCTGCGAGATGACTCTCGTCCCCTGACTCTGTGACTCTGACTCCGCGCCTCATCCATTTCCCACTTCCATCTGGTGTCATCAGCTTGGCTACATAAAGAACAGAGAGAGGGGCGATCAAGAATGAGGACCTTAGTGTAGGACAAAGAACCATACGATCTTGTATTAATGATGAGATTAAAATGGACAGTGAGCCAATGCAGTCATCAGTGAGCAACGTGTAGTTACAGACTAAAGTTTTCTTTAATGATTTCATTGTCATCAGAAAAAAAAACTTACTGGTGCTGGGTGTTTTAAGGTATTTTGGTCTCTAATTTGGTATTATGTCCTCTGCTGTCAGACTCAACCACATAGGCACGTATGCTTTATACGTTCCTTTAGGATCTTAGGTTTTTCTGTTAATTTTCTTCAGCTTTGATTTCTCATGAAAACAGACATTTACTCATGAGTCTATTGTTTTTAAAGAATCAGGATGGAGCTCACAGAGAAAGAGAACTTTTTTGTGCTCTGCCTTACACTATTCTCTGTGTGTTCAGTGGTAATGTGGAAAATACAAGCATTCAGTGGTTCGGCTACATGCAAGCAGTTGCCCAGAGGTGGAGTGGTTAGAGACAGAAGTGGGATGCTTAGGAGGGGCGGGAAATAGCATTGGGAAATGTGGGTAGAGTCTATACAAATTTTGTGGGCTAGATAGAATTCTGGTAGTTGGAATGTTTTTTCAAACTATTTTAAAAGTTAATTTGCATTGTTTCTGGGAGTAGATTTCTACCCTCCTGTTACTTCTCTTCCTGTCTTAAAAACATCTTAAAAATCATTTTTCTTCCTTCTACTGTCATGGATCTATTCAGAAGCAATAGCACGGTTTTTACGATTTTACTAACAATGGTGTAACTTGAGAACTAACGCTGTTTTTACAAATCTATTTTTAAAAACAAGTAAGTTAGACACCTTAAAAATAATACTTTAAAAAAACCAAACAAACCCCAAAACCTTACCATCTGGGATATGCTACATTTGCACGACAATCTTGGGCAGTAAATAAAAATCTGGCCCATTTAAAAGTATCTTTGCTCAGAGGCGCATCCTATCAAATGGGCTGTTTTACAATCTACCTTGTATTTCACTGCTTGCGAACTCTGAGCAAACAGAATATGTTCACAGGGTGAAACACATATTTATGGTCCTGAATAAACTGCTCAGATTCAAAAACTATTTGTGTGACAGTGCTAGACACAGGGATTCTGCAGCCCAATGGGATGTTTGTAGCCCACATTTGCATATCAATGCACGGACTCCTTTTAGGAATAGTGCTGCTTCGTGACAATGCTGTTGTCTGAGGTCTGGGGGAAAGAAAACCCATAAAAGTTTGGACTCACTTTTCAATGCCCTGGATTCTTTTTTTGTGCTTTGGAAAACTGTGAAACAGGGTCACCAAGTTCCATTCTCCATCGTTTTATTATGTTTTCAATGAAGCGATTGAACCTGCCCAGAACCCAGACGGACAGACCTCACAAGGCCACTTTGTGGAAAGGCAGCTTCTTTAGAACCTGGGAGCTGAGGCTCCTCTTCCGTGTTTATGGATTTGGGGCCAGCGCGTCGGTCCCTCGGTTCAAAACCCTTAAGCAAAATACTTAGAACCCTTCTGCCTGGAGGGGGAAAAAAAATTAAATAAAGGGTTCTTTTAACTATGGAGAAGCCTACCTAAGAAAGTCATAGTTGTTTGAAAACCAGACCACGGACATGGAGGGGATTTTATAAGGTGATGTCATTTTCTACCTGGCTGACAACATAATGGCTGGCGGTCCCGATCTTTGAAATGGAATCGAACACAGCCTGTTCATAGTTTTGCTGAAGTTTAATTCAGAGAAAATCCTTTCTTCTTTTCTTTTTGGAGAAAATGTTTCTCATTTTTAATTTTTGCCTGATAATCCTCTGGTCCTCTTCTTGGAAATTTTAGTAGAAAGTTTTACCATGTATTTCATGCTTGAATCGACTTAGTCAATTGCACAGCAATAAAGAAATGAAGATTAAAAAGAAGGACATGTTTTTGCGCTAGTGCCTTTGCTCACTACTGAGTATTTGAAGACATGTTGTGAGGGTGAGTGCAGGGTGGCAAATGGCAGGCTGAGCAGTATTTCTTCTTCTTCACAGTTTGACTCGTGATCTACTGAGCACACAACTCTACTGTACTGTGTAGTATAAAAAATCCTTTTTCAAACCTACTCCATTTTAGCTATTATGGATATTGGTTTGCCTTGTGATTTTGTCATTAATTTGCTTTTTCTATGTAATCCAGAATATTTCTTCCGAATATTCTTTCATAGCTGCCTCAAGAATGATTTATATCTTACAAAATTGTCTTGAATGTAGGTAGTGCTGTGTTAACAATATATCAGTTGTTTCGCCCGGAGCTCTGAACAATTTCCTGATTTACCTACTTCTCAACTTCAGAGGAAGAAAACCAAAAATCTATTTGATAAAAGACCCCTCTCTTCTGTGACCATGTAGATTGCTCCAGGAGGTGGCATTTTGGCCCCAATTCTATTTTAGTCGGTAAGTGGTCCATTTGCTATTTCCATTGGTTGTTGTACTTATCACAAACTAAATACTATTGATTATTTTCCTGTGGTGTTTTTATCTTCCGATGTCCAAAAATTCTTTGACACTCTTCTCTTCAAAAGAATGTGTAACGAACTTAATATCCCTTCTAATGAATAGAATGTGGTGGAAGTGACGTGTGACTTTTTTTTAAAGATTTTATTTATTTGAGAGAGAGAGAGAGAAAGAGAGAGAGAGAGAGAGAGAGAGAGAGACAGGGCACAAGTGGGGGAGGGGCAGAGAGAGAGGGAGAAGCAGGCTCCCCGCCGAGCAGGGAACCCCCTGTGACATGTGTGACTTCTATGGCTCGTTGTAAAAGACTTTGTTGCTTCTACTTTGCTTCCTCTTAGGTCACTCACTCGGGAACGAACTAGCATATTGTAAGGACAGTCTCCACAGTCCATGTGGAGAGGAACTGAGGGTTTGCAGTCACAGCCAGACTCAATGTGCCAGCCTTGTGTGTGTGTGTGTGTGTGTGTGTGTGAGCTAGCCTGGAAGGGGCTCTTCAGCTTCCGGCAGCCTTTAGATCACAGCTCTAGCTGACATCCGTCTGATGCAAACCCATGGGAGACCCTGAGCCCAAACCACCAAACTAAGTTGTTCCAGAATTCCCAGCTTACAAAAATGATCTCAGATTCTGAATATTGTTATTTTATGTCACAAAGTTTTGGGGTCGTTGTTTGTGCAACAAGGAATAGCTAGTTCACCACTCTTCCCACAGGCACTTCGTTGCCGATATCTGAAGAATATTTAAATCCATGGTTTCTTGCTTTGATGTGATTTTTGTATCTGTCCCTTCTTTGACACATCACCCCCACTTTAGCTCAGACAATCCCTTCCCAGAGGGTTTTACTTACTTATTTATTTTATTTTAGTTTAGTTTTTTTATTTATTTGCAGAGAGAGAGAGACAGTGAGAGAGAGAATGTAAGTGGGATAGTGGGAGAAAGAGAAGCAAGCTTCCCCCCGAGGAGGGAGCCCGATGCGGGGCTCTATTCCAGGAGCCTGGGATCATTACCTGAGCCAAAGGCAGAGGCTCAACGACTGAGCCATCCAAGTGCCCCCAATGTTAACCTTTTAACCAGTTTCCCTGATTTCCTTCTTTAGTCTCCGTAGTACACCTATAGATCATTTTTCTCTGAAACCTACATGGTTAGCCTACATTTTCTCCTGCTCAAAAAACTAGAATTTTCCTACTTGCCTTCCATTGATAAAACCGTATATTTGTTAGTATGATATATTTGACTCTTGTTCAGAATTATTCACCTTCCTCCCTTGGTTTTGCTTTGATTTCATCTGAGACTTGTTTTGCACTTGTGGTGGGCAGGGTGTACTTTGCATTCTCTGATGTTGGGACCGGCCACATGACTGACTTTGGCAATAGAATTGTAGCAGACACGACCAAGTGTAGGCAGGAAGGCACTTAGGTTGGCGGGTTTGCCTCATTGCATTTCTGCCACTCCCCTGAGAGGCACATGGGTTCAGCCAGACTGCGGATCCAGGGAGGATGAGGGAAGCATGGAGCAGATGTGAGCCCGGGCGGAGAGCCCAGGCCAGCCAGACCTGTAGCTCGAAACAGAGCTCCTTACCTGTGCCCGCTCTAGACTGATCAACACTCAGCCAACCCAGTGAGAATAAATGTTTGTTTTAAGCCACTGAGTTTTTGGAGTGGTTTATTATGCAGGAAGCTCTGTTACCTTAACTCCATCTCATCTTTTCAAATATATCATTTGTTTCTGTTTATGACTCCCTGTCTGGTTCATTGCCTAAACACACTTGCTCATTCCTGTTGACACAGCTTTTCTGTTTTTTCACACCTCCTTTAAGGGCTTTTCAATGATAATATTTGCTAAGTTACTAATAACTTATTCAGCTATAGTATTATCACTTTTATGACAGCCTGATTGAAGCAATATTATTTTCACTTTAAAGGTGAGAAGGTTGTGTCTTAAAACGATTTTAAAACTTGCCCAAATTCACATAGTAAATAAATCAAGAATGGGATTTAAGTTCAGGGCTGTGTGATTCAAAAATCAATACTCATAATTCAGATTCTGTATTCTTATTTTAGCCCAAAGCTTTCTTCTTGACAACTCTGGTCTGTAAATTATGCTAACAGTTTTCAACTCTAAATACACTTAATTTTTCCAGCACTAATCATTTCTATAATCATTTTGAATGGTTTTTTTCTTTAGCATTTTGTAGTTAATATTGCACATTACAATTTTATTCTATTCAGTTCTCACAATCTCTTTTTGAAGAATGAATGATTATTTTCTCCATGAGGGAAATGAGAATCAGAGGTTGAATAATTTGGTCCTGGTCATTCAGCTAAATACAGTAGAGTTGAAAGAGAGCTATGATGGCTGAATTAGGTCTCCTTCCTGCTCCCCAAATTCAAATGTGGAAGCCCTAATCATCAATGCGATGGTATTTGATGATGGGGTCTTCTGTGAGGTAATTAAAGTTAAATGAGGTCGAAAGGGTAGGGCCCTTACCTCACAGAATTTGTGTCCTTTTAAGAAGAGGGAGAGACACCCGAGCTCCCTCTCTCTGTGTGCACAGAGGAAAAGCCATGTGAAGACAATGAAAAGGTGGCTGTCTACAAGTCAACAAGAGAGGTCTCATCAGAAATAAGCCCTGATATCACTTTGCTCTTGGATTTCTAGCCTCCAGAATTGCAAGAAAATAAATTTCTGTCACTTGAGCCATTCAGTCTGTGATACTCTGTTTTAGCGGCCCAAACAGCTTAATATAAAAGCTGAGGTTTTCATTTCCAATGTCTCTGTCCTTATCTTCTTACATT
Source organism: Procyon lotor (assembly GCA_028646535.1). Classification (NCBI taxonomy): domain Eukaryota; kingdom Metazoa; phylum Chordata; class Mammalia; order Carnivora; family Procyonidae; genus Procyon; species Procyon lotor. The sequence goes on from CM053604.1 coordinate 84,325,073, forward strand.
TATTCTACATTATGTTTTATCATTAGCTCTCAGAGGACAGTGACAATAATTTTGTATCCTCCACCATATATTACTTATATAGCACGTTCTTAGCTATTTTATAGGCTCACAGCACATTTAAAAGTGGAAGAGGTCTGGGTGCCCAGGTGAATCAGTGGGTTCAGAGTCTGCCTTCAGCTCAGGTCATGATCCCAGGATCCTGAGATGGAGCCCCCTCATTGGTCTCTACCTCAGCGGAAAGCCTGCTTCTTCCCCTGCCCCTCCCCCTTCTCGTGCTCCCCCTCTCTCTCTCTCTCAAAAATAAATAAAATCTTTAAAAAAATGGTCAAAAACAACAACAACAACAACAACAACAAAAATCCAAAAATAAAAGTGAAAAAGAAAAAAGTGGGAGAAGTCTAAGGTGTTAACCCATCCTTTTACTTAAAGCTGAACAGCTCCAATCCGTGAGTTCCTAAGACTTCGCTAAAACGGCTCCGCAGTCAGTGAAAAGCAGAGAGTGGAATCCAGGTCGCACCTCCAGCCCCTGAGATACAATGTTTCAATTACTTCGCTGGTAGACATGGATATTGAACGCATCACCCTCACTGCTATTATCACCCCTTGTTTTTATTACTATTGTATGATGAACCCACACTCCACAGAAATCGAACAATTAGAACTACATCTTAACTAGAATAAGAAAAATGGATACCACATGATACACCAAAAAGGAAACATAAATCCAGGCTTCTCAAGGAAAGTGACAACTTTGTAAATATGCAAACATATTTAGCAAACACATTTTTTATTTCTTAATGACTTATTAAGTGAAAAATTTAAGAATGTTATATTTGTATGTGTGAGAATGACAAATGTAAACATGTTTATGTGGTTAATCTAAATGGACATAATGTCTTAGCTTTTATCTTCCAGAAGGAGAAACCAAACACAGAAACTATGTCAGAGGCACATACATATGTCCCCCCTTCTATCAAATCAGGCTGGTCAGGCGGTTTGCTGCTCTGTGGTAGGTACAAAATGTGTAAATGACTGGAATTGGAGTGGAAATCATCAAGTCCCCTGTAAAAATGATAAGAGGCTCTTTTGCTATTATCAAGAGCTATTTTAAATACTAAATCAAAAGGATGCCAACTAGTGGCCTTGTTGATAGTCTCAGTAGAGAAGGAAATGATTAAATTAACATGAGCCTTCAAATCCATTCCCACTTGGTAGAGAGGTCTGAAATTGATCATCATGGTGGCATGTGAAAACTTGCATAGCTGCGGTTGGTGATGCCTTTGTTTAATGGATAAACAACACTCACAAGTTGATAATGCAGTCTCTTATGCTTACTCACTTATGCATCCAAAATTTAGAGCAATAAGTTAAATCACAACATTTCAGGCTTTCTCTCCGATTCAAAGATGAGGATTGCAACACGTATGCAAAGCCTTCAGAAAGGTGGCAAGGTGCAGTGGAAGGGGCACTGGAAAGAGAGGCAGGTCACTGGGATCCAACCTCATTGCATTCTCTCGATGGGTTCTATGGTCCACAAAGAGTCCCTTGGCCATATGAAATCTATTTTCCTCATCTGTCCAATGTGCACAATGCAGTCCTTGCTCACTGTGGAGCAGTGTGGTGAAGATCAGATCTAAAAATACCATTTACGTTTGTACGATCTTTTGTAGTTCCTGCAATCCTTCCTGTCTGTTTTTTTTTTTTTTTTCTGATAGAGACATAATGAATTAAGAAAGGCAGTAATTCATTTTTCCCATTTCAATGATAGAGAGGCTCAGAGGTTTTATGTGCTCAAGGTAAGGAATTGAGAATAGAGACTCTTTGTCCCAGTCATTTAATAGTGCTCTTTGGCCAAATGTGCAGATGAACACTATGTGGGTGAAGGAGAAATACTACGGCATGACAACTCTGATTTCCTTTTTAAAATATTTTATTTATTTGACAGAGAGAGATCACAAGTAGGCAGAGAGGCAGGCAGAGAGAGAGAAGGAAGCAGGTTCCCTGCAGAACAGCTAGCGGGGCTCAATCCCCGGGGCTCAATCCCAGGGGCTCAATCCCAGGACCCTGACATCATGACCTGAGTTGAAGACAGAGGCTTTAACCCACTGAGCCACCCAGGCACCCCAACAGCTCTGATTTTTAAAGTTGTCTGTTGACAATTTAAGTAATAACACTGGGCTTAATTTTAAGAGTACAGAATATAATTTATTATTTTTTAAATTTACACTGGTTTTGAGTAGATTGCTGAATTTATGTTTCATTTTCTACATCCATAAAATGGGAATAAAAATATGTAACAAATGAAAGGTTCTGGTAATTAAATGTATTAAATGATAAAAATGCTTACAACTTAGCATATGTTTTTTTTTTTTAAAGTTCTTTTTTTTTTTTAAGATTTTATTTATTTATTTGACAGAGAGAGAGAGATCACAAGTAGGCAGAGAGGCAGGCAGAGAGGGGGGAGTAAGCAGGCTCCCTGCTGAGCAGAGAGCCCAATGCGGGGCTCGATCCCAGGACCCTGAGATCATGACCTGAGCTGAAGGCAGAAGCTTTAACCCACTGAGCCACCCAGGCGCCCCATCAACTTAGCATATGTTAAGGATTCAATAAACACAATCATTTTTATTGTTGAAATTGGATAAAGAAAAATCAGGTGCGTACAGGATGGGCTTTTAACCCTGAAAAACCACTTGTAACTAAATAAGTCCTTCTGGGTAGTTATGTGAAATTGCCTTTACATTTCTTGACAGGTTGCTATGAAGACAGCCCTGGGTAGGGGATGGTAGTGACTCACTGGACAGTGTCCAGAGGTTAAGGTCCTGATTGCATTTTGTCACTGATTTTTTTTTTTTTAAAGATTTTATTTATTTATTTAAGACAGAGAGAGAGAGAGAGAGAGAGAGACAGACAGACAGACAGACGGAGTGAGAGAGCACATGATCATGAGCATGGGGGAGGGGCGGAAGCCAGCTCCCTGCTGAGCAGAGTCCAATACAGGGCTCAATCCCAGGATTCTGGGGTCATGACCTGAGCTGAAGACAGACGCTTAACTGACTGAGCCACCCAGGCACTTCCTTATCATTGATTTTTTTAACCTGCTTGCTTTCTTATCACAGCCGTGATTTCTTTGTATACAAAATAAGAACACTTGATTTTGTATTTGCCTTATTAAGATTTAGGGACTGATTCATTCACTTATGAAACAAAGAGGCAATGTGCTATAAGTTAAAGAGACAAAGATTAAAAAGAAATAATCCTTGACCTTGACCTCATGGATCTTAAAATCTCATAAAGGAAGTTAAATCTGCAAAATGAAAATTCTAGGTAAGTGTTATATATATATATATATATATATATATAAGAACTGAGATGTGTGTAAACCATAGCAGTGAGTTAGAGGTAGGAGCAGAAATCCTTACTTTTTTTCAGTAAGACAGTGTGGAGATAACTTCAAGTTTGGTCTCGGAGGAAAGTGACATTTGAATTGAGTCTTAAAGAACAGGGATGTAAGGAAGGACTTACAGACAAAGGTGCCAACATGTAAAACTTTACAAAGACTTAAAAGTCAAGATCCATAGTTTTAGAATTCTGTACAGATGTATTTATATTTTCCTAAAGATTCACCAAACCAAATTCTGAAATTAAAAATAAATTAGGGAGATCAGAGCAAAGAAACAAGGGACTCAAGATGAAATAAAGTTCAGAGCGATTAATGTACTTCATTGTTTTTATTCATTCTTTATTTGTTTTTTGAATTCTCTATTGAAGAAAATATCCATTGGATTTCTGATGTTTTTCTTAAGATGCATTTAAAACTAAGATCATGCTGTGCCTGAGTGGCTCAGTTGGTTAAGTGGCTGGCTCTTCATTTTGGCTCAGGTGGTGATCTCAGGTTCTGGAGATTGAGCCCCACATGGGCTCTGAGCTCACTGGAGAGTCTGCTTCAGGATTCTTTCTCCCTTTCCCTCTGCCCCTCCCCCTGCTCACGTGCGTGCGCGTGCTCTCTCTAAAATAAGTAAATGTTTAAAAAATTTAAAAAATGAAACTATGATCATAATAACCAATGAGCTAATTAAAAAATAACATGTTGGGTGATATGGATATTTAAAAATCAGTGAAATATATTTCGTCAGATAGCAATTTCCAGGCTGACTGAGGGAGAGATGATATCTGCATTTAAATACACAAACCACACATGCACACATATATGCACACACATGAATTTACTGAATACTAAATAATCATTAATGGTAACAAGTGTTTTTTAGGGTTTGGAAGAGGCATACTCAGCAAAATCTTCCTGATGGAATTGGGATGTGTGCCGGACTTTGAAGGATATGGTGCAAAGGGAGGAGAGAACAGAAGAGAGCCATGTATAAATATACAGAGAAGGAAAAGTGCAATGTATAAAGTCATTTTGATTTGATCAGAAAATATGTTTGTACAGGAGTAGTGGGGTTGAGGTCATATTATGTATTGGTGGTCTTTAAATGCTTTACTAGTAATTCAGATGTTATCTTGTAAATAGTGAGGAGTCTTGGTAGGTGAATACATGAACTCATCAATGGTAGGTTCTTTTTAAAAATTAATTCTTGGGAGTTCCTAGATGTACATAAGGCACACTCTATTATAATTAATCTTTTAAGAACTCATTCACTGTTAACTCTAGCAAAAGTGTTGTATATTTAAATGTAACTGGTGACTGATTCACAGAGACTTAATATTATAATCTGGCTTTTATACTTTTTAAGGCACAAGATCAATGATGTCAGTGCCCATTACATGTTCTGCACTTAAATCAAAGTTTATGTCCATCATAATTGGTTGATGTGGTGGACAAAATGAAATAGAATATAAACAACATCATCAAAACTATATAGTCTTCCCTTAATCGTTCCTTCTAAGTATGGATTGATTTACTACTTAATAACATATTCAATATAGAACATCAATGTATATCATTAATTAATTATATATCCCCATAATTTTAGCTAGGTGCTGAGAATTCAGATATAAATTAGGCTTGACCTCAAAGACAGATGTGCTTATATAGAGCATAAAGTATATAAGTTAGATGGAAGAAGGAATCAATGGAAGAAGAATAGAAGAAAGAATGGTTCATGGAAGAAAGAACGAGGGAATGGCTGTTCCACCATGTATGTGACTTCACTCTGGGAGGGATATTGACTGAGTCATCTCCTGTTACTTGTCCTCTCACCCAGACAAACTGAACAAAGTACACATCCCTCTACCCCTTCTCCCCAGCCCATCTTTTTGAGGTGGTAAGTTGAAAATGACTGGCCTCCAAACTTTCCTATTTGCAGTATGCAGAGAATGTTTCACTCTGACATCTCAGCAGGGCAAAATGTTAACCATTTTAAATATGCCATACCTTTGTGCAAACTACTGGGGATTTTTGCCACGAAATCTCTCCACCTCAAGGTAGTGTCCCCTAAAGGAAAGAGATGATAACAGCTGCAGAAAAATTTGGAAGACTCCAAAGAATAGAGAAGTTTAAAAAAGGACTTTCCCTGTTCCCACTGAGAATCTTAGGAGGCAGCTCAGTGTGTCTAAGCAGAGAAGGCTGGGATGGTCTCATGGTCTTCTGCATCCAGGAAGCGGTATGGCAGAGGCCTAGCAGTGGAGTGAGGAGGACAGTAAATGCAGGACTGCTGAGGGAGACCATGGCAGAATTTTGGATGTCCCAACAGATGCCCATGAGATATGATGCCATTGACTGAAAACTATGAAACTAAGCTTGTAACATTTTTTTAATGTATGCCCTGAGTATGTAGATTGAAAGCATAATAACTGCTATATAGATGGTGGGATCAAATGTCTTTTGGTCTTCTCTATTAAGAAATTATCTCTGTTCTATTCCTTGTTTAAATCATTTCTGTGACTCTTTTGGGGGGAGATTATAGTAGAGTAACTAATGCCACTTTTTCTGTTTTCTCTATAAGATTGAAATCTTTTGGATTATGTCACATTTACCTTGTTGTATCCTCATCCCTTGTACGGTCAAATACAGGGTCTTATACTTCTCATATAGTAGGTAGTTTGTATATAATATGTTATGAAATTAACTGAGTTGTAAAAAAAAAATACCATTTAGTTTGTATTCCAGAAAAGACCCTTTCATATACCACATTATAGGACAAAGTAGCATCACATAGTCCTTTATCACGTACGTGAATGAGTTCTCACATAAACAAGACATTTAAGCAAAAGAACAAAAATATTAGGAAAATTCTGTCAGTTACATAATGAGAGTTTTGCAGAGAATTTACCCTGAGTTCTGTAAAGCAGATGATTCAGTCTTGTGGATCCAAATAGGTATTCGTTATGTCTCCAGAATGCCCTCTTCTTTATCCATCATTATAGAAGCTCTAATGGTAGGGCACAATTTTAGAGAATATGTAACCTTCCATGAAGATTCAGATTTCTACTTACAAAAAATTGTGTATGGAAAAACCCCGGCTGTAATTCCTGAGTAAACATCAAGAAAATGAACAGGAAAACTTTGGTATGAAACCTTTACCTCAAAGAAATTTTTTCTTATCCTAATCCTGGCTTCATTACAGTAGGTTGTTGGAGTAGTATTTGTCTTTCCTTTGTGATCTTTTATTTTAGGCCATTCTATGCCATTCTCATAAAAATTGGTTTTGTCTGATTTATTAATTTCTCTTATGAGACTTGAAAAATCACTGAACTATAAGTTTTCTTTATATTGGTAACCAACATCTCCACAGATCTGTATGAGACTGTTTCACAAGTCGATTTACCTCATATTGAAAAGGTGAGATATTGATTTTTCCACACATACAGCAAAATGTTAGAATAGGGTCTTTTTTGTAACTAAAGGTAACTATAACTGTGAGGATATGATTATGAAATAAATTTTGGAAAGTCTGCTTGAGAAAATAGAAACTACTCACCCTAGTAAAAATAATTTTTAAAGGTGCCTGGCTGGCTCAGTTGGTGGGACATGAAACTTTTGATCTTGGGGTTATAAGTTTGAGTCTCACTTTGGATGTAGAGATTACTTAAAAAAATAATTTTTATATGTCTCAAATTGTAAAACATTCATGATGAATGTGAAATCCAAATCGCATTTTTACAATAAATTTGTTACTTAAAGAAGAAATATCTTTGTATCTAACTAAGAAATATGACAAAACTGAACTTTTACATTCTGGAACTAAAAACCTTACTATTTAACATTTTTATATATGTTTATACATTTTATATAAACATAGACATTTACAGGAATATAAATGTATTTCAAAGTTCTCCCTATACATATACTTACATATTTACATTTCTTTTCTGAAGTATTTGTATTCTCAACCGACCTCACACTTTAGGGATGGTGATAGTTAACTTGATAAAAATCAAAAACAAGGGCTCCTGGGTGGCTCAGCCGTTAAGCGTCTGCCTTCGGCCCAGGTCAGATCCCAGGGGCCTGGGATCGAGCCCCGCATCGGGCTCTCTGCTCTGCAGGAAGCCTGCTTCTCCCGCTACCGTTCCCTCTGCTTGTGTTTCCTCTCTCGCTATGTTTCTCTCTGTCAAATAAATAAAATCTTAAAAAAAAAAAATCAAAAACAAGCAAATAGAACAACAGCACAAAACCCCTCTTCCTAGTCTAAGAACACATGGGCCATTTATATATGTATTTTTTAAGCCTCTCTAAACATGGATCCCATGGCATCAATGTAAGCAAAACAAATACTTGGGAAGGAAACAAATGCCTTTGGAGTGTTCTTACAAATTTATATTCCCATTAATACAGATATATGGGGAATAGAGCATATTTTTAATTTCTTTTAGGGACACGACTGTATTTTCCTTCTCACCACTAATGGTAAGATACTATCACTATTGGGAATTGAAGTCCACAAAAGAGAAAAAAAGTAGTTCAACCAAATGCTATTTTCATAAATCACGTTTAGTGATTAATGTGATTAATCCTGCATTTTAAAGGAATCAGAAAGGCAAAAGCAAGAACCCCTTACTCCTTTTGAACTACATTTCACTCCACAAATACTAATATCAAACAAAGAGTAGAGAGTCATGTGAAAAGCCTGTAAGGATAACTCCATACAAGAACTTGTACGGAATTATTTTCCATTAACTAATCATAATCTTCACTAATGTAAATGAAATCTATTTTAGCTTCCAGGAATGTCATTGATTCTTTAAGGGATCTAAAAGAATGAAGAATGAATGTATAAGAATAGTAATATGATGGTAATGTGTAATAATTATACATCTACCTAATTGCACAATACAGTGCAAAGTGTAATCAGTACTGTGAAGAGCAATTTAGTAATCATTAAAAATTCTTAGGTGTTTCCCTCATAGTCCAGTGATACAAAGCAAGTGTTGTGCATTTTATACCGATATCAGTCATCACTTTGAAATTGATTTTATCTTTACTGAGTACAAAAATTGGCTGCCTTTGATTTCACATAACTTTTAAATATGAAAATACTTTGATATTATATTACCAAGATGTACTTAAATTACATGCTGCAGTCTTCCACAAGTACTGCTACTTTTTGTTTTCCTACCTACAAACTGAAAAACGTCCTTTGAGTAAAATCTTTCATTAGCTGATAGGTGTTCTTTTGTTGATAAATCCTAGAGATAGGCTAAGTCCAGAAAAAGGGTAAGTAGACAAGAATCTTAATCACTAAATCACAAAATCTTTTATAGAATTGAATAACCTCCAGATGTTATCTTCTTTAGCCTTGTAAACTAATGTAAACATATTTCAGATTGTAGATGTTTCTTCTCTTTAACGAAGCCATTTTTACCTTTTAGCGGTCTACAAATAGCAAGCTAAATAAAATAATGTCTTCATTTTTATACTCTGAGAGCACTAAAAATGAACAACAGCCTCTTTGCTAAGCTCGTCTACTGTATCTCTATCTCTGTAGGCATATTTCATTTAAATGATTCCTTGTCTTCTGCGAACATACACATTCAGTCTTGGCAAACAATTGGGCCAGCGGCCATTTGTAATGTTGTGGCATAGATTTGTGAGAGGAGAAAATATTGTTCTATTTGTCAGTATTTCTTAAACTTTCGTTTGCATACAAAATTACCTGGGTTGCTTGGTAAACCACAGCTTCTGACTCACTAGGGCTGGGGTAAAGCCTGAGTGTCCCCATTTCCAATAAACCTGAGGTGACCCAGTGCTGCTGGCCTACTGAACCTCACTTTGTTTGCCAGGCATGATTGATGTATTTTCATCTTTTCTCTGGAATTAAATGAAAGCCCAAGGAAAGAAACCCAGCCCATCTTCATGTATTCTCCAGCAAGGCCAAGCACAGCACTAGGCATATAGTGAGTGCTCAATAAATATATGTTGCTTTCCAGAAGATATATCAAGAGTAAAGACTCATTGCTTTCTGGTGACCTATTTTGTTTTCTCTCAGGATGCATACACAAAGTACTCTCCTCTCAACTTGTAAAATTTGATCTGATACAACTCAGAGTAGCAAATTGAAATGATAGGGCTGCACTAGAAGTCACAGAACTGGGATGACAACGTTACAACTGCTTTTTTTTTTTTTTTTCACCTCTTCCCTGCTTTCCCTTTCTAGCTAGAATGTATTGAAGGACTGGTGCCCTCTTCAACTTATGGAAAGAAAAGCACTGCAGGGTATAAAATTAATGCACAGAAATCAGTTGCATTTCTATACACCAACAGCAAAATGGAAGAAAGAGAAATTAAGGAGTTGATCCCATTTACAATTGCACCCAAAACCATGATACCTAGGAATAAACTTAACCAAAGAGGCAAACATCTGTACTCAGAAAACTACAAGTGCTCATGAAAGACATTGAGGAAGACACAAAGAAATGGAAAAATGTTCCATGCTCATGGATTGAAAGAACAAATATTGTGAAAATGTCTGTTCTACCTAAAGCAATCTACACATTTAATGCAATCCCTATCAAAATACCATCAATTTATTTCTAAGAAATGGAACAAATAATCCTAAAATTTATATGGAACCAGAAAAGACCATGAATGGCAAGAGGAATGTTGAAAAAGAAAGCCAAAGTCGGTGGCATCACAGTTCCTGACTTCAAGCTCTATTACAAAGCAATAATCATCAAGACAGTGTGGTACTGGCACAAAAATAGACACATAGATCAATGGAACAGAATAGAGAGCCCAGAAATGGATCCCCAACTCTATGGTCAACTAATCTTCGACAAGGCAGGAAAGAATATCCAATGGAAAAAAGACAGTCTCTTTAACAAATGGTGTTGGGAAAACTGGACAGCCACATGCAGAAGAACGAAACTGGACCATTTCCTTACACCGCACACAAAAATAGCTCAAAATGAATCAAAGACTTCAGTGTGAGACAGGAGTCCATCAAAATCCTGGAGGAGAACATAGGCAGCAACCTCTTCGACCTCAGCCGCAGCAACTTCTTCCTAGAAACATCTCCAAAGGCAAAAGGAAGTAAGGGCAAAAATGAACTATTGGGATTTCATCAAGATCAAAAGCTTTTGCACAGAAGGAAACAGTCAACAAAACCAAAAGACAACTGACAGAATGGGAGGAGATATTCGCAAATGACATATCAGATAAAGGGCTAGTGTCCGAAATCTATAAAGAACTTCTCAAACCCAACACCCAAAGAACAAATAACCCAATCAAGAAATGGGTAGAGGATATGAACAGATATTTCTGCAAAGAGGACATCCAAATGGCCAACAGACACATGAAAAAGTGCTCCACATCACTCAGCGTCAGAGAAATACAAATCAAAACCACAGTGAGATACCACCTCACACCAGTCAGAATGGCTACAATTAGCAAGTCAGGAAAGGACAGATGTTGGTGAGGATGTGGAGAAAGGGGAACACTCCTACACTGTTGGTGGGAATGCAAGCTGGTGCAGCCACTCTGCAAAACAGTATGGAGGTTCCTCAAAAAGTTGAAAAAAGAGCTACCCTACAATCCAGCAATCGTACTACTGGGTATTTACTCTAAAGATAAAAATGTAGTGATCCGAAGGGGCACGTGCACCTGAATGTTTACAGCAGCAATGTCCACAGTAGCCAAACTATGGAAAGAACCTAGATGTCCATCAATAGATGAATGGATAAAAAAGATGTGGTGTGTGTATATATACATATGGTATACACACACACACACACACATACACACACACAATGGAATACTATGCAGCCATCAAAAGAAACAAAATCTTGCCATTTGCAACGACATGGGTGGAACTAGAGAGTATAATGTTAAGCGAAATAAGTCAGTCAGAGAAAGACAATTATCACATGATCTCTCTGATATGAAGAATTTGAGAGGCAGGGCAGGGGGTTGTGGCGGGGGTAGGAGAGATAAATGAAACAAGATGGGTTGGGGAAGGAGACAAACCATAAGAGACTCCTAAACTCAGGAAATGAGCTAAGGATGGCTGGGAGGTGGGGGGGTAGGGATAGGGTGGCTGGGTTATGGACATTGGGGAGGGTATGTGCTTTGGTGAGTGCTGTGAAATGTGTAAGCCTGACGATTCACAGACATGTACCCTGGGGCAAATAATACATTATATATTAATAAAAAAAACCAGAAAAAATAAAGTACTTTCATAAGTACAAGAAAAAAAAAAAAAAAGAAAAGTACTGCAAGGCCCAAAGTACTGAAGTCATAAGCCTCTTTAAAGCACAATAAGGGAGGAGGAATACCTGGGTAGCTCAGTGGATTAAAGCCTCTGCCCTCAGGGTCCTGGGATCTAGCTGTCATAGGGCTCTCTGCTCAGCAGGGATCCTGCTTCTCCCTCCCCCTGCCTGCCTCTCTGCTTACTTGTGATCTCTCTCTGTCAAATAAGTAAATAAAATGTTTTTTAAAAAAATAAGGGGAAGACGGGAGGCTGAGGATAATGCTTTGCAAGTTCTCTTTAATTTGAAAGCATCAATAGATCTATCTTCACCCAGAGTTATACATGCATTGCTTTCTAAGATGTGAAATTGTTGGTTCCTGAGGCCATTTATCCACAGTATTTTTAAGTTGAAATTACTCCTAAGCATTTTTGAATACTGAAGAAATCACAGGTGTGTGGCTGTTGTATTTTGCTCCTAGATCATCAGGCACCCATTTTCAAGACTTCTCTATCTCTCCCATGTAACTCAGGCATGAAAGGTAGTTGTCATGTATTGTTCAATAAAGGCATCCTATGGGATGCGTGGACAGCTTGACTTCTCTGTATGATGGGAAGGTAACTCTGCTTAACATGTAAACAGTCTTTCACATACTTTGTGCTTAGAAAATCATGTTGGTTTGATTCCCCCCCCCCCAGTATTCCATATAAATAATGGCTTCATTAAATGAGAAGAATCATTGAAAATATATTAGCATCAAGTCTAAATATAAAGAGATTAAATGACCTTTCCCAGGTCAGCACGGGTCGTTGACAAATGTGCACCGGATGTCATCTCTATATCCTTAAGTTACTTTACCAAGTTAGCTCATTCTTTCTTTCTATTCATCGTATTTTTCCGGGAAGTAGTGAAGGTCTATAAAACTCTTGAAAATAACAAATATATTTTACTGTTAGACCTGAGACTAGAAAAACAATTCTATACTGTTAAAAACATTACAACTTATAAAGCACACTTTAAAATTGACTTCTAGCTATGTTTAGAACCCTAAGGAGATAATGGTAAGTCATTCTTCTTTAGAAATATGTCATCATTAAGGGTTAGAAAATAATTCTCCATTCTAAAGAATAGCTCTCTGTAGGATTTGTTGAGCTCTCTATAGCTAAAGTTACTAAACAAAATAAATGACATCTCAGAGTGTTCTGTTGTCTTTGGTTTCAAATAACATATTTTATTATGTTTTTTCACTCCTGGCTACCATAAACGGCAGAAAGAAAACCTCTCTTTAAAAAAAATAGTGCCTGTAAAACAAATCCTTGTGGATGTCGGGTAAGCGTAAATTCAGGGTACAAGATACCTTTCTTGTCTTTAGGTACTTTCCCAATTCTTGTCTTTATTAAACATGGGAGATTTAAAAATATGAAGTTTCTGAGAAGGTTCATGTCATGGGCTGAATAGAATGAAATCACAAAACTTGAAACCCATTCCTGTTCATGGGGCTCTTTCTGAGAAACTTGCTTTTCATATCAGGTTTCTTTTTTCAATCACTCTACCCTGGCAATACTAATACCAAATATTCTTTTCTTTATTGCTTTAAATGGAGAAAAATGAAACAAAGAAAGCTTAATGAACTTGTCTTTTTAAAAAAGCTTTTACAGAAGTCAAAGTTTAAACAACAGTATGAACTAGACAGAAGACCAACTTGACTTTAACGTGTTACACATCAATTTGTAAAAATACAGCGCGTTCAGTGGCATAATGTCAGAAGAGTGTATCTCTAGATGGTGTATCATTGAAGTATGTATTTTATGTTACTTTTATCCATCTTCTCCAATCAGCAATTTCCAACTTTCAGAAAGGAAAATTAAAACTGAAGATGGTTAGAAAGTTTTTATTCTTAGAGTATGATGGGAGAAATGTCATGTACTTTAACTCCTGTTTTCTCTCATGGCCTCTAAACTTTATTTAACTGGAAAAGTGGGGAATTTTTGTAAAAAAACTATTTTTTTAAGGATTTTATTTTATTTACTTGAGGTGGGGGGCACGGTGTGATAGTAACAAAGGGAGAGGAACAAGCAGACTCCACACAGAGTGTGGAGCCCCACATAGGGTTTGATCTCTGGACCCTGAGATTATGACCTGAGCTGAAACAAGTCAGATGCTTAACAGACTGACCCACCCAAGTGCCCCTGTAAAAAAACCAATTTGGTGAATGAATCTGAAGAAGTCAGATGTGACAGAGGTAATAAGTGTTAGAGAGTTGTGCTTTTTGGTGTTGAAGAGGAGAGGAGAAGCAGGTGAGCTGAAGGTAGGAGTTTCCACAATGATTCAAAAAGTGGTCTTTCTCAGGAAATTCCATTTGAATGTCATGTACAAGACATTTTGGACACATTCCCTGGAACTGGTAATTTGTATAAAGTCCTCAAAAAATATATCCATTTATTGTTATCTGAAAATAATCAAATTGTGTTGAGAAGGACAAATTGCTAAAATACAAAAATATTAATTAGTAACTAAGTGCTGGCAAAATTAATGCTCAATCAAATATTCCTCTTTTGGTAACACCTGTATTGGTGTTAATACACATCTTTGTCAATCAGGGCCTTGAAGATTATCAGACATTTATATAATTCAAGGATACAATTCAGTTGGATGGAAAAGTGAAAGCACAAAAGAGCCACGCTTTCCAAAGTGATGTGGGAGAACCGCTTGGCTGTCAAATGGCCCAGGAAATGTGAGGCTTCAATCTAAAGACACGAGCAACATGGTTTCATGTAATGGGCTTTGAAGAACAAGGAGTGATTTGAGACCCAGAAGATTAAGGGGTGAACCTGGAAAACAAATATGAGCCTCTTTGCATCTGTGACATGAAGTTTAAATCTGGAGGGTAGGATGTGTTATAATACAATTTCCATAGAAAATACATATTTCTCACACAGATCAAGGAATACTTGATTCATTGTTTATTTGTTCTAAAAATTAGTGCAAAATTGCAATTACGACATGAATTTTTTAAAGACACAAATTAAACCAACTTATTTTCATTATTCATAGTTTCAGTTTTTGAGACTAAAGTCTAATTCATCTCTCTTTATGATGTAATATAAAATTCTTCATCCCCGTTTTTAGGCAGACTCACTTAAAATGATCTTCCTTTTTGTAGCACCAATTATCCTTGGATTCATTTGTGCATTTTTCTGTTTTAGTTTCTTTTCTAGAGTATTATTGAGATAAAAATTGAATAAGAGATAAAAACAATTTCTTTTTGTTTGAAAAGATATATTACATATTCTTTATTCTTTATAATTCCTCTATCATAATAAAAAGGATGCATTATGCTTAATGTTTGAGCTGCGAGTCAGAATACATGAGTTTCAATAATCATTTATTCATTTGGTTGTTGTCTGAATAAGCGCTTACTGAACATGAGGTAGTTCTCAGTTGCTGGCTCTTCCTCTTCATGCTCTCGGGCAAATTCTTCTAGCCTCTAACACTGCTCATCAGAGAAATGAAAGGAGTCATTAAGTTTCTATCCAACTATAACTTTCTGTTGTTCCATTTAACTCTGACAAAGATCTTTACCACTCATTTGGGTATAGGACTTGTGTATACCACAGTATTTGTTTCCTATGGTGGCCAAAAAAGTACCACAAACTGGGTGCCTTAAAAACAGCAGAAATGTATTCTTTCACACTTCTGGAGGCTAGAAGTCCAAAATCAAGATGTTGGCAGGGCCATGTTCCCTGTGAAGCCTCTGGGGGTGGGGGTGGGGGAGGGGGTGGGGAACTCTGTCCTTGCCTCTTCCAGCTTACAGAAGCTCCAGGTATTTCTGGCTGTGGCAGCATAACTCCAATCTCTGCCTCTGTCTTCACATGGTGTTCTCTTGTCTGTGTGCTTCTGCTTTCACCTGGTGTTCTCCTTGTGTATGTGTGTCCAAACATCCTCCCTGGCAGGACACCAGACACATTGGATCAGAGCTCACCCTCATGACTTCATCTTAGCTTGATTACATCTGCAAAGTCCCTATTTCCAAATAAAATCACATTCCTAGATATTGGGGGTTAGGATTTTAACATATCTTTTTGGCGGTGATGGTTGGGGGACACAATATGACTCATATACCCATTATATGTGAGGGCAAGCACTAAGCCCTTTTTCATCTTTACCTTTGTACCACTCTGACTAGTAAAGTTCTTCCTGGGCAGTGTGCCTCTTTACTTTGTACCTGCTTAACATTTGCTCCTTTTTCAATTTTATGCTGAACCGAATCAAATTGTTTACTTAACCATATTTGGAAAGATCATAATAAATATCCCAAGGCTACCAAGAAGGATTTCTTAAGCATCAATAATATGTGAGGTGTTATAAAGCCTCAAACATGGGGGTGGTTATTAATCAACACATTTTAAAAATCTCAATTTGTCAGAGAGGAAAGTCTCAAACATGCCACCAGAGACCGGCAAATTCAATTTGGGGAGTCTGAGTGAAGGAAGAAAATAATTATCAGTTGAATATACTTTCAGATGGATTAATAAATTGGCTAATTTGGAAAATTAGATTGAAACTATTGTGTTCTCTTCTGTTCTTAAGTGGTAAAATTTTATTTTATTTATTTATTTTTTTAAAAGATTTCATTCATTTATTTGTCAGAGAGAGAGAGAGAGCACAAGCAGGCAGAGTGGCAGGCAGAGGCAAAGGGAAAAGCAGGGACTCAATCCCAGGACCCTGGGATCATGACCTGAGCCGAAGGCAGCTGCTTAACCAACTGAGCCACCCAGGCATCCTATTAAATGGTAAAATTTTAAAAAGAACATTGAGGCTTATTGCCAGAAAGTGCTTAAATGGGGATCAAGGCAATGAGGTTATAAAACTCAAAATGTCCAATAAAGAGTAGCCAATGCACCTGTTAGAGTCAAGGGATATGAGGACTCACTAAACTTTCTAGTTAAGCTATCTTCTTGGGAAGAGCAACAGTGGTGGCACCACCTCTGTAAGCAAAGGCCAAGAAAATGGTGTCTAGATGTCACAAGACAAATCAGAATAAGTTCATATTTTCCATATTCCGAACTGTCACCACAGGAGGATGGACAACTCAAATTGCTGCTGCCTCCAGGAGGCAGTTGGTCCAAAGATGGCCTCACAGAGGGCAGGGCTGCGAGCTTGACTAACACGCAGGGTCTTGGCTTGCAAAATTAAATTTGCTTCTGGCTACCAATTGGACAACTGCTCTCCTCAACCAGCAGGTTCATGGGAGTTTTGTTGAAAAGAGACTGAGTGGGGGAGGGAATGATATGTGAATCTAGAAACTGTAAAGAAAAAGTGGTACAGTTTACTGGGGTGAGCACATATTTAGACTAGTATTTGGCTCTGGGATCTGCCACTTGTGAACAACAACAATGAGTAAGGGCCTTTGTCTCTCTGAACCCCATCCAACTCATTTGTAAACTAGAGACAGCACCACTTTGTAGGAATGGGTTTAGAACTCAGTGAAAGTATGCATTTAGAATGCTTAACTCTTGGATGGCATGCAATCAATAATTACTGTTACTATTATCATTCTATTGGAAACAAAAAAAGTCAAGGTATTTATCTATCACTTATTGTGGAACAATGCTGACAACTTTTCATAATTTAGGTCCACATTTAAGAGTAAGCAGGCATGATGATTGACAGTTACTGGTTTTACATGTAAAGTAGAGGTGACTTTTTTCTTAAACTGACGTGCAAGTTGAATAGAAACTTGGACCTTCAAGTTTAAAAAAAATTGATAATTACATTGAAACCAGAGAAGTAAATAATAGCAGCAGCTAGAGGTACAAATTCAAATTATTCAGGATCACAAATGAGAAGACTAGCTCACTTAGAAGATGCTTACTGTGTGTCAGATTTTGCTTCTAAGATCTTTTTATACATTCGTATATAACTCAAAATTCAGCATAAGCTTAATTAGTTTAATATACAACTACTGGGGAGATCTAGCAAGCATATTTGATGAACTGGAAAGTATGTTCTGGGTTCCGTGTCTGTTCAACCTGGAAGTGTGCTACAAGATCTGGGCTTGTCAAACTGATTCTGTAAATGAACAGATGGTAAATATTTTAGGCTGTGCGGGTTTTATAGTCTAACTATGTAACCTTGCCATTGTGGTGTAAAAGCTACTTTTCATAAACAAATATGTGTGGCTCTTTTCCAACACAATTTTATTTGGGGACATTGAAATTTAAATTTTATATGGATTTTCAAATGTCACAATATATTCTTTTGATTTATTTTCAACCGTTTGAAGATACTTAAAAAAAATCTAGTTGGCGAGTGGCAACAAAAAAGGCAGCCATCAGCTGGATTTGGGCTGGGAGACAGCTTTTGACAAATCCTGTGTTAAACAAGCAAACATAGATATGTTAACTAACCACTTATGGAAAAGACTACATTACACAACCCAAAGTAGCACAACTTTTTGTCAGGTGTCACTCTTTTCCTTTGCCTCTGTAATCATGGAGCTTGTGGGATTATTTCCTGTATCTGGTTACACAGCAGATCTACTCAAGTTAGTCCTTCATACATGAAGGGAGTATGAGATTTGGAGCCCCAAACACATACATGCAGAAATGTCAATTTCAGTACTAATATGTGCTCTCTCACAGTACTTTCTTGATACCTCAAAAATCCTTTCTACAGGCATTGAACACTCAGTCCTGAGCTGGTCAGGACTTTCTCTCTTCCTGTTCTCCCAGCTCTTCTCTAAATTCTGGAAGACTACATAACACTAAGGCAAAGCACCGTGAGTCGTGCGTGGTCCTTTTGTGGCATCTATCCATGCTTGCCTCTGTTCAAATGTCATGGTCCGTGGTCTAAGGACCATCCAAGGTCATTGTCAACTCTCCATGACAGACATCCCATTTCCTATCTTGTCTGTAGTGATAGCTGTGATTATTTCTATGTCTTCTTCATCTGTACTTGAGGCCTCTTCAAGTTCACCACTCTCATTTAAATTGCATCCCCACTCGGGGCTTGTGAAGTGTTGAACTGTTCTACAACACTACACGGGGATTGTGACAAACTCAGCATTTCTGTCCCCAGCACTGTCATCGGCACAGCTGTCTCTGTATGAAAGCTCGCACACTGTTAGTGGGGTGGGAGTCTCACAAGTCTGCCACCTTCAAGGCTCATAATGGGAAGCAGGGCACCTACTTTTGGACCCCAGACCTATAGAGGACTCTGTTGCCCCATGTTCCCTGCCTCTTCTCGGAGCCCACATTCTCTTCTCATGTGATCATTCTCCTCAAGTTCAGCTTCACCTCCAGTTCAGAGGGATTCTTTTTTTAATCACAGGAATAGCAAAAGTCTGCTCTTGTATCTCATGCATTCTTCCAAATATGTTCTTTTTGGCAATAACTTTGGGCTTTGATTCCTTCAGCATCTGGCCTATTGAGATTGAAAAGGTTTTTTCTTTAAAATTACTGCCCCACTATATATTTCCAAAGTCAACTTGAAACTCAAGAGCTAAAAATTGACACTATCTGCACCCCACCCCCAAATCCTTTAGTGACCCCATCTTGAAGGCACAGAGTATAGATAGCGCTCTTTTAGGAGCGAATGGAGGAAAAAGCAGTGGGACCACAGATATTCCCTCAGCTAGTATATGGCGTTGTTCATAGAGCACTGCTGTATCTGCCACTATGCCCTGATGAACTGGCTGTACACCCAGCATATGGGGAGATAAAGCCCACTCCAGTGTCCATAGGAACATTCCTTTGAAACATTTGACTTGAAAGCCCAGAATTTAAATTTAAATCCTTGAATGAAAGAATATATTTGGAATGTGTTAGATTCCTTGCCACATCTCCAAAGGAGGCAGATCGCCAAAAATTCTCATGGCTTTTCTTCAAGTTTGTCTCTGGAAGTTAACATATCCTGTAACTGTGCTTAAGTTATGTATTGCCAGCATCGATTTCCATTTTGTCTACTCTGCTAATTAATTGGGTCCTTGGTGTTGTGAGCAAAAGCAAAAGAATGTGGTTCCCGTGAGTATCATGCCTCAAATAATCAAATGTTGTCAAAACGAAGAACAGAAAAACAGAAAACATTCTCTATTGAGCATGAAATGTCAAAGACATATGATGTTTTTGTTTGAGTCTTTGAAGGCCGAAAACTTGTTTTATGTTTAAGCCATGAAGGAAGAGCTGACATGTGGATCAAGCAGAATTTTAACGGCAGCCTTTCTTGCAATTTGACTGTAAGGAGCAGCACTATCAAAAGCACTTTGCTTATTCTCATGTTTTGTGATTTAACCAAAATTGTGAAACTTTAAGTTACCATGGGGAGATCTCACATCTTTCTTCAGGAGCTTCAGAATGTTTGAGGAGACAAAAAATTGCTAATCTAACTGTCGTTAAGTCAAAATTGATCATTAGAGGTTGCTGATGGTCTCAAATAAGAATGCCTGACAATTAAAAATTTTTTTAATGTTTTCAAAACATGCAAGGTAATTTTTTTATCCCTTAGTAATCCCTTTGGTTTCTGTATTCATTTTTGTCAATCATTCCGAATGCGGGTGGTGGGTTTGTTTTGTATAAATTTTACTTGTAGCCTAAAAAGTAAATCAAAGCCATCGGGTCCACAAACCTTTCTTATTATCTTAAATTAACAATTCTAGAAAGTCCTGCAATTCATGGGACTTGGTGAAAAGAGATCAGAGCTTTTCAAAAGTTCTTTTTTTTTTTTTTTACCAAGTTGGCTTTAATTTTATAAAACTGCTTCTAATTTAGGAAAATCATTTATCTTCTACCCAACATCTAAGTGCTCTGTCCAATTAACAAGACTTTGGCCACCCATGACAAAGTTTATCCACTGGTTATCTCACTTGCAAAAATGGTATTGATGGAATGTGTGATAAGCTCTGGTTTCTTCAAGTGATACTCAATCTCTAGCCAATTCTAAATATAAAAGCTACAAAAATATTCTGTGATCCCAAGCAACTGATTGATTGGGGATGACGTTTCAAGCTTTGAGCTGGAGATGCAGTGACTGCGTCTTGTGACCAGGAGCTTTAAATTCTCCTCCTCTGAGCGTGTTTGTGAAGCATGTAACAAAGTTGCCTGGGTCGCTGACATTAGCTCACTCCTGTTTGCAGCCAAGCTGGGCATCTTAGTTGACTTGCCCATCTTTTGGAGAGGATAGGCACAGCCGGGCCTGGTGTGTGAGGCTGTTGACAGATGAGCCGTCCTTTATTCTCTAGAAGCCAGAACAAAAGAGCTAATCATCGAAGGCAGTGAGGGTGAGGTCACCTGCCGTCCTTTCTAAATAAACAGATGGAAAGAGTTTGCAGTTCATCACTGCCCCACGTTAACAATTTATTCCACTTCTATGTTTTACAGTAACAGAATGAGAAGTTCTTTTCTTCAGGGAAATTTTATTTTTCCTTAATTATTCTACCCACGCCGCAAGAGAGCTGAGTCTTCTGGGGATAGATGCAGTGAAGTCAAAGTTAATTAGTTTCCTTGCTGCGCACTGCATTCATGTAAAATATCACTGGAGGGGCACACCAACAGTCAGATCGCTTGATCAGATGCCGTGTTCCTAGATGGGCAGAGTTCCATCAGACAAATCTGCATGGAAGTCATATTTCCCCTTCCTTGAGAGTTAACAGCATTTGATATTCACCTTGGGGTAATTTCTTTCACCTCCACTTTGTCTTTCCTTTAGGATGTCAGATGGCAAAAGGAGAGTGATGGAATGGCCTGCAAGTCCCTAGTGAACTTCCAGAACCACGTTTCTATTTAGCTGTAGCGTGAAACTCACAAATCAAATGCGGTTTGTGTTTCTCTTATGATTGTGAAAGTGATACATTCTGCAAAATATCGAGGCTAAACAAAGAAATCTACCTTCATGATCTTTGTCACTTCATAGCTGGTAGTTCAAATCAGGCTATCAGCATTATACGAATACATCTATGGCACGAAAGTGAGCTTTCGAAGGAAGTGTTTGTTCATTTCTTATCTCATTATGGGCTGATTACATGCAAGTGTGCCAAGTACGTGATTTACATTAGGAAAATAGAAAGCTTCAGCATTGAGTATTATTCCCAAGTGATCCTATTATTAACTTATAAGCATGTGTCTTGTAATGGACTCAAGGTTTCTGTGACACAAAAGAAGAACATTATCATGTACTAATAAAATAAGAAAAGTCTGAACATCAGACTAACCAGAGACAAGTTACCCATTGCTATCTTCAAGTCAAGGTCTAAGAAAGATTGCCATATAATTAAGTAAAAGTTCTGAAGGTAATCATCTCAGGCATGGCTTTCTTAATTTAAAAAATAAATTAGCAGTTAAAAACCAGTTAAGTAGCTAAAAACAAACATAACCTTCCACAAGTTTGCATAGCCATCTTTTCCTTCTTGGCTCTATCTTATATAATCATTTCATATGGTAGTAAATACTTGAATGTCCAAAATCTTCCCTGTAAGAAAATTACCTTCTTTGATGAGGTTTTCAAATTTCAAACCCGAGGACTTGATACTTCTCTTGTCTGCATTTTTATCTGTGCAAAGAAATAGAAAAAGTATTTTCCACAAAATCATTGCCTTAAGAATATCAGTGACTTTACTTTAAAGTTTACCTACTTGATTCATGGATGGATCACTGAAGGATGAGATAAAGGAGAAGGAGTGTTCCTGAGTGTCAAACAAGTGCCCTCTACTCGTTTTCCTTACACAGCTGACAATAACAAAAGCTCCAAGTCATTACTTCTGTGCCACAATTATAGATGTTTTCTTTATATTTGCCCTGAGTAAGTACCCTGGTTCATTTTTTAATGCTGCAATTAGCTTATAACTTAATAAGGAGTCTTATCATCCATGCTTCCGCAAAATCTGATACACAAAATCTGAGACTGTGGACATGCGATGATATGGATTCCCATGATACACTGGAGCAGAATTGATTTCTGTTTCCAATTATGAAATAAAATAGTAGAATTTATGTTCCTTTTAAGATGAGAATTAATTCACTATTTTTAAATATCTGACATGGCCATTTCAGACCTATTTTTTGGAACTTTCAGGAATTATGAAAATAAGAAGACTTCTCCTGAGAGACCAATGGTGCAGTGACATATAATAGAAATGATAGAATCAAAGAATTCAGATTCAGGACTAGTTTTCTTTGGTTAGTAGTTCCCACAAAAGAACAAATCCAATATTGGAGTTAAAATCTGTGCCTATTTTGAGTCAAATCTAAGGAGAGAGTAAATATCAAAAAATATAAGTCACTGGTAACATTCTGTAAAAAGCTTCCAGATTTTCCCTCAGGCCAAGGCTAGAGCAGGATGTATAACACCCAAAGCCAATAAACCACCTAAGGATTCAAAGCACAAAAATCTCTTTGCTCTGTGGGTTTGCCTTCTGTCTTTTCACAGAACTTTGTGATTGCTTGCATTTATTTGTTCAGAAAATATTTATTGAGAACCTATATCATGCCAAATACTGGGCTAAGCTGGGGGCATACATTAATGCCTTCATGGAGGAGATTAACATTTCTCTCTCACTAGTTGTAATGAAATAATTGCACAATTAAATGAAAGCATACAGTTAAAAACCCACTTGACAGGTGTTATTATACTTACAACAATAGTTTAATAATAACGGTACTGTGACAGAGTGTACCTGGTCTGGAAGGCAAGGAAGGATAGTCTGAGGAAGTGATAGTGGAAGTAGGGATAAATGTACCTGCAGGTCTTACAGCAGAGGGGAGCCTGGTCATGTGGGGGCCTAAAAAAGCCCCTGCTTAGCTGTACTGGACTATGAGAGCGAAGCCTAGAGATACAGGTTACATAATGCAGGGCTGTTTCATATGGAGAATTTTCATACTCATCCTTAAGGTAATGCAAAGCCATTGAAATATTTTAAGAGGGTAAGGAGTCTGCAACAAGCATATTTGCAATTTTAAAGATCATTCTGAATACAGAGAGGTGAATAAGTGGGGAAAGAATCACTCATTATAGTGAGGCAAGGGAAAGGAAGGAAAGCAAAACAGTTTTAATATTAAAATGGCCTGGTTTTAAGTAAGCATGATGGAGAGACTTCATTTATTTAGATCACCTGTCCTTCTTCAACTTAAATAACAGAGCAGGGATAAAAAGTATAAATTCCTCATGACTAAGAGAAAAGCAGTAGCCAGAGCTGACAGAGGAGTGGTAGCTAAAATAACAGTGTGAGGTGGAAAAGCCACAAGAAGCCACCAATTTGTGCACAGAGTATCGACAAAGGCTCAGAATTTGGAGGCCTCAACACCCAGATGGTATGGTTCAGATGCTGGGCAAAAATGTGGACATTGGTTTTAAAAACTGTGTTTGGAATGGAGAAGACAAGAGATCCAGCTGGAGAGTCATGCAGTTCTGTCCTCCCTCCCAACTATCCCTCAATTTGCATTTTAATTTTTTTTTTATTAATTTGCTGGTAGGAAATTTAGATCTTATTTAGTCATGTATTCATTTATTCATTCAATGGATATTTGTTAGTTCCCTACTATGTACTAGGCAGTGAATAAAACAGGTGATGTTTCTGGTCTCATTCTAGAAGGGGATAGAGATGAATAAAGAAATAGTAAGTAAACAAGAAAAATATTAGTGACAAGAATTGTGCAGAGGATGAAACATAGCATGATGTGATAGTGAGCGACTATCATCAACGTGGCTGGTCAGGAAACATTAGTTTCATCACATTGGCTGGTCAGGAAACATTAGCCACAGGTATGGGTGACATCTCTAAAAATGGAAATTAAGAGCCAATCTGCAACATACTCTTTCTCCAAGTATTCAAATTCCAGGATATCACATAATATCTGGAATATATGGTCTATCTCCCCTAGAGTAAGAGAAACTAGGCTTCCTCTCTAAAAGGTCACAAACGGTTGTTTATAGATACTGACATAGAGCTTTCCCCAAAGTAAAAAGGAAAATAATAAGGACCTTATATTGAAGCCTCAAGTTAACAATTACTACCTCCAAATATAAAAGTTCCAGGCAGCTTTAGTGCTATACATTTAAATATGAATGGAGAGCCAAGGATAGCTATATATTCTAGGGGCACTACAGTTAAGACAGACAGATTAAAACAATTGGAAGACTACGTGTGAGGTAAAAAAGGAAGTGAGGCAGCAGGAAAAAAGGAAACCTTAAAAAAAACTCTTAAAAAAACCCCTTAAATTAATATCCCCCAACACATAAGAGAAGTGTTTTTCTGTAAATCAAAACCTGAATCCATGAAAATGAAACACTGTAAGAAAAAAACCTTTGGAAATTAAAATTTAAATGCCAGAAATTTTGCAAAATCATGCCAGATATTTTCCTAGAACCAAGGAGAAAGGGGTAAAAAATTGAAGAGAGCGTACAAAAAAATTAAAAGATTGGAACAGGAAGTCTAAAAGTGTGAGGGAAATTTCACTTGCTTGGTGTGAGCAGTTGACTGTTCCTCCAGGACACAGGACTTTCAAGACCAAGCGATTTTTGGCCAAGAAACAGAAACAGAATCATCCCATTCCCCAGGAGATTTGGATGAAGACTGGCAATAAAATTGGGTAAAACTCCAAGAGGAGGCACTGGAGAAGAGCCAAGCCGGGTCTATAAGGGATCACACATGAGATACCACACATATTTATGCTGTGTGAAGGTCACCTGTTCCTATCCTATCACTCTGTAAGCATCCCTACTACCTGGACAATAGACCTATTTTATCTGGAAAATGATTTTTCTCTGTTACTATGCTTCTGCACCAGTAAGTTGATTCTGTAATAGATATGTGAGACCTTTTGTTTGAAAAAAAAATAGTAAAAGCGTGATAGAAATTTTAGTAGGGGAGAGCAAAAAAACAGAGAGAGAGAGAGAGAGAGAGAGAGAGAGAGAGAGAAGAAATTATGAAATAGAAAAAAAAAACCCACCAGATAGTAAAGATTTGGCTCTTTAAAGGGCCCATGGAAAATCTTATGATGCGAAATAAATACTAGTAATAATTACAAACCACACCAAGGCACATAGTTGGGAAATTTTAGGACATGGGAAAAGATATCTAATGACAGTTTACAGAGTGAAAGGACAGGTAGTGTACAAAGAATAGAGAGATAGTGGTGGGAGGGAATCTCAATAGCATCATTTAGAAGACAGAAGATAGTGGAGTTGTAACTTCATAATTTGAAGAGAAAAGTATTTTCATTTTGTAATTCTCTTCCTAGCCAAATTCTACATCAAGTGTAAGAGTAGAACAAACAAAACAAGGATTTAATCTCCCATTATATTTTAGCTGAAGAAACTATTGAAGGATGGACTCCAGCAAAAATGATTAACTCAAGAAAGTAGAAGAAACCAGGGGATTCCAGATTAAAGACTGTTGAACCAAACACCAGTGATGACTCTTGGCAGTTCCAGAATGACAGCTGAGCAGCAGGTTCAGGAAATATTCTGTCCAAACTGGAGCAGGAGGATAAGACTTTGCGAAGGAGATCTCAGGGAAATGAAAAGGAGAACAATGATAGGTATTTGATATGTGAACACGCATGTAATAACATTGGCAGGTATTTGATACATGTACTGGAGAAATTAATAAGTTAGTAATAGATGTTAGAGCACACTGAAAATTAAGAAAAATGGGGAAAGACTCCACTTTTTCCAGGAGAAATTAAAATATTCAAAAAAGGGAAACACTACTTGACTATGTAATGAATAATATTAAGAAAGTCACAGTAATGTTAGCAATAGTTATTGAATTAATGAAAAATTTGATATTACTCAATGGGAGGAGGATAGTAGAAAAAGCAGTGGTTGATGGTGTAAGAGAACTAAACCTTCACCTAATTTAATGGAAGTTAGTAAATAATTCTTAAAGTTAATAAATGAGGAATTTTCAGGGCAATAATTTAATCATTTTAAACAAAGTAATAATCATGTCAATGAGTTAAAATTAAATCTAAATATATTAGCTATATGAAATTGGTATTAATTAACTTGCTTTTGTTAAAATTATTAGTGTCTGTCTATAAAAGCAATATAACCTATGAGTATGTTTGACTTTCACATAATTTTTTTCGAGATTTTATTTTATTTTAAAGTAATCCTACACCCAACACAGGGCTCAAACTCACAACCCCAAGATCAAGAGTCTCATATTCTACCGTCTGAGGCAGTCAGATGCCTTGACTTTTACAGAATTTAGAAGGGATTAAAAATAAGTTATTGTTTTCAAATGATGCCACCTTTAGTAAAACTGTAGGGTCTTGTTAACACTTACTATTCTTTAAAATGAATTATAAACAAAGCTCTGATTAGTGATAATGCTAGCGGTTTCTCCTTCTGAAACAATTACTGTCATTGTGTCTGTAGCCACAAACATGTATGAGAAATGAAATACATTTTCATCTGAGAGAAGATAACACCATAGTGTTTCTCAGGGTGTGTGTTTTATGGATCCACTCAACATATATTGACTAGCTGCTAGACAACTGTCTTATAGGAATGAAGGATATAGAAAGGGGAAAAACAGATGAATAGCTTGTCCTCATGAAATTTATATTCTAATAACACTGGGAGCAAATATATAGATCTAAATATAGAGTAAAATATACAAAATGTTAGTAGTAGTAAGTGTTATGAAGTTGAAGAAACAAGGATTGGAATTTAGGGACAGTGTGTTTGCAATTTTAAATATGGTAGTTAGGGAAAACCTCACTGAGAAGACATTGCAGTAAAGATCTAAGGGAACTAAGGGATCTAGTAATGAGGCTATCTGCGGGAAGAACATTCCAGGCTAAGAGAATGTCAAATACATAGGCTGTGCAGTGGGAGTGTGCCACACATGGTTATGAAACAATAAAGAGGCTGATCTGACTTTTGTGCAGTGAGTGAAGGGTGAGTGGTAGCAGGAAACACTAAAATTATTAGGTTGCATGATATGGTAGAGCATGATAGACCATTGTAAGGACTTTGGATTTTACTCCGAACAGAGAAATACGATCTAATTTAGAGACCCACTCTAGCTGCTGCGCTGAGAAAAAATTAAAGAAGAGCAAAGGTCGAAGTCAAAATCAGCTAGAAAGTTGCCTAATAATCCAGATGAGAGGTTATAGCAACTTGAATCTGAGGGATAATTGTGGGCTTGGAAGGCTCTGTTTGAACTCTAGATACATTCTTGAAGGCAGAGCTAACAGAATTTGCTGATGAATTAGATGTAATGAGGAGAAAAAGGGATAAAGAACTCTAAAATTTTTGTCCCAAGAACTTGAAAGGATGTGTTTGCTGTTAACTGAAATGGGAAATGCAGGTCATTTCTGGTGTTGGTAGTGGTCGGGAAGATCTGGACTCAGTTTTGAACATGCTAAATTTGAGATGTCTGTTTATATACATCCAAGCCTATTATATGAATATAAATGTGAAGGTAAAGGCTCAAGTGAGAGGCCTGATTCTGGAAGAGAATAAAGTATCTCAAGCCTTGAGACTGGGTGTAATTATCAGTTGTAGACAAATTCAAGGATTGAGAAAAGTTTCAAAGACATCTTAATATTAGGTCAGGGAGCAGAAGAGGAACAAGTAGATAGAGAAAGAGGAAAGCCATGGCTTATACTGTTCCTACCACCTGCATTATCCATAAGTCTAAGAAGTTGTGGAACGGCCTCCTGAAGGCATTGCTGAGGGGCCAGCTCTTAGCTGACATCTTAGGAGGGAGAGGAGCTATTCTCCAGGACACAACCAAGAGGCTCTGCTTACCGTAACTCCTGGTGACTGACTTAGGGGAAATTTATGTTTCCATCTCTACTACATTAAGCCCCATGGTCTAGAAATCTTGTGTCCTAAGAGGGCATACTTCTATCAGAAGATAAAATAAAAGTCATGAAAAACTTAAAGCTATGGCTGATGCCCTCTAAGTTTGGATTCTTTGTGTCAGCAGATCAGCAGGTGAAGGAAAGACTCATCATGACCTCAGATAGCAGAAAAGCCAGGAGAGTATGATGTTGTGATTCAATTGAAGGTAGTGGTTGAACCAGAAGGAAGTAATCAACTGCCAGATGCTTACTTGTTATATCCGGAAAATGTAGCCTGAAGAGTTAACGTTGGACTTGGTAAAATGGAAGTTGCTGGGAGTCTTGATAAAAGTAGTTCCAGTAGAATAGTATCTGGAAAATTCAACTTAATTTAATTGGGTTCATGGAAAGGTGAAAGAAAAATCAGACAGTTAAAAGAGATGACTCTTTGGAGGACTCTGCTCCAGAGAAGAAATAAAGAGGTTACTAGAGGGAATGATGGGGCTGTGGATGGAGGGAGAGATAGAATCAAAATGGCAAACATAAACTAATGAGAGATCATGTGGAGACAGAATAAATGGTGAGGAGAGATTAGCTGAAGCAGTTTTCTTAGGGAAAAAAGAAGAAATGAGATTTCGTGTTCCAACAGAAAGATTGGCTTGGGGAGCACCAATGGTTCATCCGCAGTCACAGGAGAGAAGGCAGAGGATATGGGCACAAAGGAATGCAGGGGCACACATACAGAGAGGGCTTCAGGGAGTTCCGCTGCCAATTCTCAGTGAAATAGGATGCAAGGTCATCAACTGAGAGTGGAATGCAGTTGTTGGGGGTTTGAAGAAAGCCAGCATCTCGGCCAAGAACGTTGGTTGCATTTTCCCCTACTCTTCTAGACTCAATTTTCAAACTCTCATGGCATTCTATGCCAGAGACATGGAGAAGCCAAGTATCATTCATCACCTACACCACTGCCTCACTGGTTCCAGTTGCACCACCCCCTTCCTGGATTATTGCAGTTATTTCCTAATTGGTATCTTGCTTTCACCCTTGGTCTTTCTATGGTCCACTGAGAAAAACAGCCAGGGAGACCCTTTAAACAATGAATTTACCAGGACCTATGTGGTTTTAGCCCCTCATTCCTCTGGGACATCATCTCCAATCACTCCTCCTCTTGCTCAGGGGACTCTTTGGTGTTCCTGGAGCATGTTTGATGGGTTCTTTCCTTTGGGCATCTGCACCGCCTGATCCTCTGCCTGGAAAGCCCTCCCACAGATATTTGCATGATTACATGCATGCACCTGGCCTACACACCAAATTTTCCAAATAACACATTCCAGAAAACACATGTTCCTTTTCCTCCTTTTTCCCCCATAATGTTTGAAGCTTTTTAATATATAATTTCCTATATTTATATTGTCTTCCCATGCTGGAAGATAAACTCCACAAAGGCACAGGTTTTTGTGTTGATGCTATCTGTGCAACAGTTCTTAAAACAGCACCTGAAATTTAGGGAGCACTCAATAAATATTTTTTGAGTGAACAAGAGAGAGTGGATGGATTAAGGAAATACAACAGGATTAATTGGCAACATTAAGGGCCCATCTGAGGCTAGCAATCACACACTGAACCTCCACCACGGGCTGTGTTGGTAGGATGAATTGGTAAGATGCTTGGCGTTAGTGAAGGGGTGAGGAAGCCTTGAGCTAGTTCCAAGGGCTGCAGCAATAACAGTGAACCGTCAGGTGTAAGTGGACTGCCTTATAAGGAGTGTGAGTGCAGTTAGCTTCTGGGTTTTTCCTTTGCTCTGTATAGTTTTGGGGCTAGTGCTAAATTCCTTCTGAAGATAGCTTATTGAGTTGAAGCTGTGACAAATTATTGGCCTTTCTGGAATTCTTTCTGTGCCCATCTGTCCCTGAGTGAAATCGACTGTTGGCAAATATTTTGCCAGAATAGAAAGCTTTAAAAAGACTCTAGCACTGGAATAATCTGAAAACAAAACAAAACAATAACTTATTGCTCTGAAAAATGGCCTTCGTACCTTGTGTGTGTGTGTGTGTGTGTGTGTGTGTGTGTGTGTGTGTGTGTGTGTGTTTCATGTGTACTCCAGTATTGAAAACACTACAGAGCCCACGGAATGGCTCCTTTAATAGCATATGAGGAGTTTCTGTATAGGCTTTCTTCCTGGACTTCAAGCTGATGGGATGACTCTATGGTGTCACGTTCATCCGCACTTTATTGTACTCAAGAAGGAAATGATGCGTTTGTTTTAGACCATACATAGAATGAGGATATGACAGTACTTCCAAATATAAATTTTAATACATTTTCTTTCTTTGAGAAAAATCAATGCATTTACTTCTCCTCTTCAAATCTCTCTCTCTTTTGTACACACACACACACACACACTGTCGTAATCACAAACTTTGCATTTTTCAGGTGATTGGAAAATGTAGTCGGAGCAATTTGGAAACCTTTTTTTTTTTAAAGGTTCTATTTTTTTATTTGTCAGAGAGAAAGTGAGAGCACAAGCAGGGGGAGTGACAGGCAGAAAGGTAGAGGAATAGGCAGACTCCCCACTGAGCAGGGAGCCTGATGTGGGGCTTGATCCCAGGACCTTGAGATCATGACCCAAGCTGAAGTCAGATGCTCAACCGACTGAGCCACCCAGGCGTCTCAGCAATTTGGAAATCTTAACTCCCTTCAAGTTCGCGTAATAGCAGTGGGGTGTGTGTATAATTCCCTTGTCAGCAAGCAGAAGCAGAAGTAGAAGCCCAGAGGTGATCCAATGGAGAGAAACATTTACTAAATATTGGCTCACCTCTTTAATACCAGCTTTTTCTGTTAAGTTAAAGTGTTAATTACAATAAAGTAATCTACCCTAAAATGGAAAAGTGTCATAGCAGAAAGTTAAATAACCCATTAATTCCTCCAACTTTAGGCACCAGATGATGTAACTAGTAATATTTAACTTTATCTTTCTGCAAAAAAGAAAAAAAAATCTTTGAAATAATGTAGCTTTTAAAAAAGATTTTATTTATTTGAGAGAGAGAGAAAGAGAGAGAGAAAGTATGAGTGGGGGGTCAAGGGGTAGAGGCAGAGGGAGAAGAGAATCTTAAGTAGACTCCCTGCTAAGTGCAGGGCACAATGTTGGGCTCGATCCCAGGACCCTGAGATCATGACCTGAGCCGAATCCGAGTCAGTCGCTCAAACAACTGCACCACCAAAGTGCCCCTGAAATAATGTGGTTTTAAAAACAAAGGACTAAATTTGAAAAAATTTAAATAGAATTACTTTGGGGGATGTTATTTTGTGGAAGACAGCATGATGTCATTTTTAATCACAGAAAAAATGTTTTCTCCTGCTGTTTATTTTTCAGAGGAGAAAATCAATTTATAATCCCTTTGATGGTCTTTGTTTTCATTAAATTAATTTCTATTACATGTTGAGATCAGAGGTGCTGAGAGAAATGTCAGTGACATCATCCTTTATTGGTTGTAAAACCAGCCCAGTGGGGGCTTCTTCTTCTTCTTCTTCTTTTTTTTGAATTTAAGGAGGATTATTGTAACAATTTTCCTGCATTAAGTAGTATACTGCATAAAATGCAACAGAACTAGTATATTGAAGAAAAATTAAAGACAAATCTTGGGAAAAATTCGTTTTAGAAAAAATAACTTTAGCTATGACATTGTCTTTTTACATGAATAGAAGTTGAATCGTCATCCCCAGGTAGTAATTCTCGGTGTTCAGCTATGTGAGAATCACCTGCCCATTTGGGCCATGTGGAGGGTCTTGTGCCATTTCAGCAGAGGGTAGGCCTCAGTGGATATGGGATACAGCCCAGGATCTGCATTTTTCACAAGGATTCCAAATAATTCTTATTCAAGTGATTTCGGTTCGAGAAACACTGTTCTAAATGATGAACTTTTTTTTTTTTTTAATCTTCAGCCCAGCTAAGCCCAGGTATCCTCACCTTCTAGCCTGAGACTAACCAGAATTTTTTTTTTTTCAAAGAAACGTGAGGAGCAGAGACAAGCAAATAAGCAATCTTCCTTTTCCGTAAGGAGAATTAAAAGGCTCAAATGACAAATGTCTGGTTCGTGGAACATCTTATTGGGAATAACTTCTGTTCATCTTACACGTGTGCCATGTCCTCACCTATAAATCGTTATTGGAAGGTCAGGAGAGAGTAAGAACAAGAGGGCACTGGGGTCTGGGAGGGCTGCGATGTAAGGAAAGGAGGAAGGACACTGAAAGAGATGGCTGGAAGCTGAAGAAACCTTCAGAGGCTTTACAAGGATGCACGAATTCTACATTCAATATTCACTTAGGCAGGAGATGAATGAAAGGTCCTCACTGAGGTATTTCTGGTTTCAGAGGTGCTACAAACAGAGTTTTCAAGTTTTATGAGTTTGCTTGTTTGTGCATTGTGGTTGGTACTGTGTCACTTTGTATGACTTTACATAAAATTTTTTCTTTGTATAAGGGAGTTTTGGTCTCAGATAATTGATTAATTTAGGCTTCTTTAGATATACAACATACAAATAAATAAGAATCTGCCTACAGATTTCCTTCCTTTCTTCTCTTCCTCCCTGTCCTTTATCTTTCTTCCCCTCTTCCCCCACCCCTCCTCTTCCACTCCTCTTCCTTCTCTCCCTCTCCCTCCCTCCCTCTCTTTCTCTCTCTCTCTCTCTCTCTCACACACACACACACACACACACACACACACACACACACACACACACGACATGTTTAATTAAGTACTTTGCTTATTTCTGGCTTAGTAATGAAAATTGGGCATCATCTTGAGCCCTGTTTTAATTGGTGAAAGACTGATTTCAGCATTTCTTTTTTTTTTTTTTTAAAGATTTTATTTATTTATTTGACACAGAGAGAGAGATGACAAGTAGGCAGAGAGGCCGGCAGAGAGAGAGGGGGAAGCAGGCTCCCTGCTGAGCAGAGAGCCTGATGTGAGGCTTGATCCCAGGACCCTGAGATCATGACCTGAGTTAAAGACAGAGACTTTAACCCACTGAGCCACCCAGGCGCCCCAGATTTCAGCATTTCTATAGAGAGAAAGAATTAGGTTGTATCAAGGTGTCAGAAATAATAATGTTAGAAATGGAGGCATGAAACTAGAATTAATGATTTAGAATTGGCAGAGGAGAAATTTTGACTTTTTTTTTTTAACAGGCATAAAAAAAAAAGGAAAACATAACAGAGGTTGGAAATCAAAAGGAATATTGAATAGAGTGCCCAAACTTTTTTTACAAAGGTGAGTTGGTTAAAAAATAGAAGGATGTGCAATATTCCCTATCTCTGGTTTCATTTAGCATCCCATCCACCCTGAGCTTTTGGAGATTTAAACATCAACAAATGGCTTTATGACTTCAGTTTGAGAAATGCTGGCAGGGATTGATTTGGTGTATAAATCTTGCCAAAATGTTCGGAGATACTCTCTTTTGCCAGAAAGAACAATAGATGCAGGAACCTGGTCAGGTTCCTGATCAGGTGTAATTGAAATCAGACTCCACCATGATAGATGAGCTAGAATTATTCTTTCTATAAATAAAATGAGTACCCTCAATATGGAATTTAAAGAACCTGTGGGATTGCTTCTAGCCTCTTACTTTGGCTGAAGGCTTTTAATACAAAGTAGAGGATAGTGTGTACCTCCTTATGAATCAAAGGTAGAATAACATTATCTATAAATATCGCTTGCCATTGTAGGAGGGATTGTGTTGCATATTTAAAATAGAGACGTCTGGGTGGCCCAGTCAGTTAAGTGGCCAACTTTTGATTTCAGCTCAGGTCACGAACTCAGGGTCCTGGGATCTAGCCCCGGGTCCCGGGCTCCCGGGTCTCGGGCTCCCTGCTCAGCGGGGAGTCTGCTTGAGAATTCTTTCTCTCTCCTTCTGCCAGTCCCTGCTCTGTCTCTAAAATAAATAAATAAATAAATCTTCAAAAATACATCAAATATTCAATGAATTAATAATATATCTTAATGTTACTTTCCTAGAATTTTCATTTAGAATACCTTTTCTAGATCTTAAAATCTATTTATTACCTAATGATTTTAGGATTGATTCTGTTCATCTTGGGAGAAATACCCTCAGTGCTCTAGTTTGGGGCTTTTATCAACTAAAGCTAGAAACTTTAGAACATATATGTAAGAAACAAAGAAAATGCATCAAAAATCATTGACTGATACCCTTACACAAATGCAAGTATGTATTACTTGTTTTGATCAATATATATTTGTACCAGCCATATAAGAGACCTGAAAAATAACTAGAAAAGTGAAACTAAACCAAGGTTCATTTGAAGTTTTTTTTTTAAAGATTTTATTTGTTTACTTAACAGAGAGAAAGAAATCACAAGTAGGCAGAGAGGCAGACAGAGAGAGAGGAGGAAGCAGGTTCCCCGCTGAGCAGAGAGCCCGATGTGGGGCTCGATCCCAAAACCCCAAGATCATGACCCGAGCTGAAGGCAAAGGCTTTAACCACCGAGCTCCCCAGGTGCCCCTCATTTGAAGTTTTAAACAAAAATTATATTGTGTGCTTTGCAAGCTACTTAACAATGAAAACTACATTTTGCCTGGTTTATTTAATTTTATTTTGGTACGATTTTTCATATCCATCTCTATCCATCATGAAACTGTTTCTATTCTCTTTCTTGATTGCTTTTTAGGATCTATCAGAAAGCGGGTTTGATTAACATAGTTAAAGAAAAAATGAAATTTCCAAATCAAAATAGCTAAAAGGAATGAAACAGAAAGCTCCCATTTCATAGCTGAATAGTATTTATTTTAATGCTATTTATTTCATGATATATGGTATTACCTAATAATACTTCATTTTTGTGATTTTTGAAATAACCACGCCTTACTTTGAATCACATGAAATTTAATTTTATTTAAGTCAAAACAGTCAAATGTCAATAATTTTGAGATATTTGATCTATAAATGTACCAGAACTTCATTTTCTGTTCCTATATCTATTTTTACTGGGTAATAGTTTTGGAGTATTGAGAAATCTTTGATTTCTTTGGTTCATGATATAGTTTCTTATGCACAGTATCTTATAAATTTAGGTTTATGTATAGCTCAGACCATTTATCCATTCTCTGGTTATACTTGTACCTTATAAGCATTTGCAGTAAATAATCAATTGTGGTTTTATTATGATATTTTTTTCTGAATTTCCTCTAAAGAATCATGGTTGGAAAGGAGAGAAGGAAAAGATAATCTGAAATTTAAAGAAATCTCAGAAAACAAGAGGAAAATTATTTATTTGGTAATGTAGTAAAATATAAATTTATGAATTTTACAAGTTCCCCAAACAAAAATCTATTTCTATTACATGCTAGATTATGTTTCTTTAAAAATAGCAATTTTTCTGTCTTAAAAAAACACTCAGGATCAATCATAGACATTACGGAATGGAAGGCAGATGTAGAGGTCACCATTTAAGCAAGTTTTACTTGACCTGTTCTAAACTAATCTGTCTCTATCCTATTTCTAATAATCTCCAGGGATGGATATTTCAGAACCTCTTTCAGTAAAATGTTTCAATGCATAAAAACTATGAGTATGGGACATTTTCTTTAGTTATTTATTTTATCATATGATTTTAAAAGTAACAAATGCTCATTTGATATTTTGAAAGTTACAGAAATTAATAAACTGTGAACACCCTCTCCCACTTCCATACTCTTCAGGATACCTAAAGTATTCCTCTTGATATCATATTCTTTAGTTCTGTATGTGTTGGAAAAAGGAAATATCTAGGCATATTTCCCATTTTTACAGTTCCCTTCTCCATCTCAGGTTTTAATTTCTTAACTTCTGGAATTATGATACCTTTTTGTATCTTTTCTAAATTCTTCATATCTCTTTTATGTTGTGAAACTCTAACTAGATAAAACATTTTATTGGCTATTGTTAATACTGATTCTACGTAGTTTTCCTTTGGACCTTTGTTATTCTCTGGTAGTTCATTAAGATTTTGAAGGCTACATTCATTCCCTTTAAGCCATCAGAATATCAATTAATGCCTTTTATTAGGCTTTGAAACATACTGGAAATAATTTGACAGCATAATAAAGGGGATAGTGAACCTAAATATATCTCTATTTGAAATTCCATAGCTTGCTAAAGTGTAATTACTAAGTGAATGCCTTATAATAATCCTCTTTGAAGGCTGAAATCATGGTTATGTTCAGGAGAGTGGGGGAGGGAAAATAGATGGTTTATTGTTCTAAAATCTAGGTAGATGGATTAATTCATACTGAGAACATCTTAAAAAATATAAGATATATATGAAATATATATTTGTATATATATATAAAACATAACGTGTGTGTGTATATAAGAAGTTCAAGAATACTTAGGAAAATTACCATGAGGCAATCATTCATATATTGATTCACTTAGTAAATGCTAACTGAATAATTACCACGATACTAACATCACAGATATAAAAACGAATGCCATATTTTCTTCTCTAGGGGAACTCATATTTTAGATAGAGAAGACTGGAAGATGAACAATAATTGCAGTACAATATGGGTAGATGAAAGTCCAGAATGTGATGGAAGAACACACTTTCCCAAGGGTGTTCTTGGGAAATCTACGGAAGACTTCATAGATGAAGTGTCATTTGCATTCTTTTCTGTGCTTGGTACATATGATGCATACAGGAGGAGAGAATAAGAGGAGATAAGGAATTTATTTTTCCTGATGAAGAAATCTTATTTATAAAGAAAAATTTTATGTCTGAGTAAGGTTGTTCATGACACTATTTTATAGATAGTATAGCAAAAATTTGGTCATGACTTTTTTCCTGAATTTCATCAGTCTAAATTATTTCTAAGTTCTTTTGTCTTTATTATTATTTTGAAACTAAGAATTGTTAAACACCTTCGGATTAATACTCACTAAATGAGTGTACTACATTTGAAAACCAAAGAGATTTAGTGCCGTCCATTAACACTATATCGAATTTTCCACTTTGTTTCTTGGCTTTGGTTTCCATAAAATGATTAAGGTAGATTATATAATTTTGCTTGATTTCTCCCAACAAAAAACTCCACATCCAGCACGGAGCCCAACATGGGGCTGGAACTCAAAACCCTAAGATTAAGACCTGCGCTGAGACCAAGAGTCAGTTGCTTAACTGATTGAGCCACCCACGTGCCTCATTATTCTTTTTTCTTGATTCTAAATTGAATATTGAGACGAACAATGCTTTTGAGAGATGGAATGGAAATGTTTTGGTAAATAGTAGTAGGAGCAATGAAATATGATCCTTACAGTCCTTAATAAAGAAAATGTTCAGCCTTACAAAGAAAGAGAGAGTTGGATATGGATATTCTTAAAGAAAAACGACTTCATTACAGCAAAGCTCTATTCAGAAACATAATATCAGTCTACCATGTGGGAACTGTGGAGAGCTATGCTCCATTCCCACTTTCTTCTTAGCAGTTATTCCAGATCCTAATTAAAAGTGGTTTTTATTATTATTTAAATGTTCCACAGGGAAAGGCTTGTCACCTTTTAAAAATACTTTTGCAGAACAAAGTACCTCAATGTCATGACATAAGGATATAGGCAGGAAAAGACAAATGAGCTTTGGCAGTGTTTTCCCACGTGGATAAATCCAGAAGGAGAAGCTAATAAATCAGGAAGGGTCATTGCCTTGAAAAGAAACATTGTCCATTCCTGAATATTTAGACTTAAAGAGATGGGATGCATTCTCAGGATCATTCTACCTTTCATCATTTCTGCATCAGGAGTGAGTGGGGAGCTGAAGGCTAAACTAGGGCAAGCACTAAAGCAAATTATGTTTAAATAATTTCACCTCAGAAAAAAATTTCTATTTTTATGACAATATACAAAAACAAAAGAGACTCAGCATTTTGAAATTAGGTAGATAGAAATGAATAAAAATTTGGCCAATTCAATGAAACCTGAAGAAAATACAAGTGTAAAGTGTGTTAGAAGCAGTAATTTGTTTTAAATTTTGAAATTTTCTATTTAAGAAAATGTCTTCATGCGATTTAGTCATAATTTTATATAATAAAGCCAAGAAGTAAAAATGTTTCTAATATTTTATATAAACAAGCACACTTTCCAGAGGTAGCTAATTTCACATCTTCAGTTATTGAGGAAATTATAATGCTTATTCTCAAATTTAATTACAGCATTATTTTGGAATTTAAATAAAAGTTGGTATAAAATATTTAGTATGTTATTTATATTCTTTTTCATGCATTTTTTACTTTCTTAAAATTTTAACTGTTAATTTTAAAAAATGTAAATATATCACCTAGATTCTGTTTTGTCAGCAGTTATTCTTCTAAGAAATACCTTATAATTACTAGTATTCCTATTTGTTTTTCTCCATCTTTGGATATTAGAGAAATAATTTTAAGGTGCTATTAGCTATAGTCAACTATGTGTCTTGTATGGAGAGTAATAATAAAAATGTACTGTATCTCACATATAAAGATGATGCTTAACCTGTTTTACATTTTTCTTTTCTTTCTTTTGCTCGAAGGAAAGATAAAACATAGTATTATAGTCTAATTCCATAAAAGAATTGTCTGCCCTGGGCACCTGGGCAGCTCAGTGGGTTAAAGCCTCTGCCTTCGGCTCAGATCATGGTCTCAGGGTCCTGGGATCGAGCCCCACATCGGGCTTTCTGCTCAGCAGGGAGCCTGCTTCCCCCCTCTCTCTGCCTACTTCTCTGCCTACTTGTGATCTCTCTCTGTCAAATATATAAATAAAATCTTAAAAAAAAAAATAATTGTCTGCCTTGACTCTAGTCACCTATTTTCATTCTAGAACTAATAGACATTTTAATTAGTTACTTTAAAGGGCATTCCTATGTTTCTTGTGTTTTTTTATTCACTTACCATTCTTTTAGGACTTGCTCAAGCTGGTTCCTCTAGTTATTTACTGTAGGTACTAACAAGGTCATGGGTTCAGGACACATCTGGGTCTGTGAAAGTGATACAAACCTGGCCATCTGCTTTATAAATGCTTCATGTTAATCCCTATGGCAACAAGGTCAAGGAATAGACATGGTGCAGCAAAATGCATCCTGCTCCTGGAAAAACTCAAGTATATTCTCTACAATAAGAGAAAAATCCAGTGGGTGAGCAATGGCTCAGAATGGAGTGATAGACCCTGTGGGGATCACGTCCTTCATTCTTACCTCATCATGTGTTATAGCCCATTAATCAAACAATAAAGGACCCGGATGCTTCGGGTAGAGAAACAAAAGTCAACTTCTAAAAATCCTTATTTTATTTTGAAATATAACACATGTGAAGCACAAAAATATAAATATGTGAATAAGTAAATTATTGTAATGTGATCTCCCATGAACTTACCTCCTTCTCCACCAAAGTCAAGAAATAGAACATTGTGAGCATGCCAGAAGCCATGGTGGGGGTTACTGGGGACAAGGGGACAAAGCCTTCTAACCTCTGCCCTCGAGGTAACTATCCTTATGTAAGAATTTTTTTTTTCCACATATAGCTTTTTTTTCACATATGCTTGTTTGTCTAAATAATATGGTTTTGCTTTACTAGATTCTTAAGCTTTATATAAATAGAATCATACTGTATGCATGTGTCATGTTTCTTCTGCCCAGTATTATGTTTATGAGAGTCATACTTGTTGTGTAGCTGTATTCTGTTTACTTCCCTTGTTCTGTGAATGTGCTTCATTTTCCTACCCATTCTATTGTGGATGGGGCTGTTAGGAACAACACGGCTGTGAACTTTCTTATAAATGTTTCCTGCAATTTGTATTAGATTTCAAAGGAGTAGAATTTTATTGCCATAGAATATGTTCACCGAGCTAGTAACTGGGCCCTTTGAGTTTGCTACCAGGTTCGTTAGATTCCCCTGTTACCCAATTCTAATCCAATCTTAAAACTAATCAGACATGAGCAGATATAAAGATAAACTATAAATACTGACCTGCAACCTATTTTATTTGATAATAGTTAAACATATTTCTTAGTGATAAAAATTAATGTATAACATATATCCATGCAGGGATCCAGTAGATTTTATTTGCTGAATACAATGGGTATTTTATTTGCTGAATATATTTGCTGAATATATTGTATATTTAGATTGCTCTAAAATTATTTGTTATCACAAATAGTTAAACATAAATGCAGAAAATTAAAAAAATATTTTGAACAAATTCTTAGATGTGAAATTGTAAGGTTAAAGATGAAACAAGATTTTTTATTTTTATTTTTGTTTTTTAAAGTATTTTATTCATTTCTATGCCAGAGAGAGACAGCACACAAGCAGGGGGAGCAGCAGGCAGAGGGAGAAGCTTCTGCTGAGCAAAGAGCCTGATGTGGGACTCAATCCCAGGACCCTGGGATCAGGACCTGAGCTGAAGGCATACCATATTTATTACTCTCAATTATTATTACTCTGGAATTTATAGTAATATATGTAGTAAGTATTTGGATTATTTAATTTTTTTTCCAAGTGGTTAAATAGTTGTCCAAATACCAATAATTAAATAATCATTAATTTTCACCATTGATATGCTGTGATCTCTGTATTATCTATTAACTTTGTTTCTGGACTTTTTATTTCATCCACTGATTTACTTATTTCTGTTTTAGGAATATATATGCCCATCTGTTTGGACAAGTTTCTTTAACTTTATTTTTTTTCAACATTTCTTCTCTTTGGGGTGCCTGGGTGGCTCAGTCAGTTAAGCGGCTGCCTTTGGCTCAGGTCATAATCTCATGGTGCTCGGATGGAGCCCCACATTGGGGGCAGGGGGAGGAACAGAGGGAGAAACAGAATCCTTGCTGAGCAGGGACCCCCATGGAGGGAGTCTGCTTCTTCCTCTCCCTCTGCTGCTCCTCCTTCTTGTGCGCTCTCACTCCCTCTATGTCAAATAAATAAATAAAATCTTAAAAAACAGAACAAAAGAAAACAATTTCTTCTCCTTTTATTAGTCATCCTTTTAAAGTGAATTTTAGAGTCATATTGTCAAGCTCTGAAATACTATCTCAAGGAATATTGACTAGTAACACATTAAATTTTTAGGTACAATTTTTGAGAATTTACAGATTACAAAGTTGAGTTTTCCCAACCAAGAATGTTTTTAGTATTTTTACTAATTTCAGTTCTTATGTGTCGTGACACTGGATATTTTATAATAAATATCAATTGGTTTTAGAAAACATGCTCAAGGGTTCATGTATATTGAGAATAAAAATGAAGTTAACTATGTACCGTCCTTTATTTTGACTTGGAGTAAACAAATGAAAAGAGGAGAACTCTTAAACAAAATATACTAAATATACTTTGTTTTATCCATCTGTGTGTTTTTCAGCAAAATTCTATTTAAAAAAAGTTTTTGTAGACAATTCCTAAAATATTGTGTGGCAAAACCACAGTAGAACAAAACATTAAGAAACACATTCGCTCTCCCAAAGAGAGATGAATAAGTGATTATTCTAATTGCAAATACCGTAATAAAGGAAGATAAGCAGATGTATGGGACTTGCTCTAATTTCCTAAAGATTAAAGATTAGAAACCACTAAAGAGACGACATCAGCCAATGCTTCATTATACCCAGCTGGTCTGC
Organism: Procyon lotor; assembly: GCA_028646535.1. NCBI lineage: Eukaryota > Metazoa > Chordata > Mammalia > Carnivora > Procyonidae > Procyon > Procyon lotor. The sequence goes on from CM053604.1 coordinate 84,367,138, forward strand.
CTTCATGTGTAACTTTGAACTAGAGTAATGAGTGGTATACAAATATGCTCAAACACACCAGGAAACAGCAAGGCTCAGCAGAAACACACATTATCAGAAAGACCTGCTGAGATTTCAGATATTAGAATGATCAAGTCATATTGTAGAACAACTATGTTAATATATTTACAGATAAGAAAAGCAGAGAATAGGAAACGTTCACCAGGAGTATTCAAAATAATAGAAATATTAAGGATAAAAATTTTAATGACTCACATTAAAGGGACACCAAGTATAAAGTTTTGAGGGAAATACCCAGAGCTTAGTTAGGGGCATGTTAATATTAGGATGTCTATTGCACACTGAGGTGCAGATGTCAGCAGTCTGTGGCTCTGTGAATGTGGAGTTTAGGACAGAAGTCCGGTCTGGAGATAGACATTTTGGAGTTAGCATGGTGGTATGTTTCTTTCCATATTTGATTAGGATTCAGCACACAGTGGTAGAAAAGGCAGAGCTTTGTTTCAACTTAGAGTAATGATGTTTTCCGGACTAAATCTCAGAAAGAAAGATGTAAGTGTTAGGAGGGTAAGGAAGGAAGTGATTATAACCTGGTGATTTAGAAGGGCTGGCATCGTGTGTCCTCCAGCACACTCATGACTTCATACGTAGTTTGAAGGCATGATGCTTGGAGTTGCAGTTATCTTGAGACAAAAATAAAATCTTTTTTTCTAAACCACCGACATTTTCCCAAAATGTGAAAAAGAAGAACTAGCTTTACCTTCTAAAGGTAAAAATTAGTTCAAATCTCTCAGGTGTTGTAACAGCTGTTAAAACAACCATAAGAGACTACGGTAAGAATACAACAGAGCAGGATCAAGAGGTCTTCTGAGTCTTGATTAGCACGAGGTCTTGCTCCTTTTACTAATATTCTATATAATCTTGTGCAAGTGGCTTAATCTGTATGAGTGTTAACTTCTTCATTTCTAAAATAAGCAGATTGGGCTAGATAAAAGATTACTATATTTCTTATTAGATTGCTTCATTTGGAATGTCATAAGTACATACAGCAATACAATTTGTTCACATTTTCAACAATGATGGGGCACTGCCAATTCAGAAACCATAAATAAGCTTCTGCAAAATTTTTGAAGGTAGCATTAAAAAGCTGGTGGGTAATCCTTCAAAAGACACCATCATCTCTAGAAGCCAAGACATATTTATTAAATGTAAGTTTTCCAAAATAAATTCCATTTTCTTTAAAAATAAGCAGTAGGCTTTTAGATCGGAGAAAAACATGCAAACTACATATATCTGTTTCAACAACTTATTTGACAACGTTTTTTAGGTAAGTTTTGCCCAGAAACTATGGGCAAAATAAAAAGAAGTACAAATGTTCCATAGACGGTAGTACGATTACATCAATTATTTGCTGATTGAGTAACCAAATCCCAGGAATTCTGGCAGTACATTTGCCTTGATATTTCTTTATCATCTCTTGAACCAACCCAGGAAGAAACAAATGTTTAATGCGTGCCACATATGTGACTTTATACTGGGTGGTGGGTGCACAGGAATAGCATATGTTAGTCCCTGCTATGAGGAACACATGGTTCATAGTTTAGGTTTTTGAATCAGTACTTTTAGCCTACTTTGGCTCTTAGAGCCAGGATCTACTTATTCCACAAGATCCATTTGCATCTTTTTCTATAGCCACATTCTATATCGCTCTACTAAGAAACCAAATGCTTACACAAGTCAGCAGCAAATAGATACGGTATTTGAAAATTAATTACTAAAATGAGCAAACTGGAAATTCTGATTTTGGGTAAGATGGATTAGTAGATTCTTCCTTGCATATATCACCAGATATAGCTCTAAAACCTGGACAGAATTTGTGGAATGGAATTCATCTGAAGTGTTTGAAAAATAAGTAGTGGGTGGTGGACAGGGGAAGAAGACCAGAATTCAACATACGTCAAATTGGCAAAGGGTTTCCCATTTTCCTCTGCTATACCCTGGCCTGAATGTAAGGCAGCTCAAACACCAGAAGAGGGCAGCAAGGTGCAGGCAGAGTTCCAGGAGAAACCCTTACTCTGTCTGAGGAGTGGAAAAAAGGTCTCCAAATATTCAGAGAAAGTTGCGGGAACCCCTCATGTTTTTCTTTTCTCAGTTCTCTCATACTTTAACCTCCAGGCAAATTTACAGTGACTGCGGAATGAGCAGCACCACTATGTGGCAATAGGAGCCTGGAGGTGTTGAAAATTCAAAGGGAGGAAGATCTTCTCTAATTGGAGGAGCTGTGATCCTAAGAAGGTTGAGTGAACCCCTGTTGCTTTTCTTCTTTCTGTCATACTGCCCATTGCCCATGGATGTGCACACAGTCACAGAAAGAGTGCAGCAGAGTAGAGTAACTAAAACCTCGGCTTTCTGGTAAAGGACCAAGAAGGGAAGGGACTTGGAAAAGGGACACCATAAAGTCATTATAAACTCTAGGGTTCACTCCTGAGCTCTGAATTTGTGGATCTAATTCTAAACACATAACAAAAGATACTGAGAACTAACAGATGGACCACCAGTGACCACCCGTGTACCAAACTAAGGGGCTCACATATAGGACAGATATAGGCAACCCTGCAAAGATTTGAGAATTAAACTGACATTGAACATAACCTTCATGTTATTAGAACCATGGAAGAAGAGAAAGAATACAGTGTTTAAAGAGCATTTGAAGAAATGATGGCTGAAAACCAGTGAAATTTGACTAAAGACATAAATCTACAGATTCTAGTTCAACAATTCTTAAACATAATAAACCCAAGGAAACTTAGACACATCATAATCAAACTGCTAAAACCCAAATACAAAGAAAAAATTTTGATGGCATCCAGGAGAAAGGACCCATTACTTTTAGGGAATAAAGACAAATGTTTTCCAGAAACTACAGAGCTCAGAAGAAAGTGGAGCAAAAATTTTAAAGTGCTTCAGGAAGAGAACTGTTAACACACGAATCTATCTATATTCAGCAGAAATATCCCTCAAGTATGGAAGTGAAATAAAAACATTTTTAGATGAAGAAAAACTAAGAGAAGTTTTGCTAGCAAAAACTTTATAAAATAATTGCTAAAACAAATTCTTCAGAGAAGGAACATAATACCAGAAGGAAAGTTGTACCATATGAAGGGAGAACAACAGAAATGGTAAATATCTATGTAAAACTCCTGATTCTTTAAAATGTATTTTATAGTTAAAATAAGAAATTATAACAACTTGGGATGAATCTCAAAAGCATTATTCTGAGTGAAAGCCAGTCTCAAAAGCTTACCAATACCAGTTATGAGATATTAAAAAAACACATGTCACCTCTTTTATGACATTTACTTTAACCTCCCAATCTAAAGTAGCCACAACCTCCATGTCCATCACATCCGATTTTATCTTAATCACAACAATGTAACCATTACCACAATATAAATTATTTGTTCATATATTTGATTTCTTATTTAGTATCCCTATCTCCTCCTACCCCATCTGTTTGTTGGGGAATTTGTTGGTTTTATTTACCAACAGTGCCTACTGTAAAACAAACACTCAGGGTGCCTGGGTGGGTCAGTCAGTTGGGTGCTGGACTCTTGATTTTGGCTCAGGTCATGATCTTGGGTTGTGAGATTGAGCCCCACGTCAGGCTCTGTGCTCAGTGGGGAGTCTGCTTGAGATTCTCTGTCCTTCTGCCCCTCCCTCCACTTGCACTCTCTCTCTCTGAAATAAATACATAAGCCTTAAAAAAAAAAGTGAGACACTCATTTGCTAAATACATTTATGTTTAATGACTGAATTAACTAATATTTTAATAAGGCCGATGATGACACATTTGTATCAGGTGGATTGGATTGTGATGTCTTAGTAGCTATTGCCTTATGAATGCTTGCTAGAATTCCAGATGTTCTAATACATACCATGTATTCCTTCATATAATCATAATTGCATGAAGGAAGTACTATTCTTATACTCAGTTTCTAGAGGAGGAAAAGAATCGTAAGAAGAAAATAATTTGCTCAAAGTCCACACACATATTAAGTGGTGGACCTTCGAAGTAAAAGGAGATTGGACTTAAGAACACTTACCATGATGAGATCTTCCCTGCTTCCGCCTAGAGGCAAGGTGAAACTGAGATGCTCCGTCAATACTCTAGGCACGCGGAGATGAGGGCTAAAATGTAGAAAGAAAAGAAAGGAACGCATATGAGGCATAGATCAAAGTGTTGGTGACAGACTGGATGTGGAGCATAGGAAGTGGAGGTTAAAGGGTATCTCTGACTTGGAGAACAATGATGGCACTCTTTATTTACTATTTCTGTAAATCGTGAACAGAAGAGAGAAAACAGGGTTTAGAGATGGGATTTACACCTGAAAAGGACTAGTAGGCAATTTGATGGGAATACAACTTTAGATTTGGGAATCATTAATACAGAGTATTTTGTTGCCTGATTGAAATATTTCTATGCTTCACATTTTCACAATTCTGTATTTGGGGTATATTTTAATATTGGGGTAACATGGATCTTTTGCTGATGCCTTGCCTTACAATGGAAGATCTTTGGAAATACATATTATGAGAGAACGAGAGTGTAGAGAAAGAAAGAAAGAAGAAAAAAAAAATTGAGAATTGAATCTTAAAATCTAAGGTGTAAGAGAAGACTTAAGAATCACAGGAAGTGTGGAGGAGAGTAAGACCCCAGCCTTCTTGGTGCCACTTCAGCGTGTTAACTGATTTCCCTCTGGCCTACTGCCCTCATCACGAAGTCCAGGGGACTAACACCACATGTAAACTAGCTCAAGCTGGCTTTTTCTTTTTCATCAGTAAAAGGGTCAAGTAAATTTTGATGCAAAAGTTTGTGAAATCGTTCCAATGTTCTCTCTCCTCCAACCCTTGACACCCAGAAACATTCCCTGCTTTGTTTTACATACAATAGCATAAGGTAGGAGGAGCTGGAGTATCAGTGCTCAGAGGGGACATCACTCCCAAGTCATCCCCCAGTACACCCAGTTCTCCCGGAAATCAGTAACATTTCTACATCGATGAGTTTTGTCTTTTTATGTCTCATGGACCTCTTGCTGGGCCTTCAACATTTTAGTAGAGCTGAATTTAAGGATTACTTTCTGACTATTCCTGAGCTAACCTTCTCTCTTCGGTGAAAACCCTAAATTCATTTAGGTACTGGGCACACTTGTCCTTTCCTATTACTTTTGGGCCTCTTTGCAAAACGATATAAAATTTCTCATGCATTTTTCATGGCCGTAGAGCCAAGATAAAAAACTGTGAGCTTTAAAATGTTGGGGATTCTTTGAACCATGTGAAATAGGTATCTTTGTACAAAAGCGAGAGCAAAAAGATTCCAAAAGGAAGGTCAGATTAAGGGTAAGAGAAAGATATGATAAAGTTTAATTTGTGTTGAGAACTCCAAGGGGGGAATTAATATTTAAGGGAAAATACTAAATATATTAAAAGAAAATAAGTTAACTTGAATAAAATTCTCCCCTGTTTAAAGGATTTCAGGAGAAGTCTAATTGAATATTTGTAAGAATGCTTAAAAACAGTTCTAAACTACTGAAAATTATTTTTCAAAGTTTCCTAACATCTATTTTCTGGCTAATGGGATAATTAAAATGTCAACTAAAAATGGGTACAGTTCAATTATAGCCATACAGTATGCAATTAAAAATGCCTCACAGTAGGGGCGCCTGGGTGGCTCAGTGGGTTAAAGCCTCTGCCTTCGGCTCAGGTCATGATCTCAGAGTCCTGGGATCGAGCCCCGCATCTGGCTCTCTGCTCGGCAGGGAGCCTGCTTCCCCCTCTCTCTCTGCCTGCCTCTCTGCCTGCTTGTGATCTCTCTCTCTCTCTATGTCAAATAAATAAATAAAATCTTTAAAAAAAAAAATGCTTCACAGCAAAGTAAATTTGTTGTTATTATTGGGGGGAATTTTTATTAGGTTAAGAAAAGTATTGTCAGATTTGATTGAGGTGACGCAGTAATGTCACCCTAATTCCCATAAATCAAATACGGAGCCTGGAAAGTGAACTTTTAAAAACATTTAAAAATTTTCACCCTAAAGGAATTAGATAAATGTATATTCTATTGCTTTAGCAATCTTAAAATGGTAATTACCCTCCCAATAGGTGAGTGACTAGGAACATTTGGCAGACCACAGGAGTTTAATGCTTATAAAATGGCCTTTTCTTCAATTTAATAGCAGGTGTGTAGTGTTGGTTACCTCATTTTCACTCTCATTAAGCAGGAAGTGCAGTGATGTTAGGTTATTCAAAACCAGTCTCCAGATTTTTCTGTCCTCTGCCTAGGTAGATTCGTAGATAATATCCATTAAATTTTTAATTAGCACTTACACATAACATGAAAGAAATATTAAGTAAAAACATATATATCTTGATTCAAACTGGAGTTTCTTTTCTGATATGATGTGCCAAATCTAACCTTTATTTCCATCATAATTTTTTTTTTAAAGATCTTATTTATTTGACAAGATAGAGAGATCACAAGTAGGCAGAGGCAGGCAGAGAAAGAGGGGGAAGCAGGCTCCCCACTGAGCAGAGAGCCCGATGTGGGGCTTGATCCCAGAGCCCTGAGATCAGGACCTAAGCCGAAGGCAGAGGCTTTAATCCACTGAGCCACCCAGGCACCCCTATTCCCATCACAATTTTTAATGTACATGTGAAACTTGGAAAAGAATTACATGGTAAATTCTTTCACAAAACAAATAAGGACCTGCCTGGTAAATATTAGTTGCTTTAGGAAATTTACCTAAATTTTTCCTAGTTGCTTAGGAAAAGAACTAGGAGCCATCATTCATTTTTCATATCTGACATTCGATCCATTATCAAGTTTTTGTTCACGTTTTAAAAATTTAACCCTTGAGATGCCTGGGTGGCTCAGTCAGTTAAGCATCTGCCTTCAGCTCACATCATGATCCCAGGGTCCTGGGATGGAGTCCTGAGTCTCCTTGCTCAGCAGGGAATCTGCTTCTCCCTCTCCTTCCGAACCTCCCCCTTTGCTCATGCTCTCTTTCTCGCTCTCAAAAGTGATCAAATAAAATCTTAAAAATAAAGAAATTAAATAAATAACAATTTATCCCTCAACCGACCTCTGCTGACCACTTCCTCTACTGTTGATCTAAGTCAACATTGTATCTAGCTCTGGACCCCTCAGGAGCCTCCTACCTCCATTTTTGCCACTACGTTCTGTTTTGCACTCAGCTAATCATAACCATCCTGTAAAATTAAAGCACCTAAGTTCGTTCTGCTATTTACAAATCCGCCATAGCTTCTCACCACACGTAGAATAAAATTTCAGCATTCTCCCTGTGGCCTACAAGGCTTCTGCGCTCAGGCCTTTGGCTTTTTCTCAGACTCTTTCCAACTCTTTCCAGACTCAGGGTCTTCTGCCTGGATCATTTCCACTCAGGCCTTTTCATGTCTGCCACTTTATTTCCTTCTGGGAGTTCTTTGCTTCCTGGAACAAATCAGACAATTCCCAGCTTAAGTCCTGTACACTGGCTCTTCCTGTGTTAAAAGCTTTCTTTCTCCAGATATTTCCATGCCTTACAGCATTTCCTCTGAGGGCTATCTGTTCATCCTAATATTGCCTATTCTCCCCAGTCCCAGCACTCCAGATCTTCTGTGCCACCTTCTGTGTTTTTCTATAGCAAACATCACCTTTTAAGTACCACATAATTTAATTATTCCCCATTTCTATTCATTATTTGTCTTCCCCTGCAGGATGTGAGCTCTCTGAGGCAAGGATTTTTCTATCTTTTTTTGCTGTTCATTTTTGTATCCTACATTCCTAGAACAATGCCTAGCATACAGTAGCCCCAAAATAAATATTTGTTGAGTGGATGAATGAATAATTTAGACTTAGCCACGTGGGCAGTGTGCCAGAGCATAATACAGATTTAAAGGATAAATTTAAATGAAGATTAATAAGAGTCTCAGCAGTAGCTTCACAACAGCTTAAAAATCTTCTATCTTCAGGAAATAGTAAAATACAGTGCTACCTATTGTTACTGAATCCAGTTGTTGATCCAAAAGAATTTTTTAAAGGCAAAATACAAGATTGAAGAGATTGAGTAATTCAAGCAAAACACTGATGTTATTTTTAGCATTCCATGTTAGTAGACAACTGTCTACTTTCAAATTAACATTGGCATATTTTTGATAATTCAATCTTTTTGTAGTTAATTATAGCAACTTTTTTACATTTTTCTCTATTTTTCATTAGAAAATGAGTATATCCAAAAGAAATTTTATGTGTCCTTTTAACTCCTTGATATTCTGTTTTCACATAGTTTAGGTCTATTTTCCTCAAAATTGGAAATCTTTTCATTAGTTCATTTGTACCCTTTCCTTATTCCTTAAAAATTTTTAAGATGTGGGTGCTTAGGTAGCCGAGTTGGTTAAACGTCTGCCTTTGGATCAGGTCATGCTCTCAGGGTCCTGGGATTCAGCCCCACATTGAGTGTAGGTGTGTGGGGATGGGGAATCCTCGCTCAGTGAGAAGTCTTGCTTCTCCTTCTCCCTCTGCCCCTCCCTCTGCTCATGCTTTCTCTCTCTCTCAATAAATAAATAAATACTTAAATTCTTTTAAAGATTAACTGATTTTTTTTTAAAAAGTGATGTTTTTCCATATGTATGCTAATAGTAATTATTAAAATAATAATTAAATTATTAAATAATTACAATTAAAATAATAGTAATTATTAGAATGAATTAATAAAGGAAAATGCCACATAACTTGAAATAATTATATAAAAACTTTCAAGAGTTTTTAAGTAAATTATTTAGTGGTATTACCCATATTTGCACTGGGAATTATTCTGCCTTTTTATAAATAATTTTATGTAATACCTTCTATTTATCTGTTGCACAGTAGACTTTCATTTGATTAATTTGGTTTCAATAAATAAAGCATATTAGTCAATAATCGTGTTTGATATCTATGTCTATCTAGTGGGTTATATAGCAAAAAAAAAAAAAAAGTCCCAAAATGTTGCAGAAGTCTAGAAAGCATTATATGGTTCTTGGTAAAGACCAGTGAGAGAGAGAGCTACTTTTCCACAGGATTAATAAACCTCTTCTTTTTTTGAAATTACATTTCCAAGTTTTAGCTGGGTGCATCCAGATTTGGCCCCATGACTAATTTACACTTGAAAGAATATGAGTCAAAATAACATATGACTATTTTAGGTCATGTCCTTAAAAGGAATAGATATGCTAAACTTGCTTTTTGTTCCTTCTTTCTGGATTATGAATATGTTGGAAGATCTTGAGAAACCACAATAGGTGGAGAGATCCTACCAGTCCTGAACTGCAAGCCTCCAGACTGTTTTCTGAGGCTTTCCGTCTTATGTTGAAGCTTTGATTTCAGAATCATTTTTTTAAAGATTTTATTTATTTATTTATTTGAGGGAGAGAGAGAGAGAGCATGAGTGGGGGTGAGGGGCAGAGGGAGAAGCAAACTCCCCACTGACCAGGGAGCCCAAAGATATGGGGCTCAATCCCAGGACCCCAGGATCATGACTTAAGTGGAAGACAGACACTTACCTGATTAAGCCAGCTAGGTGCCCTAGGGATCATTTTGTTATAGTAGTACACACTTAACTAATAAGACCACTGAGTATAAGATAAAACTTATAAAAAAAACAAGTTGCATTCAGAATTTTCATACAGAAAAGACACAATCAGTTTTTGAAGTTTTAGGATTTGGAGAACTTTGAAAATATTACCCTGTTGTTTCCTAGCATCTAAAGTAGCCAATGGGAAGCCAGTAACAGTGCCGGGGCACCCAAGAAGAGTTCTAGAACATTTTCCTTCATTATTTCTTTAATAATCTCTCTTCCACCTTTAATCACTTTTCATTGTTTCTGGGCCTTCTGGATTGGTTTTTCATGTCTCCTACATTTTTCTCATATTTCTGTTTATTTTTTTCCCAAACTCCTGAAGTCTAGGGTAGCCAGCAGTAAATCTATAGCCCTTCATTTGAAATCTTAACTCTCATCACGTGAGGACAATGCTCTCTACTTTTTTTCAATGTGTTTTGAAGTGAGTTTCATCACTTTCCACAGACTTATTGCTACTGGTTTCTTACAAGTTAAGAGTTTTTAATGGCCAGCCCTTTTAATGTGCCACCTCACTAGGTTAGTGAGATAATAATAAAACTGGAAATAATAGCTGGGATTTAGTCAACATTTACTGTGTGACTGATTATAAGAATTTTGTGTCTGTTATTCATTTAAGACTTCCAAGAGATGAGTATTTCTAATTACGTCCCTTTACAGATGAGGGAAATGGGGCAAGGAGATGTTAAAGGACTTGCCCCAAGTCACATAGCTAACAGCAGGTTGAGCTGAGAGGTAAACCTTTGAGGTCACACACCCTAAAAGTTTTAATTCCTAGTATACGAATAAAATATTGGTTATCTTTTGTATTTTTCCACAGAACCATTTTGGATATTTGAATTTACTGCTTCAGGTAAGTAGAATTTTGCAAGAAAAAAAATATTGCCTGTGTTTATCTTTGGAGCCCTGTAGGAATCCTTTGAACATTTTATTGGCATATGTTTTAAATAGTTCTACTGCTGAGGAACTTCCTTTGTTTATTTCTCACTCATGACTTCTGTCCATCTCCTTAAGCCTGCTTTTGACCTTTATCTCTTCTTCAAGCTGTAAGAAAACAAGAGGTATTTCAATTTAGCCCTGAAATTCTCATTTGGCTGAGCTGTACCAGAGAAAATGGCCTGATATAGAATAAGCAAAAGGGATTGTATTTAATCTGGGGATTGTTTAATTAAGAATTCTTTTTGGAAACTGCGCAAAAGATGTTAAATTGATTTAGGAAGCTAGGAGGAAGAGTGAGAAGAATACAAAATTAATTTTAACTTTCTCTTTTCCTATCTTTGGAGACTATTGAGTTACTAAATTACTGCCAGAGTGTGTCAATATAAAATGATGCTTCAGAAAGCCGTGTCACCAGAAAGTATATTGAATTATGATGCCTCTAATCCTGGAAGTAGAGATACATAATTGGTAAAATTTTATCCAATGTGTTTGAAATTCATAAAGTTGTTTCAAGTCACTTGATATTTTAAAAAATAACTTTCTTTGATTCTTCTACAGAGTTAAAGATTAAAGTTCATATTTTACTATAAATTTTAGTCTGTTTTTGTTCATTGGTATCAGTTGTAGTAGTTTTATCAATTTTATAAATTAATATTCTCAGAAATGCTATCTAATTCTCTTTTCTTTGCAAGGGATTTGTTGACTTCTGTCTAAGACCTTTTTTTTTTTTTTTTTTGCCTTTACTGAAAACAGAAAACATATTACTGAGAAACAAATGGTAAATTATTACATGATTCTTAGCTAGATCCTCAAAATATCTCCTACTTTCCATTCCCATTTCTTTACATTTTGTGGAGGAAACATTAAGTAATTGTAATATTCATTCGATCACTTCATACTGATGGATGAGACAAACTTTCAGAAAAGCCAGCTGGGAAAAAAAAAAGAAATTAAAAAATGGATAACGGAAATGTACTGAAGAAGTAGGGAAATATTAGAATGTCAGTGAAAGGGACGTGATTATGAAGTGTCATAATCTAGTAATTTCAAAACATAACATTTAAGCACTTTCTGTTTTGTTACTGGTGTGAGAAAATCCATCCAGTGGAGATATAAAATTTAAAAGCCAAACTGGACACTTTGAAAATGAGATCCAAGTGTTTGTGTGAATGTGTGTCTGTGTGTTTTGGGAGAAGTTGTGAAGAATAGTTTCAATCACATGATCTCCATTTTAATTTTATCCACATGACCTGGGATCCTACAGGGACCCCTTAAGAAGAGAGAAGTAGGTTGGTGCAGGTGTCAGAGCAAGATCAAAGGACAACTGGCCATCTTTTAAAAAAATAAAACAGGAAAATAACAATCTGGAACCAAGTATTTAAGTGCTTTGATAGTGACACCTACTTCAATGAAAGCCTTTTGTGAATTTGTGATCCACGTTTTATAAAAACTTACAAATATACTTGTATGTTAAAAATGATCAGTTACCCATCAGGACATGTGAAATAATACGAAAATTGCTATAATACTTAAAAAGACTCATGAAGAGATCTGTTTTCAAGAGTCAAAATTATTGTAAGAAATATTACCTGTATGTACAATTTATCTTTTTGGAGACAAAGATAAACAAAAACATTGTTCTTGGAGCTTACATTTTGGAGGGGAAGCTGATATTATGCAACTAATTAAATTAATGAATTATAATTTAAAATGTGATAAGTTTAAAGAAAATTTAAAAAGTCAGTTCTGGAAAAGTACTAACAGACAAATCGGACATAATATGGAAAACTGAAGATCTATGAGATCAGAGGACTGAGTAAGGTTAACCAAGTGACGGTGAGGAGCAAAAAGAGAATTCTATATCGAGGGATCCGTACATGTAAGATCTCTGTGGAGAAAGGAAGCTTGGAAAGAAGAGAGTGATTGGTAAAGAGAGAAGAGAGTGAAAGAGGAAGAAAAAAAGCTGGAGATATTGGCAAGAACCAGATACACAAATAATAGTGCCCTGTTTGCCATATTCAGGATTTCGGCCATTATTTTAAGACAACAGAAAAAAAGAAAAAAAATATTTTAATGGGGTTGTGTAAAGGAAGGAGGATTACAGGTGCTAGGATCAAATTTACATTTTGAAAAATAACCTTACCATAGAGAACAGGTTGGGCAGAGACTAGAATAAATTTTGGGAGGCCAGTTATTGTGGTAATCCAGGTGAAAGATGAAGATAAATCTGATTAGAAGAGAAGCAGTAAAGTTGGAGAGAAATTATAGAATTTAGAAACAATTGAGCTCGGTCAATTCCTTTGATGTGAGAGGTGATGAGATGGGATATGTTAAGCATCCTTGACTGCAGGTTAGGTTTAAGGACTTGGATGGGATGTTGCCGTTCACCAAGAGAGTGAGTACTGTTAAGAGTATCAGGTTAGTGTGAGTAGGATCTTGCTTCTCCTTGGAAATAGTGACTTTGCAGAACTGTTGAGAAATTCACATGGCCTGTTCCATAGGTGTCTGGAGCTTTAGAGATAGAAATTGTGAGGTATTAATTTAGAAACTATGGCAATGGGTGCGATTTGGCTAGAGAAAGAACATAGTGTGAGAAGAGAAGGGAATTAAAAGTAAAGCAAGATACATTTAATGGCTGGATTCAGGATAATGAGATCTCAGAGGTGAAAAAGAGGGAAGTATCAAATATGTAGGAAGAAAACAAAGAATATGATTTAGGGAGGACAAGGAAAAGAGAACTGAAAGAAGTGAGTAGTCAAGACTATTAATGACTGAGGAATGAAAAAGCAGGGCTAAAATTAATTGTTACGGGGTGCCTGGCTGGCTCAGTCTGTGGAGCATGGGGCTTTAGATCTCAGGGTCAAGTCCCATGTTAAGCATGGAGATTACACACATACATAAATATTTTAAAAAATTAAAGACATTTAAAAATAAATTTAGTCATTACATTTAGTGACAGGATCACTGTCAATCTTAGGAACAATTTTGTTGTTGTTGGCATATGTTTTTTCTCTCCTTTAAGTAAATATATAGCAGGGGGATTGTTGGTCATATGTTTAACTTTCTAAGAAATGGCAAGACTTTTTCCAATGCACCTGAATCTAATATCCCACAAAAACATATGAGAGTTCCAGGGGTCCCACTTCCTCCCACTTTCCCACTACTATACCTGGTAGTGTCAGACATTTTAACTTTTTAATAACTTTTTGGGGTAACATTGGCAAACCATAAATACACACATTGTAAAATCATATTTAAAAGTAGGTACCTAAGAATCTTGGGACACTGGAAAAAATAAATTAAATTAAAACAAACAAAAAAATAAAAAGTAAAAATAGGTACCTATGTAAATATTTAAATTGTACAATTTAATACTTTGACATAGGTATACCCCTGTTAAGTCATTACCACAATCGAGATAGAATACATGTACATCACCCCAAAGATCCCTTTGTGCTCTCCCTCTCTCCCACTACTCCCTGACTCCACCACCCTAGCAGCCACTACTTTATGTCGCTCTGTGTTAGTCTGCATTCTCTAGAATGCTGTATAAATAGACTGTACTTACGTGGTAGTTCCCATTGTCTTTTTTGAAGTACTATCAATAAGTCTGTGCTAAGATTGTAATTGTTTACAAACTCTGTATAAAAATTGTGTATGAACTAAGCTTGAAAGCATTTCCATATTCTTCCTTGATAGACATAACTTTAAGGTATTATTATATGGCTTGGAAAAATTACATATGTATATTTTAGCCAGACACCTCTGGTTATATACATTGGTCTATTATTATTTTGGGAAATTATAAAGCATATTGTAACAAATACCCTTTTAATGGAAATTCATACACATCATGTGAGGTATAAAGACTTTCATATTTTGCCATCACTAAAAATATATTTAAAGCTCTTGAAATATATTGCTAAGTTCACTCCTGAGACAGTAAACTAATTTACAGTCTTAGCTATGGGAGTGCCAAATTATGCATACCCTCAGCGATGCTGCGTAGTTATCATAAAAAAAATAAAAGGATTTGTCCACTGGTAAGCAAGAGTACTATTGGTGGTGAGACATTTTTACATTACATTTTCTAGTGGAAAAAAGCACATTTCAAAATATTATATGTGATATGTATTCATATAATGATTTCATAAAATGTTTTTATGAGTATAAATGTGAATAAATATCATAAGAATAGAGGTATTCAAAATATGTGTCTGTGTGTTGGATGTTTATAAATGTAGATTTGTTTTATCCTTAATTTTTAATTTTCTAATTCTACTGTCATATCCATGTATTGTTTTGGGAATAATTTGAAATCAGTTCTTTGTTTTAATTAAAAATCTAACTTTTGCCAAACCATATTATTTAAAATCAGAATGCAAAACACTTTATATTGGTCTTCTGCCTGTACAAGTCAGTGCAGACATTTTGTTTTTTCATAGATGGGAAGGGTAGGCGTGGGGAAAGGAATAACTGGTAAAAAGAGAATAATGGAGAGAAGGGACAGGAAGATTGCATTCAGGAATATTATTTTATGAATTAGCTGGAGAAGTTAGTGATCATAGACCTATCTTAACTTTTATAACAGCCATCATCATTCTATTTCATTGTAGATGAAATAATTCATGTGGCTCACAAAATATTTTTAAATTCTTTTGATTGTCTTAAGTTTCACATTTGTTGTTGTTTTTTAAAATATGTGTTATGATGGACTTAATCAGAATAATTCTTTTTAGGGGTTTGTTTGTTTTTAAGATTTTATTTATTTATTTATTTGAGAGAGAGAGATAGCAAAAGAAAGCATGAGCAGGGAGTGGGAGGGAGAGGGAGAAGCAAGCTCCCCACTGAGCAGAGAGCCAATGTGGGGCTTGATCCCAGGGCCCCAGGATTATTACCTGAGCCGAAGGCAGATGCCTAACTAACTGAGCCACCCAGGCACCTCAAGAATGATTCCCTTTGTTAATGGTTTCAAAACATATTACTTTACACTTAGAAAGTTTTATCTTCTCTTCTTCAATTCAAAGTAATGATGGGAAATCTAGGTCTCATTAGTGTTTGTGCTTTTCAGAGAAAGCATAACATAAATCACATTATGAAATTTTCAATATTACACATTTTAATTAATTACATGATTTGACTTTAAGCAATACATATGAAAGTCTTTATGGATGAAAATGTTTCATATTCTTAAGAAAGTTTGGGATATTCTTCTTTCTTATAATTTACGTAATTTAATGAGAAATCTCATTCCTATTATTGAATGTTAAATCTGTTTTTGGATGATTTGGTATTAGTCAAAAAATGAATCTATTTAAACTTTTTATACTATATGATATATAATTTTAATAAATAAGATAAAGATAAATATAGTTACTTTTTCATGATTTATTGTTATGTCAATCATTTGATCAAATTATTTTACATATAAGAAGATAAAAAAAATGGAATTCTATTGTGTAAAAGTCATATTATCCTGTCATGGATATAGTAAGCATGAAAGGGGCTAGAGATTTTATTTTTCAAGTTTTAAGTTGCTTAAATAGTAGCTAATAACATCCCCAAATAAAGATAAATGACTCTTTTTAAAAAAAATTTCAGTTACCTGCCTTTTTTCTTTCCAAATTTTTGCACGTGCTCTTTTATCTCAAACAGTGATCACATTTTCTGAGATTAAGTTTTGAACATCCAAGACTAGACTCTCCAGGTAAATTTCCCTTATAACCACAATGCCTGAAATACCTAGCCCATAATATAAAATATAGTAGGTGCTCAATACTTGTTTATTTAGTAAGTGAATCATTGCTTTGTAGAGGAGTAAATTGAAATACAAAGGATTTAACATAATCTGATTGTTTTTTAACTAAGATTACAAATTTTTTTTTTAAAGATTTTATTTATTTAACAGAGAGAGAGAAAGAGAGATCACAAGTAGGCAGAAAGGCAGGCAGAGAGAGAGGGGGAAGCAGGTTCCCTGCTGAGCAGAGAGCCCGATGTGGGGCTCGATCCTAGGACCCTGAGATCATGACCTGAGCCGAAGGCAGAGGCTTTAACCCACTGGGCCACCCAGGCGCCCCAAGATTACAAATTTTTTGATGCAAAGGTTATAGATAGAAATAGTAATAAAATTTCTAGAGTTTCTTAATTTCTCTAATTTGGCCTCTTTCTGAAGATTAAAATTTGGGGGGAGTCTTCATTTATGAACTGTTCACTGCTCAGATAAGTTAAAGGAAGACATACATACTGTTAATGAGGAGGGATTCTACATTGTCTTGGCTGTTCTCACTTTTGTCAAGTCATCCTTAATTTCTAACTTTTACTGTATAAAGTTTAGATGGAGAGGAAGATAGATATAGTAGAATTATAATAGATGATATATAATATTCACACACACACCTCATTTTCAAGGTTGTGATAAAGAACTGTTACTCTATCCAAAAAGACAAGAAGTGTTGACTGAGAACATGGAATTATTGCATTAGCTATGTAGGTATAGAATATATTTATACTCTTGCCAAATATAATTATTATAAGTGCAAGTTGGTATGCTCTAAATTTTAGGTTTTTATAGAACAAATTCAACTCCGCACCATAAATGAAAGTGGGCCCTCCTCTGAGCCACAGCCAAAGCCCTGAAGTGAAAGCTGCTTTTTCCTCCATTTCTTCTATATTTCGTACTTCTGTATATTTCTTGTTTTGGAGGTATTCTCAGAGCCTCCAGGGTATTGTCACTTTGTCACATTTATTAAGGACATTGGCAGGTTTTTCACAGTCCTTCCAAAGTCATCTAGGGCCATCATATTGGATGATTGCAACATGTGTGTAAAATGGGGATCAATTATTACCTGGTCTTAGAGTTCCTTTGTCTCTTTAACTTCAAAAAACACATTTTCTCCCTTCTGCTTGCACTTTCATGTTGTCTCACCTTGAACTTATTATCACTGTGATCACCCCATGTCTGAAATCTTTAACTGTAATTTTAATCTATAAACTTTAACTGTAATCTTTAATGTCCATTTTCTTAATGAA
>CM053604.1:84385270-84469176 GCA_028646535.1 Procyon lotor
GGGATCAATTATTACCTGGTCTTAGAGTTCCTTTGTCTCTTTAACTTCAAAAAACACATTTTCTCCCTTCTGCTTGCACTTTCATGTTGTCTCACCTTGAACTTATTATCACTGTGATCACCCCATGTCTGAAATCTTTAACTGTAATTTTAATCTATAAACTTTAACTGTAATCTTTAATGTCCATTTTCTTAATGAAATCTACTATTCTTTCATTTTCTCTGCTCTTCACTCTACTCCTCAACCTTAAGAACTCTTAGTGTTCTTGACACACTCCATTTTCTTTAACAGTTCTTGCCTGGTTTCCTTTTTCTTTTTTCTGAGCTTAATCCCATAATAAATCATTTAGACTATGGTCTTGTTGGAACATTTAATGTTCATGCACCTATGTCAACCTTCTATGAAATATGGCCAAAAAATAGGCAAAATGTTTAGACCTATCCTGGTACAAAAAAGTTTTGATAGAAATTCCTCTAATATTAATTACATTTTCTTTAACATCAACACCAGTGCTGCTTTATAAAATTTTACTTCTTTTGACCAGTAAAGTTGATCATTCCTTATACCAGTACTTCAAACCTTCACTCTTTCCTCAGACCCTGCAGCTTCAAACCCTGCTTATTCTTGGTAGATAATTTTGTTTCCCATCAGCTCAATATGTTTTGGGAATTTTGCTCACCTCCTCCACCTTGCTTCTTCCCATTGCCCACAAAAGTCCCTCACACTTATTTATGCCTGATATCATTAAGTTCTTTCATCTAGTGTTAGAGGGATTAGTGTCCCTCCTTTAATTTTGCCCCTGATCTGAATCTCTCTTAAATCATCAGGGACTTTGCTTCACCTTCTTTTACTCTTGTATTTCTTTCCCACCAAATCTATTTCATATATCTTCATTCAAAATATCCAATTTTAAAAAAGATTTTATTTATTTGAGAGAGAAAGAGCAAGAGAGCGAGAGAGAGAGCGTGTGCACAAACAGGGGGAGCAGCAGAAGGAGAGAGAGAAGCAGACTCCTTGCTGAGCAGGGAGCTTCATGTGGGGCTTGATTCCAGGACCCTGGGATATAACCTGAGCTGAAGGCAGACACTTAACCTACTGAGCCACCCAATTGCTCCCAAAACATCCATATTGAACTCCTCTCCTTATTCCCTCTTCCATGGTTGCCAGTTGATTTCTCCTTCAGCCGAACTTCTCTCTAGAACAAATTCTCAGTTGTCCTCATGTAGTTTACTGGTTTATTATAAGGGATACAACTCAGAAACAGCCAAATGGAATAGGCGCATAGAGCAAGTTATGGGGAAGAGAGAGGATATGAAGCATTCATTATCTCTTCAGGTGAGCCACCTTCCCAGCATCCCCATGTGCCTCACCAAGGCTTTTCCATGTGTGTTGCCTTCAAACATAAACAAGTTCAAAATAAGCTCACCCACATTCATGGGAAGGCAGACTTCATTAGACCACTCTTGGCTTCCAAAAGATGGGACTTGGTCGTTATACCAAAAGTACAGCGTCTTTGCCAGGATAAGTGAGTAAGAGAGGTTGGGGGGCAGAAAGGCTGCTGGGGACCAGCTTAGAGCCTATGAACAGCCATGTGGTGCAGGTGGGAGGAGGTTAACACCAGGAATTGTTTTTGAACTTGCCCTCTTTTTTCGACCTTATTTTGGCAATTGAGCTGCTGAGGATCACAAATCAAGCAAGAGAAGAAACCATAGCTTAGTTACAAGAAGTAGAGAGATGATTCAGGAAACAGTGGATCCAGCAAAGTTAAAGGAAATAAAAACAGACAAAATCTTCCGTGAAGGCAATGGAGAGGCACCTCATTACTGAGTTGGGTCCAGCTGTGATATTTTTCTAGAAAATTTTGACTTGCCTATACATGCCCCTCAAAGTACTCTGTATGAGATTCTAGATGGTTTAAGAGGTAAATGGAGGAGAAACCCTATTTCAATTTTTACTCCAAAATTAGATTACATCTATATTGCCTGGGACTTTGTCATGTTTAGTACAAATAAATTCAGGTAGTATAAAATACATTGCTAGATTAGATTAGTATGGAAGGGACTCAGTACAAGATACAACTGGTCCAAATATCAACCTAGTTTTTACTACATTGCCTCAGTTTCCTTAATGTTATCAATCTTGGGAAGCTTAAAGAAAAATATAGTTAGTAAGCCCAACAGGTTGAACTCATCACAAAATATATTAGAAGAGCCCTTTCGTGTATTGCCCCAGAAACATGAACAGCAAGGGAAGCAGTGTGGATTCATGGTTCACTGCAAAACCCTGGAGTCTCATTTTCTAGGTTTGAATCTTGCCTGTGATAGTTAATAGCTGTGTGAATTTCAGCAAGCCCCACAACATGCCATTCTCAGTTTTTTCATTTGTAGAGATAGGATAATAATAGTATGTATCTCGTGGGGCTCACATGTGCATCAAGTGAGACACTGCAAGGGAAGTGCAGAGAAAGGAGCCTGGACCATGGGATGTAATCAGTTAAGGTTGGTTAATGTCATTATTAAGGACTTGTGGGAGGCACTTTTCTATGTATCCCGTGTGATCCCTCCACACATTCTGAAAGCTGTAGTGCCATCCCTGAGCATTACTAAAATATCTAATTGAACAGAGCCTCTTGATTTCATTAGTATCCCCAGTCCTCTTTATGTGCTAAAGTCTCTACCTCAAATTGATATTCTCTTGCTTCATCGCCAACCCCCCTGTGGGAAATAATTCGTATTCATAAAAGAGAGGCAACATTGTGTTTTGCTCTTAGAGCAATGAGAAAAATATCCCTACCTCCAACCACATTTGTATACAGACAGCTTATAGTACAAGTGCCAGGGGACAAGAAATAGCAAACATTTGGCTTGCAACAGTAATGATATTAATATACCAGCTAAGCAACTGACTTCTAATAACCCTTTGGTACAAATATTTTGTGTCCCTTAATCCTGCCTAAAATTTTGATTTTCCATATTCAATATTCATGTCTCCACTTCAAAGGCATTCTTTTCTTGATGAGTAGTAACTCACTGACCATAGTTCTCTCTACATATCAATGATAGAATATAACTAATATTTAATGAGTTTAAATATTAATTTGAAATTTAATATTCCAAATTTATTATGTACCATTCATTGCACTAGGTGCTTTACATTCTGTATCTCATTTAATCTGAGAGGAAACTATTTGATGTTTAATCAACAAATTTTCTAGATGAGAGGAAACTGTCTTAATCCCACAGGTGACTTGCCTTAATGTTCACACCTAATTTAACCTGAGATATTTGGTGGCTATTAGAAAGTTGGGTTGGTTCTAAACTCCTTTGATTTCAAATGTATTCTAAAATGTTTTATTTTTTTAAAGATTTTATTTATTTGAGAGAGAGAGAGAGAGCATGAATTGTGGGGAGGAGGAGAGGGAGAAGCATTTTAGAGGGGAGCCTTACGTGGGGTTCTATCCCTGGTCCCTGAGATCATGACCTGAGCCAAAGGCAGATCCTTTCGTGACTGAGCCACACAGGCACCCCTCTAAAATGTTTTAAATGTTAGATATTTTAGACAGGTTATTTTCACTCAGGGCTTCTATGTCAGGCTACTTTTATTTTCTAGTACATCTAGGATTTTTTGGATTAATATGCTGGTTATAAGTTTCTTACTACAAAAATTAAATTATGGTCTGTTTATAAGTCCACATCCAAGGAAGTGAGAAGTATTTATCCAATCTTGCATATTATGCAGAAAAGTGAGGTAGGCCTAAGTGTAATTATGCTCTAAGAAGGTAAGAATATTTATCAAGGTTATCACCTTGTTGTCAAAAGTTAAGTGTTATTGGGTTTTATTTATATGTTTATATATATTTGAGCTAAATCCATCACTTCCTTCTAGATATCTTGGCATTTTGAGCAGCATGTGGCTAGGACTGAAATACCAAAGCAGAACGCGCACGTTGTACTTTTTCAGGCTACCATGTTTCATGTCAAAGTCAACTTGCTAATAATTGCTCTAAAAAAAAGGTATTTGTGATCATTTAAATGTGTAGTAAAATGCATGTGGTAAATGAAAACAGTTTCTAATTTTTATGTGATGACAAGAATAATATACATATATTTTTAAGAATAATATGTATTTATTATAAGGACATCAAATAATGTAGACAATATAAAGAAGCAAGTAAAATTGCTACAGATTTCTCTTTTCAGAGCTAATGTTGTTAATATAATGGTGAAACTTCCAGTTTCATTTTTCTCTCTTCTTCTGTCTCTGTCCATTAGGTCTGTCTGTCTGATTCTGCATATGTATGTGAACTGTTTCATAGCTAGCATTTTCTTTCATATAAAAATATGGAATATTTCCCTCCAAAAATAGAGATGATCATCATAATGTTCAATGGCCACATAGTATTGCAATACACATGAAAAGACCACAGTCCCCTCTATGAATGAGCATTTATTTTGTTTCTAATTGTTTGCTATTAAAATAGCACTGGGATTAAAAAAAATCTTACAGAGTCTGTGGCAGACAGGATGATAGACTTCCAAATAGCTCTACTTCCTAATCCCTGGAACCTTTGAGTATGCTACCTTACACCGTCAAAGAGACTCTGTTGATGTGATTAAGTTAAGGATTGCATGATGAACTGGTATCCTGGATTTTTCAGCTCAGTATGCTTATGAGAAGGAAATGAGGGAACTAGTGTCAGAGAAGGAGACAGGATTAAGGAGAGATAGAGAGAGGGAGTTGAAGATACTGTGTTGTTGGCTTTGAAGATGGAAGGAAGGAGTCATGAGCAAAGGGATGCAGGCAACCTCTAAAAGCTAGAAAAAGCAAAGAAAGTACAGAAAGAATGTAGCACAGCTGACACCTTGATTTTAGTTCCGTAAGCCCATTTTAGGACTTCTGATGTTCAGAACTCTAAGGTCATACATGTGTTGTTTTCAACCACTAAGTTCGTAGTAACTTGTCACAGCAGTGATAGGAAACTAATTCAGTGCATCTCTTTGGACTCAGTCCAGTTAGGATAAATGCTCAGAAGTGAGATTACAAGTTCAAACCCATTTTAAACTTGTTGCATATCAACAAATTTCCTCTAAAGATTTCTAACTACACACGGTATGGTTTTTCTCTCCCCATTCTCCACGTGTCCCAACACCATCTATGGTCTTTTTCATCTATACCATTGAAAAATACTTTTTAAAATCATTTTTTAAAAGATTTTATTTATTTATTTGACAGAGAGAGAGACAGTGAGAGAGGAAACACAAGTGACAGTGAGGGAGGGAACACTCCCTAGGCGGAGTGGGAGAAGGAGAAGCAGGCTTATGCCTGATGTGGGGCTTGATCCCAGGACCCTGGAATCATGACTTTAAAGTCATTTTTGATTAATGTTTAGTAATGATTATCAAAGTCTGACAAGCAACAGTGCTTATTAAAGTTTAAAGTACATGAGAACCAATAAGGATCTTTTAAAAAGGCAGATTCTGATTTGGTGGGTCTGGGATGGGGCCTTAGATTCTGCATTTCTAATAGATTCCCATGTGACGCCTATGCTGCTGGTTCTTGGGGCTCACATAGGAAAGCAGGGTATAGAATTTAAGATTTTTTATTTATAGGAGGTGTTATTGAACAATAATTAAGATCACAGACTTAGGAGTCAGACAAATCATGTCCCTACTCTGTTACTCTGTCATTATGTAAGTTTGGATGTGGGACTTTGTGAGTGTCAATAATCTTATCTGCAAAACTAGGATTAGAATGCATATATAATTAGGATTATATACATTTTTGTGATAATCCAATAATATGGCACATCTCATTTCTTTAGCACAAAGCTTGGAACTCTTCAGTTATTGTCTTGTTATTATTATTGGCTGCATCAATTGAGTTGACTCTATGCTTCCATCAATTTCTCTTGGAATATTCACTTTTTCTTGTTGCAGATCCTCTTGCATGTTTTAGACGTCAACTCTTTCTTTTTTTCCATTTTTTGGGTAATACTTTCTCTTAAATTTTTAAATATGTGTTTTAACTTTGTGGAATATTTCACAATTATGTGGTCAAATTGATCAATGTTTTTTCTACCATTTTTTCTACCATTTAAAATTTTACCAATTTTTATAAACCAAATTTATACATAATTGGTTCTCTTTTTGGTCTATTTTATTTAACTGTTTAGTCCATTTATCTCTAATTCAATACTGAACATTTAATTACTCCAACTTAAATTATGTTTTAATATTCAGTAGTTCAAAATTCACTCTTAATATCTTTATTTTAAAATTCTCCTAATTCTAAGGGTGTGGTATTTCATACAGATTTCAGGGAAAAAACTTGTCATAGCCTCTTTTTTATATTTTCAAATAATATCAAGATGTCTTTCTTCTGTTCTTACTATAGTCACTTTTTTTAATAGCACTGGTGCTAATTTATCCATATGTTATCTTAAAATAAGCCTGTGGATAGACCTTCTGGAGCTGGTCACAAATTGGAAAATTAATGAATAAATAATGGCTATATTAATATTTAAATTTGGGGTAAATTATATAGTTAACTAGGAAATAATTAGGAGACACTGTAGAATATGAGGTACTTTGAGCTCATACTGTATGCTGGTGAAAATTTATATGGCTTGGCACCTGGTGTCAAAGTATGAGCTTCTTTCAACAGTTTCGTGAATTCCGTAGAGTCCCTGTGCCCTTCATATTGGAGGGGTTATAGCACCAGAAATCGGGCCCATCTTTGGTGGTAACATTTGCTATCTTTGAAGAGTTCCAGGATCCTGTTGTACTTTCTGTGATGAACACCAGAGCTTTTAATTCAGAAATCAAGTTCTCTATAGCTTTAACTAATTCCAGTGAACAAAGGAGCTATAGCTCACAGACGACTGAGGAAAAAAAAAGTATTGAGTATTAACCATAAACCACTTAAGATGCCAGAGAGATCTTTGCTTCCCCAAATTAAGTGTAACCTGAGCATACTAATTAAGTTGGTATAAACTGTGACCTCTTGCGGTGGTGTTTTTGGCATTGTTTTATTAGACGTATGCTCAGTGTCTCTGGCTACAGGTTAGTAAAGGGACTTGTCACTATCCGCAGACAGATGTGGCAAGAAACTGTTTTCCTGGCAATTTTGATGCATTGTGAAAATTCAGGTAATGGAACTGTTTCACTGCTAATCTGCAGGGTTTTGGCTTTTGGCTTTTCCAAAAAGCCTCCTTCTGTTTGTTTAAGGTACAACATTATTTGTACAATTCAAATAGAACTTTTTTCTTAATGACGTCTTTGTAATTATTTTTTTTACTTCATTTGCAAGATAAAAAAAAAAAACTCCTTTCATGTGCCCAAGCAAACCAGGAATCCCTGAAGTGAAGGGAAACAGCATTCTTGAATTTCTGTGTCTCTCTCTCTTTTTTTTTTAGTAGAATGGTCTGTTCTGTGGAATGGCAGGTTTTTGTGCCATTTCAGATGGTGTTGCATGTGGCAGAATAGGCCCCATTCACGTTTTCTGTGGGACAATTTGCAAAGGCAGCGTGCTGTGGGAAGCTTTTTTAAGAGGGGGTCTATAGGGGCGGGCAAAGGGCTACACAACACCTGTAGCAAGATGCAATCTGTGCAGGACTCAGAGCTGATTTTACACTTTGTTTTATTCCCCATAAGTATTCAGCATATGTTCCTTTCTTTGAAAAATAAAGGGCTCCCTCAGATGGTACATATCAAGTGAGCTCAAGGAGGTTAATAGATTAACTCCAATCAATCTAAGCGTTCCCCCGTGAGACTCTAATGCTGGTTATTCACTCCCCTTGTTATGATGATGTTCATTTTATTAAAGCTTATAGCTCAATAGTCAGAGCGCGCGTGATCTATTTACTGTGAAAATCTTTCCTCATGCCTTCTTTTCTCAGGAAGAAAGCACCAGTAAAATGGTAAGCATTCCCTTTACAAGACTTGTGGTGAATCTGGAATAACAGAAATAGGTTTCCCATTTTAAGTAGCCAGAGCGGACGTCTAATCTTTTCCCGGGTCTGGTGGTACATTCTGCTGGCTGAAATTTTCAATGCAGTGTTTCTAAGCCCCAAGTCCCTGCCATGTTCCTTTCAGTTTCCTTTTCCTCCCTTCTACTTCTAAATTAGAACAGTTGGGTCTGCCCAGAGACACGTACAGTAGTGATGCTCTGTGATTCAAGTCAAAGAATGTTTAGTCTGGGTCCCACAAAGGCCCACGATTCCCAGCACAGAAACGCACACAGCAAAGCAGGGAGAGAGCAAACATGGCATCAAAGAAAACTCGTGAATATAGACACCACTATAAAAACTAACTCTGTGTTAGCCCAAGAAAGAAAGAAATGACAAGGGTTTTGAATGCTAAAATATAGAGGGTTGTATGAAAGGGAGGGAAACATACACAAAGTAGATGGACTGAATAAAAGTATTTATCTT
The DNA here is from genome assembly GCA_028646535.1 of Procyon lotor. Taxonomy (NCBI): domain Eukaryota; kingdom Metazoa; phylum Chordata; class Mammalia; order Carnivora; family Procyonidae; genus Procyon; species Procyon lotor. The sequence goes on from CM053604.1 coordinate 84,393,702, forward strand.
TAAACCACACAAGTCATGGTAATTAAATTAGGTCAGGCTGGTTACAACGCTACAAAAAGCAGGCTGTAACTAATTTCAAAAGGAATAGAAAAGACCTGAAAAAAAACCAGATTGACGGCTCCTTAGTTTTTTGTTTTCATCCAATCAAGGCAACCCGACATCAAAAAGTGGGAAGAGAAATCCTGATTTGCAGGAAATTTGTCTCATCACAGAATATAAACTGCAGATATATCCAGGATAGCTTGGGACTTTGGGAAATTATTATTGGTTCTAAGAGAAAAGAAAGCTGTATTCACATACGAATTTCACCATTAAAACAAAACAAAACAAAACAAAACAAAACAAAACAAAACAACTGACCAAAACTCTGCTCCCTAAGTAGCTCAAAGCCTATTACAGATGTTACATTTTCCTTATTCTTTGTATCACATAGAGATGTTTGCAGCCTCAGGATCATCTGCAGTCACTTGTTTAATACAGCTCTCCGAGCATTATATAAAGAGGAGAACATAATGAGAATTTTCTTTCAAATTGTCTCTTTAAAAGACCACTTACTGATGCCTATTCAAATGACTTTAAAAATAGTATCAAATATTTACTTTGAAGGTAGAAGTGCCAAGCTATAAAGGACATTTGGCACATAAATTGAGGGATGGGAGGACATAACTCAAGGAGACCTTTATCTAGAGCCCATTCTGTAGTTTTATTTATTTATTTTTAAATTTTTTATTATTATTTTTTCATTCTGTAGTTTTAAAAGGAAGTTTAAAATGTGTCCCTTTCTTCCTTCCTTTCTTGAAAAAAAATTAGCAAAACATATGAGAGATTTTTCTTAGCTTCATTGAAGTAGGAAAATTGCTGAATACCAAAATTAATAATGCAAAGAAACCATAATACAGCTGCCTATGAAAATCTCAAATACATCTTCTATCCTCTTCATCGGAGAATACGTTCCATTCTCTTCATGTATCACTGGGGAGATATGAATCAGGGTATTCAGTGGGTGTGCAAGTGTGGAGACAGACTGAGCAATGGAAGGAGCTGTGCTGTTTCATGGATTTAAGGTAGTCACTCCCCTTTCTGTACCATGGACAAAAGCATGTCTTTTTTTTTTTTTTTTTTTTAAGATTTTATTTATTTATTTGACAGAGAGAGAGAGAGATCACAAGCAGGGAGAGTAGCAGAGGGAGAGGGAGAAACAGACTCCTCCCTGAGCAGGGAGCCAGTGGTGGGGCTCGATCCCAGGACTCTGGGATCATGACTTGAGGAAGGTGGATGCTTAACCAACCGAGTCACCCAGGTGCCCCCAAAAGTCTGTCTTTAGCTGCTATGATACAAAGACCTTTTTTCTTATTCCTATAATGCTCTGCTCCTCAGAAACTTAGATTTAGGCAAGGAATGCTGGTATAGGTAAACACACCTGATATCATAACTATATTTAAACAAACATAGTTTCACCTTTTAGATGGTTAGATGGAGCGTGGTTAGGACTTGTGCATCTTCTAGAGGTCTTTCCTGAAGTGTGATTTGGTGATTTCACTGGGATGGACTAGTGACAGTTGCTGTTTACGACACTGAATTGCAGAGTGGGGAGCATGAACATACGTATCCATGAAGCAGAAATGCCATTGTTACTCTCAGGAAGGACTGAGGTATAAACAGTGTGGTAGGAAAGGCCTGTATAGGAAACCAGTCATTTCGATTTTGTGATGGCTACTGATGGCACTATCATCAAATGAGCTTTACTTTTGTTGAATCTCATGCCTGCATCAAGAGGAAGCAGTGGGAAGGATGCTGAGGAGGCCTACGCTGCTCTATGAATTCCCCCATATTGTGTCAATGGTGTGGACCCGAGCCTCCATGAGAGCATGGCTCTCTTGGGATCGTGAAAGTTCTTGCTGGTGTCCCTCTGGAGTAGTCTTTTTACTATCTAGAGATCTCAGCAAGGTCTATGGTGTCCGTCAGGATACTGGCAGAGACGTCTGTGGTCCTCTTGGCAGGAGGCCGTTGCTGATTTCCCATCCCATAGATGTGCACAGGGCCGCGTCTATCTCAAATAACCCTTTGAGCCTAGACTACGTGCCTACTTGCTAAGTTTTGTTTTGTAGGAAAAGCAACATGATAGAAGAAGTGCATCAAGGCAGAAAGGGGTGGATTTGCAGAAGGAAGAGGGAGGGCAGGCCAGGGAGAAAGATGAGGAAATTGAAAGAGACAGAATGTTTTGGAAAACGCGCAGAACAAAGGAGCTAACCTGACCCGTGCCCTCTTGTGAAGGTCTGCATCAGTGGTAATGAGGTTCTGTTGTTGGGTATTCAGCCTTGTAAATGGGAGCAGCCGAGAGCCCAGAATGGGGGTGGGTGGACCAGAGTTGAAGGGGAACCATCTCCCTTACCCGACTCCCTGACCTCGGGCTGCCTGGAAACCATTGAGCACACCCGCAGTTCCAACGCTGAGATGGGAGGCAGTTTAATTGCACAGCCAGGGCACAGTGAAAAGCCTTTTCTTTTTAAAGGTAACTCATGGAATTAAATTAGTCATTTAACCTTAGACTTAATGTATAAATCTAGACAATATGAATACAGGTAGGATAGTCTTCTAGGAACCCGACGAGAATGCAAAGTACAAAGAGCCTCCTCACCAGAAGAACAGTTCTTTATTATGAAAACCACAGTATGACCCCTTTGTTACTGTCTCCAGAAATTTCTTTGAAGTTGTTGTTTTTTTTAGCCACTGAAATATTCTATATTTTGATGGATCTCAGGGTTAATTTAATCTAACAGCCCAAATAAGACTCGACAAACACAACCGGGCTAGAATGACTAGCTTGGTGTCATTAGGTATTTGGCTCAATCTCCTGGAACCTCAGTTTCCGTGTTTGACACATCGTAAGTACTCAATAAATGTTAGCTACTATGATAATGGGACTCTTAAGAAATTATAATTTAGATCATGATATTAAACACTTTTTGGTTTTCAGTCTTAGATTGGGAGGTGATTTGTGGCAAGGACCAGGTTTCATTTATCCCCTTGTTACTAGCTCTTACCACAGTACCTGGTGCTTAGAAGGAGTCAGTGGATGGCTGAATGACTGAACGGAGGAATGAAGGAAATAAAAGTTGTTTTGTACTCAGAGATTTATCTTTTCAGTTGAGTGATGGCTATGCTTTCAAAAGATTAAGCAGAGTTTTAAAGGAATGCAAGTTTTAGACACACTTTCAAAAAATAAAACTGGCTCAAAACCTCAAATGAAATTTTCAACACATCAGTAACTGTGATCTCCTTTAATTTAAAACACTCTTTGCAATTTTAACTCCATTAATTTCCAAAGTTTCTTGGAATGCTGCTCCACTGTGTGATCACTTAGCTTTTACCAGGTGTTTTGAATTGAATCCTTATAGTTTTTCATCATGAGATGGCACAAGATATTTTTGTTACTTGGATAACTCTCAAAGAATAGAAAACTTGTGAAAATGTTATACTAGGGTCCTCCAAATTTTTGTGGTCAAAAATATGTATTTTGTTTCCTCATAGTATGTACTGTTACTACTACTGTGTTGTCCTAAACAGTAATTCTATATTTAACTATATTTAAATATTGAAGGCAGTGGTTCTCAACTTAGGATTAGATTTTATTCTAATAAATTCTATTTTATGTTGATTTCCCGGAACATGCAGCAGTTGTTTCCAAATAAATTACGATCTGTGATGAGTATTGAGTTGCTCTACCTTGTGAAAAAAACTCTTTGGTTATTAATAAGGTGGGATTGACAGGGGTATTGTGGTGTTTGAGAAATAAGGACAGTGGGCGCAGACCAGTTCTGTTGTCGTCCAGGCTCTGTGAGCACTAGACATCTGACCTTAGACAAAACAATGATCTATAATTATGCTCAACAAATGGTCTCAACTTCAAATGAGTTTTAAGTCCCATGTATATACATAAAAGTACACAAAACTTAAGCGTACACCTAGATGAATTCTTATAAGTTCAATAGATGGATGTCACCAAGAAGCAGATGGAGAAATAGAATATTAGCCCTCCAGAAACTGCCTCCTACCTTTTTCAGTAATTAGCCCCCTTAATTTGTGAACTTTAAAAAAAGTGGAATCATAAAATACATATTCTTTTAGCTGGAGTCTTTCGATTAGTGAGATATTTGTGTGTTCATTTTGTTATGTGTAGTTGTAATTGGGTTAGTTTCATTATTATATATAAATTTAGCATCAACCTGCTAATTTCCATAAGATAAACTTCTGGGATTTGATTAGAATTACATCAGGTCTGTATTTCAATCGACACATAATTGACACATTTCTATTATTAAGGCTTTGAACTCACATACATGATATGCCCTAACATTTATGTTTTTGGACATATGTAATATGTTTGATGTTTTTAATCTTTAGTATAAAGTTCTGACACATATTTTATTAGATATATGTTTTTTGATGTCATCCTAAATTATATTTTTTAATATAATTCATTTTCTGTTTTATTTTAGATGTGTATAAATATAATTAATTTTAGTTCATTGATGTCAATTCAGAAATATTATTAAACTTACTTTTTACTTATAGTTTTCAGGAAACTCTTGAAGTTTCTACACAGAAAAGCATGTAAAATATATAATAATTACAGATTTATTTCTCCCTTCACATCCACGTACCATTATTTTCTTTTCTTGCCTTTTTGAACTAGTTAAGACCTTACTTGAATGTTGAACATAAATTGTTATAACCGATTTCACATGATTGGTTCTAATCTTGTGAGAAGGCTTTCAGTAGTTCACCATTAAGTATTATTTATCGTAGGATTTTATAGATACTCTAACAGATGAAGGAAACACCCTTCCGTAACTCTGTTGAGAAGAGTTCTAGAGTAATGAATATTGAAAATTGTAACTGTTTGTAGTTGTACTTTATAAAAAAACTTCATAAAATTTCTATGAGAAAAAAATTAGTCAGAAGTTGCTAGTGAGGATGTCTGAAAACCTGTTCCCTCCCATTCTAATTTCCAGCAAATAATTTCCTATAATTCCAGAACATCCCTTCCTCTTCTACCACACTGGTCTATTCCTTTACAGTAAAACCTATAAATGGCAGCAGTTTTTGTTCTGTAAACATCAATGTATCACTCCGAATTGGGGTGGATAAAGGGGGTAGGATTTTACTAAAAGAGATAGGTGAAAGTGCAGAGACTATACTTATGAAAATTCTTGCTGTCATCATTTTCATTTGAACCAATGGAGATGAGGTCCTTAGGCAAAAGGCTAGTTTTAAAGAAAGAATTGGTTTATTTGAGTATGGTGGCTAAAAGCTTGAGCTCTGGGACCTAACGTCTTGAGTTCAAATCCCAGCTCTGCCATTTACAGGCTATATTATCTTTTTTTTTTTTAAGTTTTATTTACTTATTTGACACAGAGAGAGAGGTCACAAGTAGGCAGAAAGGCAGGCAGAGAGAGAGGGGAAGCAGGCTCCCTGCCGAGCCGAGAGCCCGATGTGGGGCTCGATCCCAGGACCCTGAGATCATGACCTGAGCTGAAGGCAGAGGCTTTAACCCACTGAGCCACCCAGGCACCCCCACAGACTATATTATCTTAATAATTTAATTTTACATTAATTTCAGACTTCTCGTTGGTAAGTAGGCTAACAGAGTTTATGAAGTTGTAGTAAAAGAGTTTGTATGTAAGGCACTGATGATGATGTTTGGCACATAAGCACCACCTGAGCAAGTGTTTACCACCATCATTGTCATCATCATCAAACCAACCGTAGTATCACCGCCTGTTTTCCAGGCAACAGCTGGCCAAATCTCCCACTGCTAGGAACTGGAGAGGGTGGTAGAAACTGAACATTATGTGAGCTGTAAATTTTAGTGAAAAGCAGCATTTGATGTTGTCCAACTACAGTGGGACTACTAATACGGGGTTTTCATATTTGTGCTTTTTAATTACCAGATAACTTTATCCATGATATTCTTATTTCAAGTACTGTTCCCTTTTCTGTTATTTGCTATTTTATAGCCATATATCTTGTGAATTTCATCAACAGGAACAAAAGAAATCTACTTAGTCACCACAATTTCAGTCTCTTTGCATTTGCTTATTATGCAGAAGAGGTGGCTAACTTTAAACCAAAGATGCGTGCTTTTCTACTTTTGTACAGATTTGTTGCCGAGAGCTGTCTGTGCCGTCTGCAGCCACCACTCCCAGGCTTCCTCGCTTCGAATCTTGGTGGGAGCATGGGACTAATTTCCCTCTGTGGAATGCAGTAGAGGTGATGTGTGGCTAAGAAGCATATGTGTCTTCGCCACATCTCTTTCCCTATCTATTGGCTGCACAAAGAAGAGGATACAAGCAGGAAATGAAAGGAGATTTGATCCCTGAAAGGTCAAGATGATGGTCTCTTAACTGGGAAAACCCACAGTGGATGGTGACATGAGAAGAGACACACTTATTTGCTAAGGCTTTGAGATTTCACTGTGTATCCGCTACAGCAGATAGCATTATTATAATGAATACATTATTCTCTCGGTTTCAATTGTTCATGATGTGGTTCCATTTCCTGAGGAATTGAAACAGAGGAATATTATCGCATGTATATATAACATATGATATATCTATATTTGAGATGATATTTAAGAGATATAGGGAAGACATACTTGAGTATACACAATATTTTTCCACTTGTCTGAGTTTAGTTAACCAAATACCCCTTTAAGTAATGAGTCTCTAGTCATAATCTTTACAGTTATATTTTAAAACTGATTTTAAAGATGAAAACTGCCTTCAAACCTTTATAAAATGTTAAGAAAGACCATCCACCATTTGTTTTGTTGACAGATTTTGTTTAAATAATTTTATCTCAAAAAAGCCTAAAGCGAGATGAAACTGTAAGGGGCATGTGCAAATAACCAAAGATTATTTAAATGCCTTCTCGGGGCCTGGGTCCTTATCTAGAAGACATCTAGTTTCATTGAGTCCAATTATGGTTTTGAGACGGTAAGCAGGTGGTACAGAGGACCTAGACAGTAAGGGAGTCGGAGTTTCTGGGAGGAAACGCAGATGAGGGAGGAACAGCTACTTTCTGGATGTTGTGTGGAGGAGCGTCAAAAAAGAAAAATTGTGTGGTCTTCCCACGATGGAAATTTGAAACAAAGATATGCCATAGATAGAAGTCTAAAGCTGTTTGCAGTGAGGTGAGCAATATAGACCTCTTCTTTAGCTTGCCTGACAAAATGTTCAGTTTATTCTACACTGCCGGTTCATGCTTTAATTCCTAAAAAAAAAGACTTCTCTATTTGATTTGCTATGCTTCTAAAACAGAAATAACACATAAAGACCCATAAACATTTGGATTATGGAAATCTATTTTACTTCCTTTCTTTTTTCTCCCTACAATTTAAATTCAGGAAATATGCCTAATCCTATAACATTGGAAAATTGTGTTTGTAGGGCAAGTAGAAAATGAGAAGTTCTGGGAGATTGCCATACATTTGATATTTCACTTTCCTTCCTTTTCTTTCATTTCTTTGTCTGTCCTTCTCTTCCTTTCTCTTTTTTTATTTCTATAATCACTGTAATTATAAAATGTAAATTGTGATTATGTTAAATATTTTCCTTTTCATGACTTTTTTGGTTAATATTTTAGCTAATTGGAGAATGTAGGCATTAGTAATTTTTTCTAGGGTCAAGACCATTATTTACTTCTTCATTAACGTAACTAGAAATAAAACAGCGTCCAAAATCAACTTTGATCAGTAGAAGGACAATTGGACAACTGACAATGAATCCTTTCCTTTCCGACCCAACAAGAAAGTCGCTTCTTTGTATCATCAAGTTTTATGGGAGATGCTTCTGATCACATTGGTCAGCATGGAATTATGTAAAATCTGAGTATTGTTTAAACTGGAAATTGAACTGATCTACTACTAGAAAAGTAGATTTTTGGTGGGGAATATTTCATTCCATTCTCTTCAAAATTATTCCAGTCTATTCAAAATGCTATTCAAAATAATATAAACTGATAAAGTATACAATTGGAAATCTTGCCCAGAAATTGAAAATACTTAGGAAACAATTTTTATAGGAACTAAAACTAAAAATAATTTTAGGTTCTTAAATTGCAAATAACAACTATGGAATGCTTCAAATTACCTTTCTCTGACACCAGATATATATTTTTCTTTATTGTTAGAATAAAGCTTTGGCTGTCCTTTGTGGCTGTCTCAATCATTTTCATCCCATTGTGTTGTGGGGTATTTGTGTCATGCATTTACATTTTAAAAGTTGTAGTCTATGCAGTGTGACTTTCAAACAATTGACAAACCTATTCCCATGTCAACCCCTCTGCTTAATCAGCAGTCACTTTATTCCCACTCTTTTCAAAGGCACTTGAACTGCCTGAAAAGCTAAAGGACAATTCAAGTGAGTGTGCTGGGCTGGTCCTCTCTAGTGTTCATCCATTCAAATTTGCGCATGTAATCTTCTGGTGAAGAGCTGTGGTTCAGCGACACCATCGCAGCCATGCAGAACTGATGTCCTAAAAATAAAGGCAAGAAAGTTTCCTTCTAGGAGGAGTTCATTTTTCTTATTCTGGATATGTGAGTGTGTGGTGGTTGTGAGATGAAGGATAAAGACTAAAATACGGGATAGAAGATTCTTTACAAAGGCAATGCGTGATCCTACAATCTCAGGTTTGGCAAACACATCCTGAATGATTTTGCCCAGTATTGTGCTGCCCCATCGATCACTTGTTAGAGTCTAAAGATCATCTTCACCTTACTGATTTAAATATACACTCAATATCATCCAGAATCCTTGGTGCTCAGGGCTCAGGCATAAAACAATTAAAGTATTATTGAGGAAAAGATGAGATTTTTTTGTTTGTTTATTTTAGGAAAAGATGAGTTTTTGTCTGTTGGTTTCACTGCAGACCTTGGATGCCCGTAAGCTATGGCCTTTGAACTTTTGAAATAAAATTTTAATTTTTACTTGGGAAAGCCAGATTTAGCCAAAGGTAAATATAATGAGGAACTGAAATACAAATCATTTTGGATATGAATAAAATATTCAATTTGAGAAATTTATTTGACTATGTGTCAGGAATCTAAAAAAATTGGAATTGACGGGAGGTATACCATGGAGCTGAAACTCAAGAAATGTGCTTTTACAACAGACAATTTTGTGACAATTTCAATTCCCAATTTAAGATTGTTTTCTAGTAGACTTAAGAACAAGTTGGCTGTGTTCAAAATGCAAATGTTAACATATTACAGAAGAAAAAGTTGATGACAAAGGGCACTGAACAAAGGATGACGGTACTTATGTTGATGTATTCCCTCCATTAACCATGAGACCAAGATCCAGCCATCTCATTGTCATTGTCCACACTGGGAAAAAAAAAACAGTTTAAGAGTCAGACACATTTGAGCTTGGTTTGGGCCATTAGCTATGTAACCAGGAGAATTATTTTATATCCTCGGAGCTTCAACTTTATTAATAAAAGTACCATTTTTCTATCCAGAGGGCTATTTTAGTTTGTACATGATAGCGATATATTTTTCACCCAAATTTTTTATCTCAATACATTATAGTAAATATTTGTGAATAAGAATAAATCATTTCTATTTCAAAGATATTTTATTGTGATTAATCAGATATGTTTTGTCGTATTTAACATGTGTTTCCTTTCTTGAAATGACAGAGTGTGAATTCTATTATTTTGCCTGCAATAACAGATTTAGGGTTTCTATGTTGTGATTATTAATTTTATCAAATAATTTTGTCTGCTGAATTTAAGTTGAATTTCAAACATACTGTTTTTTGGCTTGTGGGGTTTAGGATGCATTTGTCCTATTTATGTGCTGTTTGGGGTAATTTGGTTTTTTCTGCTTTTTATTTTTTAATCTGGGGCTTTAGAAATGGCTGGAATTAAATAAGTTTTAGCATGATCAGAGGAGCTCAGAAAAGACTGAAGGGGAAGAAATGCTGGATAGGGCTTTCGGATAAGATTTGTACAGGAAACAGATTTCAATGAAATACAAGAAATTATTGCAATTTTTTTTTTTTAAATTTAAGAACTGATTGCTTCCTATATATTAGGCACTGTCTTTTGTTCTCTATGGCAACTATAATGTGGGGAGGCTGACATGACAAAAAAGGATGCTGTTAATAAGATTAAGAACAAATATTAATACGCTTATAAACATTTCTCTTAATAATTCTTAGAAGCATGTCATTCTGACTCCTTCCTTTTGGCAAAACTCTTTTGACCCCAGAGACTCTTCCCTCCCAAATTTAACCATGATGTCTTCAGTCTTTTATGTTTATTACTACCCTGTACTGTTCACAGTTGACAGTTTCAGCAGGTCCCTGACATCACCATGTTGTGTGGCTCCAGGCGACCTCTGAGCCTTAGGGCTGATAGTCCTATCTTGTCCCTCTTACTTTCTACCACACTGATGTTAGGATCCTCTCACCCTGTCTTTGGGCTTAAGTGAGGCCATGGTCTGGCAGAACCTGAGGCCTTGGTTGCCACCTATGTTGGGTTGAAGATCCAAGCTATGATGTGGGTGTTTTTTACTCAAATTAAATCTAAACAGTTTTGTTACCACGTCCATATGGTCAAAAAAGCTGTACGTAGTTCACCAAAATGCCTGGGGTCAGAGTCTCCCAACACAAAGATTATTGAAGATGTTAGCATTTTTACTTTTTTTTTTTTTAAGATTTTTTTTTCCTTCTTCATCTTGATGGTAAACTAAATCCAAAAATTCAAATTCTCAAGTACTGAAAGTGACATTTAGGGTCTCCCGTTTCCAAGTGATATAGTTTGCATTTATTAGGATTACTTTTCAGGTTTTCCTAATGTGATATCAGTTATAAAAATGCCTTCCAGTTGATTTCTTTGTTAACAGCAGAGTCATTTTCCTCAACAGTAGTATGGGGATACGCGATAAACCACCTTCTAGAGGTTCTGAAAGAAATTGAATAATGTGCTGAAATCTGGACTTATTCACAAACAGGCTACAGGCTGCGTCATGGTGATACATGTCAGTTCAAGTCATTGTTTCTTTTGTCTAAATTAGTGTTGAGCCACTTCCGTCTGTATATGTAATGCTAATTTGGTAACAGCTTCTTTAGACTAAGCCAGAACTCATTTTACCTGGTGGTTTTATTTTAAATGTATGAGCTTCATTAAATAACATTCAAGTAAGTAATAGAAATTTAACTCAAAGAATATGGAAAGAAAAACCATACAGGCACATTCAAAACCAGTTGAAATCTGACACCTGACAATGATTAACAAGTTGAACAGATTAGACTAAATCTGAATCCCTGTAAATACATTGAAGAGAAGAAATATTTCTATTAAAAACAACCTCAACGATTTAATAGGTCTACAAGATTTGAAAAATATTTTGATTTGTTTACGTATCACCAATCAGTATTGGGATAGGCTGTAAAGTTTGAACACACCATACAAAATGGGAAGCAAAATTAGTCAACTACCCCAAAACTTCATCTGATTGAAACCAGATGGTATTTTGGTATTTGAAGCACCAAATTATGGTTGAAAAATATCCATTTTGAATGGATATTTGACCTCATATAGATATACTACTAATAAATACAGCAATAATATTTTATATTGATTGATATTGAGTTTGATTTATGAAATGGTTGTAAAAGTATGTTTATCTTTAAAGTAAAAAAAAAACAAGAAACCATTTAAATCTGCTGTATAAATAATTTTGATTGAAATATTGGGTACAGTGTGATCTACTCAGATTGAATACCCGCACCCACAAAGTATGGTGAACGGCACATTTCCCTACTTCATTTTGCCTTATGAAGACGAACCTGAAACTGTGATTACCTTTTTAAGAAAACAATCTTTTTCAAGAAACCTCTGAATATTTTTAAAACTGTAGGGATAATGGGGCCTCTGGCTGGCTTGGTTAAGCCTCCAACTCTTGGTTTTAGCTCAGGTCATGACCTCAGAGTGGTGAGATGGAGCTCTGAGTTGGGCTCCACAACAGGTGGGAAGTCTGCTTAAGAGTCTCCCTCTCCCTCTTCCTTTGCCTCCCCCCTACCCTAAAAAATAAAATTAAAAATTAAAAAATGTAGGGATATTGATATAACTTGTTATGTTACATAGAGAGTTTGCTAAACCCTATGGTAATTTATAATTCTTTTAATGTACACCAATTTTATGTAAAACATAATAGAGTTTTTAAATTGTTATGTAAATCATACAAAGCCCCCAAATGTATATCCTGATGGATAATCACAGTGGCTGCCATTTAAAAAAACCAAACAATAGCACAATTCACTGTGTAGATGCAGAAGGAAAACTAAACTTTGAAGAAATACCCTTCTGTATAGATGATGGCTTTTTCTCAGATAAGCCTGTCTTCTGAAAGATAAAACAATTCTTTAATCTTTCATCACCTTTTCTCCTAAATACGTCCAGGAGATCAATTCAGAATTAGTGGTGAGGTGAATGCAAGGAGCTTGTTAATATGTGTTTGCTGCTCATTCCCAGAATAAAATGTTTTCTCAACAAATTTCTTTCATGGCATTTTTATCTTCAAAGTTTTATTTAGACCTATTCTAGAGATACGACAAGCAAGTAAAAATAAAATGAAATAAAATAAAAAAGTAAAATAAAATAATAATATTGGCCTTCAAAGCATGAATTCCTCCTCTAAACAAATCCTCCTTATTGGAGATCTGGCTCAAATTATATGTACATAGACATATCCTGAGTAAGTAACATGAACGAAACACAATATCTGGGTAAATAACATGAATAAAACACAGTATTTGGTTAAGATAAAAGCTCTCTTTGAATATTGTTTGTAAGTTGAAGACTTTGCTCACTTATTGGATAGATTCCATTAAACGCAGCCGGAACAATATATAGTGTGGATTATATGATTTTGCTGTAATGGACATGCAAATACATATTTTTCACATACAGTATAAAAACATCTCAGCAGGACAATTGAATAAATGGAGCCAAAACATCAGAAAACTGGCAAATGTGCAATGGATTACTATGGCTTGATTCCATACCCCAAATATAATGAACATTTAATTCATTTGATGTCTTTTTCTAATTGGAGACACATTGGTAGAAGGGCATTTGAGTTCACAAACGCTCAATTATTTGCATGTTAACCATATTTCACAAACTTCCACCTCGTGAACTATAACTTATGTAGTAGAACTTGCGGACTTTTATCAATGCAACTTTTCGTTCCTTTTTTTTTTTTCTTTTTATGGCTTTGCCTTTCAAAGTATGCTCCGCTCTACTCAGATTTTACATTTCATCTTCATGTGACAATTTATATGTAATTATAATTATCACAATTTTAAAACTAAAATTTTGATTAATTTTGTCAAAGAGTGCCAGGTTAACATTAAACTTCCAGTAGTCTTCCCTGAATATTATACTTCATTTACTTCTATATAATTATACAAGCTAAAATATAGCAAAATAATAAAAAAGAAAGTCTCGATTTGTGTAGTGATATGGTTTACAAAGACTGTGCATTCATTCATTTACCTGGTAAATGTTGGTTGAGCACACGAAGTGCCACATACTTCGCTAGACTCAAAATAAAATGGAGAGGAGAAAGTACTAGTTTTTGCCCTCATGAAACTTTCAGTGCAGTTTTATAAAATCCTCACACGCTCCAGTGAAATGGATACCCTCGAAGTCTATTAACCTCCCCCAAAGTAACTGGACCTTGAACTTTGTGTTACCATTTACCGGATACAATTCTATCCTTAAACTATATTTTCACCTGTGCCTATTTTTTGCCTTTATGTAAATGGACTCATCCTCTCAGCATTCTTCTGTGGCCCACTTTTTTCATTTATAATTGTTTTTATAATTTCCATGTTGGTTTGCATAGCTACAGTTGTCTATTCTTACTGCTGCCTAGTGTGAACACGCAACAAGTTCTTAATCAAGTCCATTGCTGGTGGATATTTGTGAGTTCCAATGACCCCACATCTTCACCAACTCTTGAAATTGTTAGACTTACAATTTTTTTGCCAAAATGGTGGAATAAAAACATATCTGATTGTATTTTTAATTAGGATTTCCTTAAATACTAACAAACTCAGGACTTTTTGCAAGTTTATTGGTTGTGTTTTAAGACTTGTCATTTGTCCTATTTTGACGTGTTTTTTTTTTTAATTTTTCTGTTGACTCATACATATTCTGTACTATGTATTTTCTGGATACTAATCTTTTGTAAGTAATATGTGTTTTCTAAATGTTTTCTTCCAGTTATGGCTTGCCTGTCCACTATCTTTATTGAAACATAAATTTCTGAAAGCTCTTGTTTATTCAAAGTTCTTAAAACTGGTGAAGTCTAATTTATCAATATTTTTATACATGATTCTTATACTGTGCCATGTTTAAGAAATTTTCTTTACCTAAAGTTATAAAAATATTTTGCTATGCTTCTTCTAAAAGATTTAAATGCCCAGTCTATCTAAAAAGAGATTTTTGGGAATTGCTTTGGAGGGATCCAGTCTCCCTAAATGGAACTGATTGTTGAAGTAGCAATATACTGTATAATCAGTTTTTGCCCCAGTGATCTTTAATGCCAGTACCATCATATACCTGATTTCTCCTTGACCCTTTTGGAGAGAACCACTGATGGATGTTAACTCAAACCTTTGTTAATGGTATCTTTGTCATGTAGACAGTATCAAAAGGAAAGCTCTCAATAGTTCATCGTGCATATTTATTGCATCTGTTTTTACACAACTCACACACTTAGAAGTTCTTTTTTATTTCTAGCTTGCCCCTATTTGCTTTTTACCAAGCTCCTTTTCAATGCCTGTTTTATACATATTCATAGATTTTATAATGTTTAACCTATCTTGCAGTTCTGGGATAAGCTTCATCGTGATTTTATTCATTTTATATATAGCAGGATCCAACTTGCTGGTAATTGGTGTCTAATTTTTGTATATGTGTTTGTGAATGAAATTGTCCTGCAGTAGTTTCTTTCTTTTGATCCTGTCAAGGTTTGGTTTCTTTCCTGACCCTTAGGAAGGGAGTTATGCATGTTTTTGCCTCTTCTATCTCTTGGAAATGTGACATCAGTGTTGTGCTTTTCATTTTGAATTTTGAGTGTCTGGTCAGTTTGCCAGTGAAGTCATCCTAGACAGACATTTGTTGCATTTGTGGTAATTTTTTCTATCTATCTTCAGGTTCACTAATTTTCTATTGGGCACATATGTCCAAATGTGGCTAATGCATTTTTAATTATAGTTATTACATTATTAATTCTAAAATTAATTTAGTTATTTTTATATCTTTTTAAAAGTTCTTGTTCTCTGTATTTTCATTTGTCATTTCTTTCTTTAAATATGATAAACACATCTGTTTTAATATTTATTTATTTGATAACTCTAGTACCTAATGTACTTGCAGATCTGTTTCTATTATCTACTTATTTTTTCTGGTGTCTCTCATATTGTCTTATTTCTTTGTGAGCTTTGTTTCTTTGGCTGCTTGTTAGTTATTGCCTATAGAAAATTATTTGGGAGGTCCATCAAGGTCGAAGATAGACATGACCTTCTCCAGAGGGTGTCTTTGCTTCTTCTAGTTTCCTGGGGATGCAAACAATTGGGGCAAATTTAAATCATTTGTACAACTTCAGCTTGTGTCATCCAACTCCAAGACAGCCTTGTATGCATTTCTTAGTGTTGGGGGCACAAGGAGAGTTTAGATAATGTGTAGCCCCTTAGAGTCCCAGATTAATTTGGAGAAGATTTTGTACTATTTCTCTATCATGGTGTTAAGTATCCAAAAGTACTTAATTGATGTTAGAAAACATAATTATGCATGTAATTCTCAATAAGCATTTATTAAACATTTTATTTTTCATTATACTTTCAGGTTCTACCAAAAAACGCTTTGATTTCATTTTGAACACTTCCCAATAAACTGAGTATTTATTATGAACTTAAATAAGGTTGTACTATGCACAACACAATGGTTTTTTAAAATGTTTGGATTTAAAGATGTGTAAGACCAAAATCCTAAGAAATTTCTATTTTGGAAAGAGAGAGCATGTTGGAATAAGTGCAGCAGTGAGACGAAGCTGACGCAGCACATGGATTGTGAGTTCCTGTCTCCTACCCTCATGCATCTGACTGCCTGGCTTCCAGACACCAATATTTTTAAATCATTGCAAGAGAAATATTCTGAAAAGCAACCAAATGGATCTTTACATACACAAATATCATGCAAAAATCCTTCTTTAGTATTAGTGAAGTGGTTCTGCAGAGCTAACATGGCTTCAGGGTAAGAAGGAAATGTTGAGCGGTGCCACGGTGGCTCAGTCAGGTGAGTGGCTGACTCTCAGTTTTGGCTCAGGTCATGATCTCAGGGTCCTGGGATGAAGTCCCATGTCAGGCTCTGCGCTTAGCGAGGAGTGTGCTTGAGGATTCTCTCTCCCTCTGCTCCTCACTCTGCTGCACAGTTTCTCTTTCTCTCTCTTTCCCTAAAAAAAAATATATATAAATATATATATTTATATCATATTTATATTTGTATTATATATTTATATTTATATTATATATATATTAATGTGGGAAGGTCTGGCTTTGCAGGGTTGTTGCTTTGATGAGATAATGTGAAGATCAGAAAAGATTGATTTGATGTTTTTATCTTTTATGTCATTTCTTATTTTTAAGTTAATTCAATTCCATGAGTAACATAAAAACATCACAGAGAATGTTAATTTCTGTGTGACTTTTTGCATTACCAATCAATTCTTACCTCCTTTCTGTAAGTTTATTGTGTTCACTCGGTGAGGCAGTTTGTTGGACAATTAGGAGAGTAGGCTTGGACTACCCAGGTAACTTCAAGCAAGTCACATTACCTCTCTAGGACTCATCTGTTAATTGGGGATAACAACATGGCTGATGAAACCAATGTCATCCTTTGAAAAAGTCAATATTATTTATTCATAATAGCCCAAACCTGGAAGCAACCAAGAAGTCCTTCAGCAGGTGAATGGATAAATAAACTATGATAGTGGGATGTTATTTAAAATTGAAAAGAAATGAGCTATCAAGCTATAAAAAGACATGGAGGAAATTTAAATGCATATTTCTAAATGAAAGAAGCCAATCTGAAAAAATTGCATGTATGATTGCAACAATATGACATTTTGCAAAAAGCAAAACTATGAAGACAGTAAAAAGATCATTGGATAAAAGGGATTAGAAAGTGAAGTGGGATGAAAAGGCAGAGCACAGAGGATGTTTAAGGAGGTAAAACTCCTCTTTTTGGTACTATAACGGTAGATATATGTCATCATACATGTGTCCAAACCAAGAGTGAAGCCTAGTGTTAACTATGGAGTTTGGGTGATTATGATGGGTCCATGTAGGTTCATCAGTTGCAACGAATGTACCACTTTGGTGAGGGATACCAACAGTGGAGGAGGACATGCATATGTAGCAGCAGGAGGTATACAGGAAATCTCTGTACCTTCTCAATTGTGCTATGAACATAAAACTACACTAAAAAATAAGTCTTTTTAAAATAATATTAATAAAGTAGATAAATGTCTTTCAAGAGAAATAAAAAAAGGTGGCCTAAATAATATGAAAAACAAAAAAGGAATATTTATATAGATACAGTCAAGATTTGAATATAATATGATAATGTTGCAAACAATTTTGGAACATTAAATTTGAAAATTTAGGTGAAATGGTTATTTCCCAGAAAAATACAAATGATAAAAATTTACTCAAGAGGAAATTTTAAAAGTAAATAGAAAAAGTAGAAAATATGATCTTTACTTTTAATGCATATATAAAAAGTTGCGTAAGTTATGAAAGAACAGCTCAATAATTTTTATATAATTAGCATAACCATTAAATCAACACCTGGTGAAGAGTATTAACAATCATGAAGTGCCCTCTCTCTTATGCTCCCTTTGAAACACCAGTCCCCAAGAGTAACTTGCATCTTGTATATGGATGAATTCATCCAGTGAGTTCTTATTTTTGGCTGGCTTCTATAGCTCAACGTTACATCTATGAGATTCATCCCTGTTGTTGTGTGTAATTGTTCATGATCTTTGCTCTACAATGTTCCATTATATGAGTATATTTACGATTTATTTATTCAACTGTTTATGGACATTTTGAGGACTTCCAGCTTCTTTAAAGAAGCTTCTATGAACATACTTACACATATTTGTTTAGAAAAATTTGTGAAATTTTGCGGGTATGTAAACATAAATGAAAGATATGCATATCTTCAGCTTGGGTAGATATTGACAGTCTTCTAAAATTGGTGTACTCATGCTTACCACACATAATAGATGAGGAAATTTTTACTCTTTAATTGCCTTTATTTTATCAACCCTACAATGTAAGATTCATGAAAGATGACACCTTTTATCCCATTCATTCCATTATATTTTCAGTTAATTTTTAAATTAGCTATTAAATTTGATATTGACATTTAGGCAATTTATTTCTTTGAAAATTACATAGTGAAATCAATTTACTTGTTCTTCTCTGAACACCATTTTCTTTTCCACAGTTCTATTTCTTTGTGTATGATTATTTCTGCCAAAAATTTTCCTCTCTTCTTTGACTACTTTTTGTCAAGGAAAGCTTTTCCCAAGAGATGTCATAACCAAGCAGGGGCCATTATAGCAGTTTTGAAGAAGATAGGCCTTAGTTGGTCATCTCTGCTACCCTCAAGGAAATCACCCAATAGGTCAGAGTGAGCTTTAATTCAATTCTAACACTACTTCTGTGTATTTTTACATTCACTTAAATATTGATTTATCTGTTTGTTTATTTATTTATTTATCTATTTAGATTTTATTTATTTATTTGACAGAGAGAAAGAGGTCACAAGTAGGCACAGAGGCAGACAGAGGGAGAGAAGGAAGTAGGCTCTCTGCTGAGCAGAGAGCCCTGTGTGGGTTGTGGGGCTCAATCCCAGGACCCTGAGCTCATGACCTTAGCTGAAGGCAGAGGCTTAACCACTGAGCCATCCAGGCACCCCTCACTTAAATATTTATTGAGTGACTACTGTGTACTAGAACTGTGTTATGTGAGAAAAATCAGACTCAGTCTCTGTCCTCATGGAACTTACATTTGGTGATACATACATTTTAGAAATAATAGCAGAATTAAATGTCAAGCTACAAATTGGATAAATTGTATAGCGTAGAGGCATAGGGATTTATAAGAGGATAAAATGGAAACACTTTCCAAGTCAAGAAGGTAAAAATATTTGCAAAGAATTGCAGGTGAACTGAAATTTTATTTTATTTTATTTTGTTTATTTTTTAAGATTTTATTTATTTATTTGACAGAGAGATGGAAAGCACAAGTAGTCAGAGCAGCAAGCAGAGACAGAGGAAGAAGCAGGCTCCTCACTCAGTGGGAAGCCTGATGCGGGGCTTGATTCCAGGACCCTGGGATCATGACCTGAGCCAAAGGCAGTCACTTAACTGATTGAGCCACCTGGGCACCCGTGAACTGAAATTTTAAAAGTAAGCATGTGGAGAGGAAAGAGGAAAGCATACCAGGTCTAAGGAAAAGCAAGTGTAAAACCCTGTGAAGAGGTACATGACAAGTTAATATAAGATAGTATAAGAAAGCCAGGGTAACTGGCTTTCAGAAAGCTAGGGGACCAAAGGAGTAAATTACTCCTGGAAAGAGAAGTAAGTATTTGCCTTTTTAAAAACGTATGTCTTTATGACAATTAGAACATATAAGATATTTCTGAAAATTTGTGTTGTTGGGAAGGGCATCTTGATGTGGTGCGTGGTGATCAGATCTGCTTTTACAAAGAGACATTTTGGCTGAAAGGTTGAGAGTCTTTGGAGGCAAAAAGCAACTCTGGAAGCAGGAAGACCTCTTAAGGGTCTATTGCAATGGCCCACAAAGTAAAGGGTTCTATTCAGGTGGTGACAGTGATGAAGAACAGCAAAAACACTCAGAGGAGACTTATAAGATGATACTGCCAGGATTCTTGATGGGTTTAAGGAAAAGAAGGAAAAAGAGATGTCAAGTGTATCATCTGCATTTCTGACATTAACAGATGGCTGGCTATTGATGCCATTCATTCGGATGAAAAATGGGCAGAGGAAGGTACTGAGGTCTAGTCTGATTAGGTAAGGATGGGAAGGAGATTGTTTATGAAGGGGAGGCAACATGATTTGGACAGTAATAGGTAAGGAATGGTCTATTTAGTCATTAACACGTAATCAATGGGATCCACACATGAGATTTACGTAGTTTAATGTTTGAAGTTAAAGAGCGATATTTAGGCACATCCTTCATCGTATTAAGAAGTATAAATTAGTTGAGCAATAGAAGAGTCAGACAGATAGAACCAAACTTATTACTGCAAAGCCTGGGTAACAGTGTATGGCTCAGGAGAAAAAAACCAAAGACATTTTTAAATGATTATTCTAAGAATTGAATTTAAGAATTGAATTTCTAATTGCAGTCTTTTTGGTCTGATAAGGCAGAGCCTGCTCAGCTAATGTGCTTTCAGCAGGAAAGGGCAGGAGAATGCATGCTCCATACAGGTATGCAGATTCCAAATTCTCCCAATTAGATATGTCACCTTGCCTCCTTAGAAAGGACCCAGTGAGGGTCTGGAGAGAAGAACAGGAGCTGTCATTCTCGAAACTTCTTCCTTACTTAATATGTCTCCAAGAAAGGAGGGATAGGCCGTTTCTTTACAAATAATAACTGGCAAGGATGTCAGCATCTGAACAGTGTAGAGCTTGTGCTCTACAGTCTACAAGTCGGACTAGAGTACCCAGGCTCATAAATGTCAGGCTACAGCATTAGTGTTTTACTTAGAAGAGACCAAAAAGCTGTGGGGTTTTGAATAGAACAGTGGCAGGTGAAAATCACACTCTGGAAGGCACTGCAGTGACTGGGAAGAGGACTTGAACCATGTTGACCACAGAGGGTTTCCAGCTTTGCTAATCTCCAGGTGAGAAGGGCCTGGATATTAGTGAATATTGGTGTGACGCATTAGATTTATTTTATTTACTTTTATAAAGCTTTCAAGGTTTAACTACAGGGGTAACCAACATTTTCTCTGATTTATCTTGATTCGGTCTACTAGAGAGATTTGCACTCTAAGCAAAACATAAATACCTTGTGGAAATTCATCACTTTTAAACAAGTATCTATTAAAGGGCACATACTCTCATTCGTAAAGATAAGTACCCTCCCTTTGTGCTTCTTCTTTTTTTCCCCCTTTTTGAGGGCTAGACTTTTGGCCAATATCTACAGATGTTAGAATTTAACCATAAGATTTGTAAAAAATTGGCATGCTTTCAAAATTAGTCCATGTTGAAAATTTGAAGCCAAACTTCGGTCCCAGGAGCGTCTTATCTCTAAAAGTGAAATGGAGTTGTCAGAAAGAACAATACACTAAACTCCTAATTAATAAACTTTTAAATATGAAATAAAGAAAATCTTTTTATTTATTTATTTTTATTTTTAATTTTTATTTTTTTTAAGTGTTACAAGATTTATTGTTCATGCACCACACCCAGTGCTCCATGCAATACGTGCCCTCCTCAATACCCACCACCAGGCTCACCCAGCCCCCCACCCCTGCCCCTCCAAAACCCTCAGTTTGTTACTCAGAGTCCACAGTCTTTCATGGTTCACCAGAGGGGGAGATGAACTATAAAATAAACAAAATCTTAACTACACTAAGAGTAAAAGAAAATCAGCCTTAAATTTCACTGGAAAAGTTAAGCAGGTTGATGTATATATTAGAAAAAGTCTAGAACGCCAAAAGCTTTCAAACGAATAAAATATTCTTGATCATTTCTGGTAAAAACTCAGCACTTCTCCAGTGATGAAAGATTTATTTTTCACTTCTGGCAATTTAGTAATTATTAACTTTTCCATAATTAATGAGTAGAAACTGAATCACATGTAGGAATCTAATTTTTATTATAATGAGGCTTTTCATGTTTTCAAAAATAATTGTCTAGTTTTTTCTTCAAGGATTAACAATTAATAGGTAATTTCAACATCGCTGTGTTCATATCTCCTGAGATTATTAAATGTGAATAACTTCTTATAAACAGAATTCCCTGGGGTGGAATTTCTCATCCTTTGCAGCTCCATGGAAAGACACGTCCCAAGAGAACTGTGAATTTGGAAATGGCAAGAATTAAGCCCAGACTTGTTCGGTGGGGAAGTGTCTGGGTGTTTACCAGTGGAGGTGACTTCACCAACCCCCTTGACCTTCTGTTGAAAGGCCAGTTTGAGTCTGGTGATTTCATCTTGTAAGAACCTTAACATTTTAGGGCTAGAATTGAAAATGAGAAAAAAAGGCAATCTTGTCTTATATTCTTCACATGTAATAAAATAAGCAGTTAACAAAACAAACCAAAATGTGAGTGGGTGACATTCAGAGCACCTTCTCTATCTTTACTAGAGAACCTGAGATTTCTGGGTTTCTTTTGTATTCAATTATAGTATGATCTTTAATGCTGAGCACTTGAATTCTAAAACAAGTTCTAGCTAGTAACTCCAGAGTTGTATATTACTGAAACTTTTTAAAAAATCATCAGTGGTAAAACCTCCCCTGTGTTCACTTGCTAACAGGTAGGTTTGATGGATCAGTGGATTGGTGTGACCTCTGCCAAAAATGTGCACAATTAGTAAGTAATGGAGGTCACAGTGGGTTCATTGTCTATCCCATCTTCTCTCTGTGGATGTTTTCAAAGCTCCAAGCTATGTTTCAGTGTTATCGAAGAGCATATAAGTTGAAAAACAACTTCTTTTTTAGTTTCTAGGAGTTATACTTCATTTTTGAAACACGGTACAATGATTTGAAGGGCATTATTACTTTGCCAATTTAATCTGCATTTGGCTAGAACACACTTCAAGTTCTTGGGAGAGGGGCCAATTGTTATGCAAATTTAGACTGCTGCCTTATTATAGTTGAGGCAAAGATGTGCAAAAGCATATAGCAGCTGTTTAGATGAAATAAGAATTTAGCTGGATTTGAACCCGGTTGAAGGCCAGACAAATTTAGGCAAAAGCCTAAATGAGCACTCTTTCTATAATGTTAGAACTTATGAATATATTGATGTCTTCTTGTAGGATGTAATGTTCTAACAAAGCTCACATTGCAATTCCAAATTGGGCTGGTTGACAATAATTCAAAATAAGCAAACTAGATTCCTTATTTAAGTTATCAAGTATTGGAGAAGTAATCTGAAATGGTTTATTAAGTACAAAAACAAAAGCAAAGATAATTATTATAAAGACAGTACCATGAAACCTATTTAATAGATTATTTCTATTTCTATATTTCTTTCAATTGAGATTTTCCAAGATGTTTAAACCCAAAGAAAGAGCCAAGATAGTCTCCATAATTCTCTTTCCAGAGCTTCTTGGGAGAGTTAACAATAGCTTGTGTGTTAGTTTTCATTTATATAGCAAAGATAGGAGCAAAAAAATAAATTATAAAAAGTGGATATTCAAAATGGCTCTGTAACAAGGAGAAACTTAGCATGTCTTACTTTACATTGCTTCTATTTCCCTTGCTGCTGTGACCTAGCTTAGAAACTTCTGGTTAGCCCTGCACAAATCACAGGTAGGATTTGCAAAAACTGTTCTTTTCCCCAGAGCTACCTCACTGGAGGAGATAAGGATACGTGTACAGAAGTGAATATCCTATGTTTAAGATTTACAGGAATGACAGGAACAGATTCTTGTATGTGAAGATGAACTGACCAAGGACAAAACAGTTTCACAACCTTCTGAGACTCTCATGGGCACCTGAACGCCTGCAGATATCAGTCACCCTTTGATTCTAACCCTGCAGCTTCATCTTTTCCTACATATAAGAAGCTTGAGTTTCAAGTTGAGGGAAGATATTTCTTTAGGAAGGTAGTCCACCATCTCCTAGGTTTGCTAACTTTTTGAATAAAGTCCCTTCCCTTTCCCCAACTTTGGCCCTTCGACTTACTGGCTGGTCCTGCAGTGACCAGAACAAGCTTGGACTCCGTTACAGCTCCCCGGAGAAGCGTGGAAAATTTTCTAAAACTTGTGCCTGAGGTCACAACTTAGCTGCATTCAGAAAAGTGGGAAATTTTAGAATTGGGGATTTCAATCCAATTTAACATTTTTTGGAGACCATGTCAGTCAGTTATTAGCTTGAGATAGTATATAGCCTCAACAATAGTTCAAACTACAATTCTTTAGATGGCCCCTCATCTTTGTGATGTACAGTTTTTGGTAGTTGTGATCAAAGCAAGTTTTGTGTGAAAATCAGAGTGAAGCAGAAAAGGACAGTGGCTAGGCCTAATCTGATTTCAGGTTTTGAAAAGCTGTGCAGTGTCCCTGACAGACAAACACATCTCATTAGTAAGTAATTGTGGTTATTTAAGAATGAAATGAAAATGTCATTTTTTCTTTCACCCCTTTTTTCTCTTTTTCTTTCCCTTGTCTTCCTTTGCCTTTCTTTAGAGGCAGTAATATGACTAAGGGTCTAGTTGGTGGAAAGGCCCAAGAAGCTGTGGGGACAACAAAGTGACAGTGGGATAAAGAAAGGTGGAGCTTGGGAAGTGGTGGATGGGTGCTTAGGAGTCCTGTTGCATATGGGAGGAATGAGAAAGTAAGCAAAGGTATTAAGGATATTAGGAACCAAATTTCTCACTGTTGGAGGGAAGACTTCAACTATGTAAAGGAAGAAAAACTAGAAAAATATTGAATTGGAACTGGAGTTGTTGACATGAACTCACAACCCCCCCCCAATAGTGAATAGATACAGAAGAAGATCTAGATACATGTGTGTATCTATGTATGCATACATTTACTTTCTAAACATATCCACTTAAGAAGGCCTAGAATTAATGATACTTTAGTAGCAATGAAAATATGGAGCACCAGACCTCTGTTTCTATATAACATAGAATCTATATTCTAAAATAAACCAGGACTCTTTGTATAATTGACTGATTCAGGGCTGAGACAGAGAGAGTACAAGTTGTGCCTACACATCTTATAGGGCCATAAAGTAGAAAAGTTCTGAAAAAAGAATCGTGCAGACACTTGAAAAAGACACAGGAGCTACGTTGAAGGGGCTCTCACTTGCCAAATATGGAGCAATTTAAACATTGAAGTAATAATATCAGCAGCTTATTACCCATTGGAAGAAATAGAAAGGCATTATGAGAAGTAAGGGAGGGGTGAATGGGGGGAAACCAGAGGGGGAGATGAACCATGAGAGACTGTGGACTATGAGCAACAAACTGATGGTTTTAGAGGGGAGGGGGGTGGGGTTTGGGCGAGCCTGGTGGTGGGTATTGAGGAGGGCACGTATTGCATGGAGCACTGGGTGTGGTGCAAAACAATAAATCTTGTAACACTGAAAAAAAAAAAAAAAGAAAAAGAAACCTATGAAGCCACACTGGTAAAAACAAGTTAAAAAATTAATACAGAAGGGAGAAAGTAAAGGTCATACTTAGAGTAGACTGCCAGCTAATAAATGTAATGTTGATAAATATTATAAAATCATCCTTCGTCAATTAGCTTAGTGGTGTTTGGTTCAGGTAAGAGTCATCAGTGGAAATGAAAGCTGTGGTGTAAAGGTTTGATGAGGAACAGGGTATTGATAAAGCCTCAGAGTACCTTCTTATAAAATGTTTATCAATTACATATGGAAAAATGATGACTTTATGTTGAGAAAATCTGGCATGAACTTGATTGTGTGCTTTCTGCTATGGTGTCTTGAGATCACAGCATGATTTCTGTGAGGTTCCTATGAAGGATACATGACCTAAGTCTGGATGTGTGGAAATATCAGAGGGAAACAGGTGAAGCACATCCTCCAGGCAGGAGGATTTATACTCTTTAAAACTCTCAAAGTCATGAAAGATGGGGACGGATGAAAGTACTGTTTCAAATTGACTAGGAGACTAAGGAGACATCAAATTGGAGGGGGAGATGAACCATGAGAGACTATGGACTCCTAGAAGCAAACTGAAGGTTTTAGAGGGGAAGGGGATGAGGGGTTGGGTTATGGTGATGGGTATCAAGGAGGGCACATATTGCAAGGAGGGCACAAATTGCATGGAGCACTAGGTGTTATATGCAAACAATCAATCATGGAACACTACATTAAAAATTAATGATGTACTTTATGATGACTAACATAACATAATAAAAATAAATAAATTAAAAAATAAAGAGACATGCCAACAAATGCAATATGAGATCCTTGATCCTCGATTAGATCCAGGGCCACAAATTTTTATATATATATATATATATATATATATATATATATATAAAGGATATTACTATATAGTTATAATTATACATAGTTATATATATAGCTATACATATATAAATATAGTTATATATATAATTAATATATATATTAAGTTATATATATATAAAATATATCACCATATGTACTCTCAACTTCATATAAATATATATATATGATGAGATATTTAACAAATTTTGGGTCATGTAGGTGAAAGAAATACAAAAATTCTTTGTTCTCTTCCTGCAACTTTTCTGTAAGTTTCCTATAATTTTAAATTTAAAATAAGTTACTAGAAATTTAAAGTGGAAAGTAAAATCAATAATAATGTTATTATTTAATAGGCTGAGTGAAAAAGATATTTAGAGTTGTATGAGGTAAGACTGTGGAGAGAGTGAGTGAAGGCTTCGGGAACTGAAGAAGACTGAAATAAGTTCTGATAGGGTTTTGATAAAAAAACAGAGCGGGAGAGGAAGAAGAAAGGCATTCCAGGTCAGAGAAACAGTAAGAACAAAGGATTTGGGATGGAAATAAATATGGTGTGCTTGACAACCAGCAAATAAGCAATGGTTGGCTGAGCTGGAGGACGTGTGTTGAGCAATAGTAAGAGATGGGTTGAAAATGTGAAGAGTCCACAGTATGGATGCTTCATCAATACAAGGCAGAGCAAATTAGGGTTTGATCTCAGTTTCAAAAGAACTTACAGACCAAAAGTTCAGGCAAAACAAGATGGAAAATGATAATTTCATTTTTTACTTTGCTTATTGAGTTTTTTAAAGCAATTTTACCCAAGAAAATACATCAAGAGCTCAAACTTTATCATTGGCTTAATGTTATTCTAAGATGACCTCATTGTTTTGGGAAAACTTTATTCATTCACTCAACAAATATGCATTACCTACTTCTTTGAACACATCAAAACCCACTGTCACCTAAGACGTTTGCATGGCTCTTCTGTCTATAAGAAACATTCTTCCTGTAGATTATAATTTTATTTTATTTATTTTAACTTTAAAGGAATAGCCTTGAGTTTGAATTTTAGAACCTTATTAAGAATGCTTAATTTTTGGGGTGCCTGAGTGGCTTAGTCAGTTAAGTATTTGTCTTCAGCTCAGGTCATGATTTTGGGATTCTGGGATCGAGTTCCGGGTTGGGTTCCCTGCTCAAAGGAGAGGCTGCTTCTCCCTCTTCTTCTACCACTAACCCTCCTGTGCCTCCTCCCCCCCCCAATGTTCTCTCTCACTCTCTCTTTTTCAAATAAATAAATAAAATCTTAAAAAAAATGCTTAATTTTTTTCCTAACAGCCAAGTTTTCCCCAATGCTAGTTGAAAATATCTTCAGAAAAGTGACAAAACTTTCTCTAGTGTTTTGTTAAAAAGTGTTTATTGCCTATCCCTCCCCAACCCACCACCACCTCTAGGAAAGCAGAAGCTTCCCATGGGTGATGGGTGAGGTCTGATAAAACAGATCTCAATGACTGAGCAATAGGAAGGCATTTATTCTTGGGAAGTTCATTCATAAAAATCATATTTACCTATGTAATTTTCCATTTTTATTGACTTATAATTTTACATAAAATTATCTAAGAATATGTAGACTAAGATAGGAAGTAATGGTACAAACTTGGGCTTTTAGTTTCATTACAAATTGCTAAAAATTGTTTGGGTAGATTAAGCAACTTCTTTTCTCACTGGGTTGTAAAGCCATTGTCATCCCCTACTACAGTTTTATACATACCACTTTCTGTCTGAATTCTTTTCCGCTGTTCTTTTCCGCTGCTCTGGCTCAGACATCTTATATCATTACCACAACATGTACTGATAAAAGTTTATTGTGCATTTTCATTTCTGAGCACATAAACTCCTTCCATTACTCTTCTTTTTCATAGATATTTTCAACTCACTGGTTTATTCAGAAGTTTAGAATCAATTTCTCAACTACCAGTTTAAAAATTGCCTTTTGTTATAAATTAACTTAGAACAAAATAAAATTTGTACTTTCTAGGTCATTTTTACCTTGCAGGATCAAATACATTTCAAAGAAAGGCACTTGCATGAAATGCGGAAGGTAGATGAAATAGGGGCTCTTCTTTCTGTGATGGTAATAGTTGATGGGCAGGTTCTGGAAGACACAAGTTATTTAAAGGCCAGACTGTACATATCACTCTTTTGTGGAATGGGCAGCTATGATAGCAACACTCATTTCCAGATATTTCCTGAGAATTCTTTGAGAATAGCAGCAACAATTTTCTGATATTTAGATAGTAGTTGCATGGCAGGGCCTTGCAACCTGATGGTAGTCTCATGAACGACTTTCAGTCTTCCGTTAATTTCAGTAAAATTTTAAGTACCCAATTTCTTTTCTGCATGAAATACCCAGGTTGATTTCTCATTCCTGCACTGAAGCTTATTTCCATAGACAGATTTACAAAATGTGGCATCTGAGATTATTGCAGCAGGTTGGTCTACAGGCAAAAATGACCTAATTGCCAGTGAAAAATGAGATACTGGTGGTTAATTGAATAAGTAGAAACAATGATTTGTTTGAATTGTTTGAATTGAAATCATGATTACATGATTACTTGAGGTTGCTTGAAAGAAAGGGGCTTTGAAGCACACTCTGAAGCTGCTATCATAAAACCATTGTGATGGAACCAAAGGATATCTATCTCCACGTTGAGTCAGTGGTTAATTCCAGAAATAGTAAAAGGCTTAAAGAAAGAGAATAAACTGTTCTGGATTTTAAATGGTGATCTCAAAGCATGCTCTGAGGACAGGAAATCTATGACTGCTGTCAGAATGTCTTATCTCATAGCCCCAGAGTTGATGTAACTCAAAAATAAGATAGAGTCTGATCTTGCAGTTTAAGTTCATAGTTTCACCAGATTTCTATGTGGAATTTAGGACATTGATTAGGTAAGAGTGTGACTTTAAGAATGCTATAGGAGGGACAGTTGGTGGATTTGGATGAATCTGGGGTCTCTGAATCACCAAGACTCTATGAGCTCTTTTGTTAGCAGTAGTCCCTTCTGACAGATGACGCCTGTGCCGTTTTGCTTGAAGATCCTGCAAAGCTTTTACCTGAGGGAGGTATCTACAAAGGAATTCTAATTCTCTTCATGTCCACCTCATCATCATGTCCACCTCATCAGATCCACATTAGAGTTGGATTCCGGTATGTCTCAGGAGAACGATTATGGAGTGGAAAGCAAAAAATCCTAAGATTTTATGAATTTACCTTGGTAGAAACTGGAGCAATATGTTTGAGAATCAATTCTAAAAGTGCTGATGAGGAAGAAAGAAAGTCATTAATGTGAACTGAATTTATCTATACGGACAATAACCAGAAATGTGGATTCTGTGTGCTCAGTGTCTTTGAGCATCTGAGATCAGCACTGAAAATCTGCTCAGTTGATAAAGAGAAATCTCAGTGGTGGCCTTCATTAGATTAAAATGGGATGCCAGACTTCCGTGGAATAATGGCGGCTGGGGTAGATATTCATTTTTGTTGATAAATATTTCAAGTCCTCTACTGAGACCATCACAAAAGTGCACTTGTTAGTTATTAGGGGGTGGATAACAAGTTCTGTTCAATAAACTGTGAGAGAACTTGACACACATCATTTGCAGGCTATTACATTTAATTGCTGAATCCACACTTCCAGAGGATTTTTTCCTTCTGCTTCAGTGACAGGCAATGTTTAAGATGGTGCCTGTTTCATCAGCTCGGTTCACTGAGTAACTCCAGGAGTGGAACTCCCTTGCTGACTTGCTATGGACAAGTGAGTAAAACATAAACCTTTTGTATATAAATAAAAGCACTGATATTTGAGGATTGTTTACTACAGCATTGGTGAGGAACATGAACAAAAAGACCTGACCCTTGATTGATCCATAAGCTGGACCCAGGCACTTGGAGGCTCCCACTGCCTCCCCTGTCCTTTGAACGTGGGTTCCACTTGCCTTTCCCTCTCCCAAGGACAGAGCCTTGAGATGGTGATGTGTTGTTAAAAGTAGCTGCATGGTGTATGTGACTGAGCCCAGTTAGGGCCTCTTTACAAACTTTTAAGATTTAGAGAGCAGGTGCAGGGATCCATTCATGTTGTTGCTACCTGAAGCAAGTGTGGCTATACGTTCTCTTTACTATTATTACAACTGCTACTTGGAGTGGCCACCTCTTTCTTCAGTCTCTCCCTGCTCTCTGTATATTAGATCATACCAGGAAAGCTCCCGAGAGAGGGTTGTAAACCTACAAGCTTAATTTAATATATCTTGACTTGACCTAGAAGAAGTGAAATGTTGAGAGTTTATCATGTTATCTATTTATCCACTGTATCACAGTGAACCCCAGAAAATTTCCAAAAATACTGTCTTCACCAAAGCATTGGGAAAGACATTGAGGAGAGAAGCATCAATTTCCTCGGGAAGGTCTATTGTAAGTGCCTTCTGAAAGTTGGAGATGACAGAAGATGCCACGATGTAGTGGGCGGCCTAATTTCAGCAAGATGATGGAATACCAGAAATGCAGTGCTATGTGGTAGCTCTTAAGCATCAACACAGAGTACATATGGAAAACAGGGCCAAAACATGAATTGCAACGAGTTGACCCATTGAAATCCCCCATCTCCTCAGGACTCACGTAACATCAGCATGAGCTGTGTGCTGACTCTTACTTGAGATGTATGTAAAAAAAAAAGAGATACTAAATCCTCTTGCCCTGTTGGTGGGAATGCAAATTGATGTAGCCACTGTGGAAGACAGTATACAGTTTCCTCAAAAAGTTAAAAATAGAACTACTTTATGATCCAGTAATTGCACTACTAGGTATTTACCCCAAAAATACCAAAATACTAATTCAAAGGGATTCATGTACCCGGATGTTTATAGAAGCATTATCTACAATAGCTAAATTATGGAACAGCCTAGGTGTCCCTAGACTGATGAATGCATAAGGAAGATGTGTATACACACACACACACACACACACACACACACACACACACAATGGAATATTATTCAGCCATAAAAAGAATGAAATCTTGCCATTTGCAAGGACATGGATGGAGCTAGAGAGTATTATACTAAGTGAAATAAGTCAGTCAGAGAAAGACAAACACCATATGATTTCACTCACATGTGGAATTTTAGAAGCAAAACAAATGAGCAAAGGGAAAAAAATTGGGGGAGGGCAAACCAAGAAGCAGATTCTGAATTATAGAGAATGAATTGATGATTCCTAGAACGGGTGCAGGGATGGGTTACATAGATTATGGGGACTAATGAGTACACCTTTTGAATGGAAGTGTTGAATCACTATATTGTACACCTGAAATGAATATTATGTTGTATGTTAACTAACTAGAATTTAAACAAGAACATAAAACAAGAACATAAAAAAAACCCCACTAAATTTAGGGAACACAGACCTAAGTCAATAATAAAGAATTATGGTTCTCATTTAATTCCCTGACCTGAGTTTTTTCTGACTCAAAGTCCCTTAAATAGTAGAAAGGATAGATTTCCTAAAGGAAAGACACTGTGAAAGTGTTATGAGTTAGTATTCTAAAATTCCTTCTAAGTATCCTCTTCCTCCCTTTTCAGTCATTGTCAAAGAAACCTATGGCTACATAGAATGGTTTAATATACTGGGAAAAGAGCTATACTTAGAATACTAGGATGGTATTAAATGCTGGCTCTAACATATTTAAATCCTTGGGAAAATGAAATGCCACTGTGGTTCACCAAAGTAGGAAATTAATGGAGTCATATAATCAGCCCTATGTTGGCTGCAATTTCTTCTACAGGGGATCTATTGGAGAGAATGCCTAGTTAAAGTAGCAGAGTCATAGAGCGGTATGATTTGGCTCACTGGCACAAGGGGTGAGGACTCTCATATGGGAAGGGCTAACTCCCTGAACCCATCACAACCCGCTAAAACTATAAATCAAAACAACACTGTATCTCTAAGGGAATAGCTGAGGGAGGTGGCACCTGAAAGAGCCATAGATGTGAGTTTCTATCAAATCTTGGTTTAACATGCTTGTTTGGCCTCTGCAGAGAAGGACGTGCCATGTAAAATGCCTCAGAGTTCCACGGTCTGCTGCATGTCTATAGCCTCTCCAGGGTGAATGATAAGTTACTCTACCTGGGAACACCAACTTTTATGAAAGAGGCATGATGCTTGTTGGCATCTTTCAATTTGGAGACAAGATATGCCATATTTGCAAACCTGCTTCAGCCCATTGACAGGGTCACTCATAAAGCTGCCCGTTTTGGTGAAGCCCAGAGGTAGCTCTGTAGCCAGAGTATCAGCAACTTCACTGTGCAGGTGACACAGCGATGCTTAAGAGGATGCAGCAGATCACTGTGCTGAACGGAGTCTCCGTTTCAGCAAGCCCCAGTGACAACCACAGTGTGGAATTCTAGAGGTGTGGAAGAACCTCATTTCTTTTTTGTCAAGAATGTATTGAAAAAAAGGCTCTTGGCTTGCTGCTAGGTTCCAATAGAGACTGAAGAACTGGGCACAGGCCACCAAGTGACCATAAGACCTGAGTTGTCCATTATAAACTGAATGTTATATAACCCACCCAGAAATCGTGTGAAAGGAGGAGCTGCTGTACATAATCAAGAAAAAGGTGGTATGTGGGCCAGAGAGCTTAAGGAGGTCCGACAGGTAACCCAGATCTCCACACGCCCACTTCTGCTGCATCGCCACCTTTCTCTCCAACCACGACGATGACCTCAAGGAGAGTTTCTTGTAATCAGTTAACCAAGGGAGAGCAAAATTGATCCTGTTTACCGGGTACAACCCTAAAGTAAGCTGCCACTTGGCCTAGGGGGAAAACTGAGGAAGGAAAAGCCTCTCAAAAGGCAGACATTTGAACAGTATATCTGGTTTTTGTTCACTTTAGAAGTATGCATTTGCGTGTATTCATTGGTAGTGACTGTCACTTTGCAACTGGAAGTGACTTGGAAGGAACAAGAGGATCAGCAGTAAGGAGTCTGCAAAAGAGGTAACAGGCAGACAAGTTGGAATCCCCCCAGTGTTTGTGCAGTGGACTCATGGACAAGGTGGCCATGATATAGCAGGGTGGAGGTCACACATGAGTTCAATAGCACAGACTTCCCTTTCACCAGGCTGGCTACTGTCCCAGTACCCAGGCTGTCAACTGTGAGTATAATGCTCACCTCTGAGGAAGCACAATCCCTTGCCGGGTAGATTCCTGGTAAGATTTTAGTAATCTTTCCCTTCCTTCATGGAAAGGGTAGAGAATTGTTCTCATTGGTGAAACCATATGATAATTAACTTTCTCTGCTTGACTTATTTCACTTAGCATAATTTCCTCCAGTCCCACCCATGTTGATGCAGAAATTGGATATTCATTTTACTGATGGCTGAGTAATATTCCATTGTATATATGGACCACAACTTCTTTATCCATTTGTCTGTTAAAGGGCATCTCGACTTTTTCCACAGTTTGGCTATTGTGGACATTGCTGCTATGAACACTGGGGTACATATGGCCCTTCCTTTCACTACATCTGTATCTTTGGGGTAAATACCCAATAGTGCAATTGCTGGGTCATAGGGTAGCTTTATTTTTAATTTCTTCAGGAATCTCCACACTGTTTTTCAAACTGGCTGCACTAACTTGCATTCCCAGCAACAGTGTAAGAGGGTTCTTCTTTCTCCACATCCACATTTGTTGTTTCCTGACTTTTTGATCTTTGCCATTCTAACTGATATAAGGTGGTATCTCAGTATGGTTTTGATCTGAATTTCCCTGATGGCTAATGATGATGAATATTTTTTCATGTGTCTGCTAGCCATTTGTGTGTCTTCATTGGAGAAGTGTCTGTTCATGTCTTCTGCCCATTTTTTGACATGATAATCTGTTTAAAGCAGGAAAAAATATTCAGTGGAAAGAAGACAGTCTCTTCAATACATGGTGCTGGGAAAATTAGACAGCTATGCATAGAAGAAAGAAACTTGACCGTTCTCTTACACCACCCACAAAGATAAACTCAAAATGAATGAAAGACCTCAATGTGAGACAGGAATCCATCAAAATCCTGGAGAAGAACATAGGCAATAACCTATTCGACATCAGCTACAGCAACTTCTTTCAAGACACGTCTCCAAAGGAAAGGAAACAAAAGTGAAAATGAACTTTTGGGACTTCAAGATAAAAAGCTTCTGCACAGCAAAGGAAACAATCAACAAAACAAAGAGGCAATTCATGGACTGAGAGAAGATATTCACAAATGACAAGACAGACAAAGGGCTGATATCCAAGATTTATAAAGAACTTCTCAAACTCAACACTTTTCTCTTATTTAAAAAATATTCTGTTTGAATTCCTTTTCAAAAAACAGTGATCATGGTTTTTGAGCTATAGTCTAAAATGAAACAAAATACTTGAAATCTGGAGGTTTCCAATTTTTCACCCCAATTATCACTTAGTCTTGGTGTACTAGTACAGAGGATTGTTGAAAGGAGTATATAAAATTCACAAGAATATTCACAGCTAAGAACATATTTTCAACTTACTGTATTTCTCTTAAAAACATTATATTTTTGAATCCTAATAAAATGAACTCAGTCAAAAACATTTTGTATCTTTATTTCAGTCAATGATATCCAGTCATACAAATAAAGATCTAATGTTGGTTAGAACAGTTGTTTTTTATATTTGAATGGATATAATGCACCAGGAAATGAAAAATGAATATCGACTCAGGAAATCTCACTGTTACAAATTTCTTCCACTGAATTCTGAATTTTTATATGAATGAGATATTTGTTCATAGCAATAAATGGCATAATGAAAAAATGACCCACTTCATATTCTATCAAACTCTGGACATTAAAAATTCAAAAAAATCAAGGGTCAGTTAACACCTGCCTTTGGCTCAGGTCATAATCTTGAGGCCCTATGATAGAGCCCTATGTTAGGTTTTCAGTTAGCAGGGAGCCTACTTCTTCCTCTCCCTCCACCTCTCTCTCTGCATCCCTCCTACACTTGTGCTCTCTCTCTCTCTCAAATAAATAAATAAATAAATAAATAAATAAATAAATAAATACATAAAATCTTTAGAAAATATTTTTTCATTCCATTTATAGGGAGCCATTCTTTTTGATGATCATATCTTTTCCTAGAGAATAAATATTCAAAATATTTTTATTTATTTTTTTAAATTTTATCCAACTTTTATAGAGAACATTATTTTTGGAAAGTGATTCTTAGATTAGTCAGCAATATATGCTAGATTTAAAAAAAAAAGCTCAGCAACTATAGTAAATTAATTTTCTTACGGACTTAAATACTCCCACTTTTGAATGGCTATTTTAGGTTACTTGATATGATGGCAGATTTTACATATTAAATTGACAGCACCATGGATGCCCAGATAACATATTATTTCTAGGTGTTTCTCTAAGGCTGTTTCTGGGTAAGACCAACATTTGAATAAGTAGGTTTAGTAAAGTAGATTGCACTCCTCAATGTGGGAGGGATCATTCAGTCTGTTGAGGGCTTGAATAGAACAAAAGCTGGAGAGAATAGGAATTCACCCTTTTTTTCTGTTTTTCTGCTTGGCCTGGACATTGGTCTTCTAGCCTTTGGAAATGGACTGGAAATAAACCACCGACTTTTCTGAGTCTCTTGCTTGCAAATAGCAAGCATGCAGATAGGTCATGGACTTCTTGGCCTTCATAATTATGTAAGCCAATCCTTCATAATAAATATCCATATATAAATATATGTATATATCTCCCATTGATTGTGTTTTTCTGAAGAACCCTAATACATTTGCTCCTTTAGTTATTTTATATGATTGAAGATTGTATATACTTACCTGCACGTAGTGATTTAAAGCCATGAATGTCCATGAAGGCATCTTTTGGGATAAGGAAGGAAGCATTATTTTCAATCCTCTTTAGACTAAATCATGGAAGGTGAGATTAGTAAAACACTTTCTAAGTCTGGAGTACTAGGTGTCTTTTAGTCCATTGGTACCAGTGGGTTTATAACAGGTGGTCCATGGTCAACAGCAAGAAGCAGAGGACAAGCCAAAGATAGTAAGTAGGTCAGCACATGACAGCCGAAATGAAAAACATTCCTTGCACAGACTTAGGAAGCGCTGCAAATTTTAACAACTAAGATGCAGAGTGACACTTCAGTTAGAAATAAGCAATCTTGGCGATTATAAAGATAATTTGTTACTATTTATTGTGTTGTTTATGTATGTAATTTCTATCTGTAACAAGGATATTGGATCCCACATTCATATACAACTTTTATTTAAAAGCAATAGAGAGCATTAGTAGTAAAAATCTATAATACAAGTGGAAAATTCCAATCATAAGGAAGATTAAGGAAAGAGGTGAGATCACTTTTTATAGTCTGCTTCCACTGCTCATAAAGGTCACAGATATTCCAAGAAACCCTGATTTCTTTTGTTTTGTTTTAAAGATTTTATTTATTTATTTTTATATAGAGAGAGAACATAGGGGAAGGCATAGAGGGAGAGAGAGAATATGGAGCAGACTCCCCACTGAGCACAAAGTCCAATGTGGGGCTTGATCTCACAATCTTGAGATCACGACCTGAGCCAAAATCAAGAGTCAAATGCTTAAGCAACTGAGCAATCCAGGCACCCCAGAAGCACCTGCTATGTTAAAAATAATCTGAACATAAAATTTTGAGGTGGCCTGGGGGAAAGGTAATAGTCAATGGGAAAGTCTTTTGCACTTGTTTTCAACAGTCAGAACAAATCTTATAAAATAAAGTAGAAAGGAAAAAAGAAGAGGCACCTTAAGGTATTCCAAGCAGATCCAAACCAAACTAAACAACTAAGCATTTCCCTGTGGATTTATTGATGAGAAGCATTTCAGGAGCTTTTGTTCAGTTCTCAGACTGGATCATTGGCTTGTCGAGCTAAGCCCTGGTATTAGCTCTACGAGTATAAACAGGATGCTGTCATCAGCATCACTTCAAGGACACAGATGGTAGCCCCCGTCATATGCCTCTTGGGGACTCTTCAACTCTACAAAGATTATTGTGAGTTTTTTTCATAATTGCCAATAGACTTAATCAGATTAATTTATTATTTTAATTTATTATATTTCATAGTTGCCAATAAACTAAGTCAAATTAATTTATTACTTTTTTAAAGTAAACTCTACCCCAACATGGGGCTTGAACTCATGACCCTGAGATCAAGAGTCACATGCTCTACCGACTGAGCCAGCCAGGCGCCCCTCAAATTAATTTCTTAATTCAGAAAACTATCAAGACCCAAAAGTTTCTCTCTCTTGCATGTACTCATCCTTCCCCAAAATCAAATAAACAAATTAAAAATATTGACAAAAATAAAATTAGTTTTGCTCATTTTTAAAGGATCAGACCTCACATATTAGAAATAATTGTCATTAATAAATGACATTTATTAATAAACTTTTATTAATAAACTTTTCATTGCCCTGGGCCCCTTCATGGTCTATATGGACAGGTCCGCATTTGACAGTACAGTGCTGCTAAGTTTACTTGAGACGACAAATTCTCGACTGATTCTCAGGTGTGCTGCTCTCTCCCTTAGATTGGTGTTTTACTCAAAGGACCTTTGTCACTCTACCTTGAGATAATCTAGTTTATAAAGAAAAAAGAAAAAGTTTGCCAAGTAGTTTTGAGAACAAATTCAAGTACACGTATAAACCAACAAGTTACTACCGTTAGTATGCATAATGGCTTTAGGTCAGTTCTCACCTCATCACTTATTCTGCATGCGGTACAGAGCAAGTTAATGCCATTAAGCCTCACTAGCTTCATCTTTAAAATGGGGATGGTTATGTACCAATGTCTTAAATTTAAATGAAATAGCACATGTAAAATGCTTCTCGTTGATCCTGGCACTTAATAAAAATAGAGTAGATGACACCCTCCTCCTCATCCTCTTTCTAGTGGAAAAGTAGTAAATAAAAAGTTATATTTGCTTATTAACGAATCTATCATGATTTGGAATCCAGTTGTATAGGAAGGTGTTTGGTTAGTTGTGTTATCGTTCCCAGATACATGAACCTCCTCCCAAAGGGAGGATTTTATTTCCCTGACCCACTGACATCAGACTTGGCAATGTGACTTGCTTTGGCCAATAAAAACAAACAGAAGTAATATGTGTCACTTCTGAGCATAGATTTTGAGTCGATGTGCGGTTTGCCATTTTTTTCTCTCCCCTGTGCCAGGGTAATCAGGAAAATGTAGATAGAGGCTGCTTCACTGGCCTGGTTTCCTGTATGAAGACGAGGAGTGAAAATGCAGTTTATGTGTGACAAATTCCACAAGCAAGAAATAAACCCTTTTTGTAAGCAACTGAGATTTTAAGACAGTTTGTTACTGCAATATAACCTGTATTTTAAAACATTTCAGTTATGTAAATTAATATCAATATTCCCCATCCCTGGACAACCCCCGCCCCCCGCTTCTCAATGGAATTATTTTACTTAGGGCCCCATGACTAAGCCATTCCCAAAACAAACACAGAAAAGACTTCTCAGCTTGGTATCTGTCTTTTCCAGTGGAAGGAACAGTTCTTTCCAGAGAATGAAATTTAGGTTTGGCACTAGACTGAAAGCATTTTGTGGGCTCCTGGTGCTTTGCTTTCAAGTGAATTGCAATTGTGGGTACTGATCCTTCACAACTCTGCATAGCAGGCAATTACTACTAGTGTTTCTCAAATGGTCCCTTTCCAAAAACAACTTATGAATATAAAAATCAAAAGCTAAAGTTTCATTGTTCTTTACTTGGAATAAATCCCAGACAACTGCATTGAGTTTATTCATAATACATGAAAAGAAAAAGCTTAAGAAAATCTCAGTGGGAGTGGGAAGAGAAGGTAGGAAATTGGCATAATAATGAAAATGAAACTTTACATAATCATAAGGCAAAGAAGAGGTGAGGTCAGGGCTTTTTTAATTAGAAATTTTATACCTTTGAAAATTAGACTTGTTTACTTATAATATTACATGTGTTTGACCATTAAATGCCTACTTGAGTTCCAAAATGTTAATTTCAAGGATGTCAGCTACCAACTTCTTTATGATGAGCTTTTTTAATTTTTTAGTTCAGAATCTGAATATATAGTGGAGCCCCAAGTGAGGTTGGTTTGATGCAGATTATGGGTAGTTGTACACATGATCTTGACAATTTTCAGGAAAAGTGATCACATTTTATTTTATTTTATTTAAAGATTTTATTTATTTATTTATTTATTTATTTATTTATTTATTTGAGATAGAGAAAGTGAGCAAGAGAGAGCATGATCCTGGGGAGGGGCAGAGGGAGAGGAAAAAGCAGGCTCCCTGCTGAGCAGGGGATCCCATTGTCTCCATCCCAGGATGCTGGGATCACCACCTGAGCCACCCAAGCACCCCAAAAGTGATCACATTTTAAACATATCAAGGAAGTTTAGTATTTATTATTTTATTTTAGATAGGTCACAACGATGATTTTTAGTATTGAAAAATACTCACTTCTTGTCTTCATTGGCTTAGACTGCCATTACAAAATCCCATTGGCTTAAACAACAGATTTATTTTCTCACCGTCTAGAGACTGGAAGTCCATGATCAGGTGCCAACATGATGGGGTTCTGGTGAGGAACCTTTTCCTGACTTGCAGATAGCCACCTTCTTTTGGTGTCCTCACATATGGAGAGAGAACTTTCATCCCTCTTCCTCTTCTAAGAACACAGTTCTGTTGGATCTGGGCTTCACCTTTATGACCTTATTTAACTTTTTCTTTTTTTTTTTTTTTAAGATTTTATTTATTTGACAGAGAGAGATAGAGAGAGAACAAATAGGCAGAGAGGCAGGCAGCGAGAGTGGTGGAAGCAGGCTCCCTGCTGAGCAGAGAACTGATGCGGGGCTCCATCCCAGGACCCTGAGATCATGACCTGAGCTGAAGGCAGAGGCTTTTAACCCACTAAGTCACCCAGGTGCCCCTTATTTAACTTTTCACCTCCTTAAATTCCCATCCCCAATACACTTACATGGGGAACTAAGGCTTCAACGTATAAAATTTGCAGGGAAATAATTCAGTTCATAGCACTATCTAATTTTCCATTTTTTATCAAACCGACTATTCATAATAAATTCAGGAATAAACCAAGGGTACCAGCATAAAAAGCTTGAAAATTAGAGATATTTAAATCTTACAGGATTTTTTTAATAAAATAATTCCAGAACAATCAATTTTATATTTTATGCATTAAAAAATCATAGAGTATCTATTATATGTGGGGCACTGTTCCAGCTAATAGAAAGGCATCTGTGAACAATACAGACTCAACCTGCTGTTTTGGTGGAAGATATATTTTGAAGATATTATACATGAATGAGTGCACTCTACAAGTAAACCTTGGCATTCTGCCTTATAATATTTATATTTGAACTGAGGGACAGCAAGATAAAATTACTGCCTTAAGTGTAGTAGATGTAAGCATGTATACTATAAGCTATATATGCAAAAGTTCAATTATTTTTAATAACTGAATTCAATCTTCCATAGATGATGGTGGAAGGACCTAATCTTACCATTTTAAGGCAGCTCAGTCCCTTCCAGCTTGTAAAGTTACTCCTTGATGGGTAAACATATAGTCAGATTCTGCATTTTCCCTTTCCCCCTTTACCTGCCCTTCTCTCAAGCCCTGAGCTCAGTATAGGCTGGGCTGACATATTTTTTTTCTGGCTAGAAAAGGATATTTGTCCTTGACTGGCTCCCAGATGTCTAGTCCAATCTGCTGTCTGGATGTCAGCTGTTGTCACAGTGTCTCTGTTGAAGACTCCATGACTGATGTAACCCATGATCTTACCCCTAGATTAATACAATTCACAGTGATCAACCTCAGGGAGTATGGCCTTATCACCCATCTGGTGGCAATCCCTTGTGGGCCATTGTTGGTGTTATTTGACCTTCTAAGACTCAGCTACTTTCTCCACTTAAATTTGTTTTGCGATGGGTCTTTTGAGAAAGGGTCCCCTTGCATCTTGGGATTTCAGCCCACTGGGGAAATGGTGTGTGTGTGTAGCTATGTATCCTTTTCAATTCCATTAAGCATTTTCTGTCTGGCCCTGAGGACATTCTTCTTTCTGTTGGATGGGGAGTATTCTTAAATCATACATTCTTCTTTCTTACTCTGTGGCTTATGGTAAATACCTCTGTCCCTTGCTTGACAGTCTCTGCTTGTGCCTATTTAAATCACCTATATCATCATCCTCATCCTCATTATCGTCATCATCTTAATTTAGGAGATTATTTTCTTTTTCTAAAAAGCCTAGATTCTCAAAATACCCTCTGTGAAGAGAGCATTAAGTATAAGCTTTAAAAGTCAAAATCTGAACTGTATCGCGTTTGCTTTTGGTTGGCCTCTGCCCTCTTCATGAAGTTAAGGATGCCTCATGCAGTGGGCAGAGAACTTCAGGGCAGCAAGAGTTACCAGGAATAAACAATCACCAGATA
Source organism: Procyon lotor (assembly GCA_028646535.1). Classification (NCBI taxonomy): domain Eukaryota; kingdom Metazoa; phylum Chordata; class Mammalia; order Carnivora; family Procyonidae; genus Procyon; species Procyon lotor. The sequence goes on from CM053604.1 coordinate 84,435,556, forward strand.
ACATTTCAAAACATTGTCTTTCCTCATGAGAACTTCAAAAGATGAGAGAAAATAAAGTCAATCCTTACCAATGCTATGATTAGGGAAAAATCATTCAGTTGTTTTAGAAACAACTGACTACATTTTTTAAAAGTTGGTGATTCAGTTATTAGTCTCCTGGGATAAAGTTAACATATATGTATGCACAACTATTTCAAATAAATAACATATTTTTGGCCAGTAATCAAAAACATGAATATTTTGCTTTCAGAAAGATTGAAACCAATTTCAGCCTGGACAACATCTGTAGGTTTTGAAAGACATAATCATCAACAATTTTGAAAAGATGTAAGTCATACCCTAGGCTACTTATTCCAAAGTGCAAAGTCTCAATGGTACTATCTTTAACATATATGCAGATAGATCAACCAACAAATTATGATGGAAATCATAATCATAAAATATCAAAATAATTATTCCATATACCTAAAAACCTCACTATCCACCAGGGGTTAAGAAAATCACCTTAAAAAAAGTTGGGCAATTTAGGATTTGATGATGGTAAATCACAAACAAGATTTCCCCTTCACTGTTTCTTTTAGGGATCTTTTCAATATTGATAATAACTTATGAGATATCTCTGAGCTTTCTAATTCCATCTCTTCCACCAGATTGGGAGTGCTTATGAGAGCAAAGAACATGCTTGTGTAGCTCACTCCTTTATCCTAATCTGTACCCAGAGCCTAGTACTGTACCTGGACTTAGTGTGGGTGCTCTATAAACATTCGTTGAATATTTTGACATGAAAATTTAGTTTTAGTTCCTTTTCCATAAGAAAAGTCAGTTTGGAGTAGTTTGGAATGATCCAGATATCTGAATTTAGATAAAGACATGGTCAGGTAATATCTTAAAATATTAATGATCAACTTTAACTATATACAAACTTTTAAGTAGGTGAAAAACCTTCAGGGGAATTTATATAGCAAATATAGGGAAAGATTATTAAAACAGTTGAGATTAAAATCTGTAAACTTGGTACAATCACATTTAGTAATTTGCTATTTTTTTAAGATTTATTTATTTATTTATTTGACACAGAGAGAGAGCACAAATAGGCAGAGAGGCAGGCAGAGAGAGGAGAAAGCAGGATCCCTGCTGAGCAGAGAGCCAGATGCGGGCCTTGATCCCAGAACGCTGAGATCATGACCTGAGCTGAAGGCGAGGCTTTAACCCACCGAGTCACCCAGGCGCCCAGTAATTTGTTATTATTAAGTATGGAATGAGAAAGATGAGGGCAGGTAATTCACTTGCTGTGGGGTGTTTTCTTCGTCATATCTGATTTTCATGGTCTTCTAAATTATTTCCTTCTCTCTCCCTCTCACTCACACCTCTCTGGCTTAGTCTCTCCCAGGTTTCTGGGGCAATGGATCATAAAAGGGCTGAATATCAAAAATGGAAAAAGTGGTGACCCGATGTAGAATACCATTCTCACCACAAATGACAGTTTTTGAATGCTAGTCTAAGCTCGTGGAGCTAGGGAACCCAAAGTTTTAGTGAAGCATCAGTCAGGCATTAATTTGATGCCAAATCATGGATTTTATTTTGGCTCTGAAACAATATTTATCTAGCTCAAAACTCAACCATTGTGTAAATTAGTAGGTGCAGCAAGTAGTGTGTGATTTGGGTACAGTACTTTTTTCCCTTCCTATTTTCGGGGTATAAAAGAAGAGGGGAGGGTGGAAAAAAAATAATAATTTTTGCTTGCAAATGGAGGACTGGGATTGGGATAGGGTGGAGAAGAAAACAAAATGAAACACAACAGCCAGTTTTCCTTTAGATTTATTTAAACGTTAAGTAGAACCCATGCACTACTGAACTATGAAATAAAGACCCATGAATGACATTAATTTACTCTTAACTGAACACTAGAAGAGTATACAAGTGTATTTTTGAAACTGGTTCCTTTTCTTCTAGAGTTTCCTTACTAGGAGAGTAGTTAAGAAAACGATACTAGCAGATGTCTAAAAGATAGAATACTGAGCAAAAATTAGAGTAAGTCTGCATCACGCTGCGGGAAAGAATTACAATTTGTTCATCAGCTATGGTCAAAACAATGCTGAATAACAAACGGTGTCAGTGACATGCAAAAATATGCCCTTATTTCTCACTTATGTATCTACAAAATGGCTGGGGCATGCTAATTGTAGGCCAGGCCTGCTGGGTTGGATTTGGTTAGTTCCGTGTCTGCCCCACTCTCTCGTTCAGATAGGGTCAGTGGGTTCCACAAAGCAGGTCACTCTCAAGACAATGGCAAAAGTGTAACAGGGCAAGCCAGAGGACTCAATCACATTTCAAGCCTCTGGTCAAGATAGACATGTTTTGGGAAAGTATAGCATGCCTGCAATAATACCATAGCAAGTATATGACGAGATATTCCTATTACAAAGAAATGAAAAATTAGGCTACTAGTTTAATCTGCCACATAAAATGTATAAATTAATGTTAACCTAGAGTGAAGGAGGTCTTTAGTTTAAAATACAATGGATTCTATTTATCGTGGCAATTTATTTCAGTATTAGCAAATACCATTATAAAATGAGAGCCATAAATATGAGTATTTTGTTTCAAATATTACAGACATTGTAAACTCTGGAAAAACTGAGGAAATGAAGTCATGAAGTAAAGCATATGTTATGTACTAAAGATCTAGCTTAAAGAGTTCAGCACTTCTAATTCTTAATCCTCTAATTTTGAACTTGAGTACCATTTAACGTTATTGTTATTTGACCTCATATTTAGGATTTTTTACCTAGCGTGGTGATTGAAAAATGATCATTTAAGGGAATTTGTTAAGAATATACATTTTGTGGGACACCTGAGGGGCTGAGTCAGTTGGGCATCTGACTCTTCATCTCAGCTCAGATCTTGACCTTGGGGTCATGAGTTCAAGCCCCACATTGGAGCTTCACCCCCAGCATGGAGGCTACTTTAAAAAAAAAGGGGGGGTATACATTTTGTGGTCTCATTCACTGTAACTACAATTCTCAGTAGATCTAGGATTGTGCTAGTGAAGCTCTTTCTCTCCCTTCTTGTCTCTCTCTTTTTCTCTTTTTAAAACTTCTTTTTTCCTGTCCATTTTATGTTATTATTTTTTTTCTCAGCATCTGTTCGTTGCTCTTTATCTATTCATATTATTCATATGCGTGAACACTAGGCTAGGAGTATATTTGTCTAATTTTAATCTTCTGTTTGACATATATTAGTTGCTTTTTTTTCATTAGAATGTAAGAGTCATGAGGACAGGGTCCTTTTTATCTTTTTCATAGTATGTTAATGAGTGACCAGTATGTATTGAGACACAATAAAAACATGTGAAATTAATGAATAAGTAAATTTTTCATTGATTTTCTATCTTGTATTAATTTTATGAGATCTTGGCAATTCTATTTTATTCCATCCTATCCTATTATGTTAACGTTACTTGTTTTAAGTCAAAAATCTTAGGTTAATATAATGAACAGATACAGGATTTAGAATAAAGAAATGTATATTCTAGAATTACCCTGCCACTTATTGGTCAGATTGAGATCCAAGGTAAGTATGTTATACTCTCTAAGCTGTCAATTTTCTAAAAATAAAATAATTGTATATCTACCTCACATGATTATTTGAGAATTAAAAAGGGTCATGTATGTAAAAATGTTTTGGAAAATATTAAACAATATATAAATATCAGTTACTATTATTATTATATTTATAATCCCTACATGTTCTTTCAAAAGGCATGTAAGGTTTTTGATGAATTTTAATGCATCCTGGGAAGACGGAATTATTGAAAGACTTCACTCAAGGAGGATATTTATTTGGAGATTTCTGAGAATAGTTTGAATTATCTAATACTTTTTTAGAGCAGGAAAATATTTGTCCATTTCTTCACTTCCTTATCTGACAAATGTTTATTGAGTAACTACTCCATCCACAACAAAATGGTAAGTGGGATAGACAGGGGCCACATTCTGCCCACTCCAGGAGGCACCACGTTGCCACAAGATCTTTTTCCTCATAGACCAAAGAATTGAGTTGAGGAGAAAGATAATGATCAAATATTACACAACCAAGAAACGTGATGAAAACACGTCTTATGAAAGGGAGAGAGGATTGGCCTGATATTCATTTCAGCAGTGGTAAGTGCTCTGAGAGAGTGTAATATCTGTATCAGAGAGCCTGCACATTTACATACAAAGAAAGGAAGAGAATCAAACGCACCATTTCGGTAGAAGATAAGAAATTCAAGCACCTGCCTCTTTCTATTTAGTATTACTCTGAATGGAAGTGGGTTGTGCTCGCTTCAGCAGCACATATACTAAAATTGGAATGATACAGAGAAGATTAGCATGGCCCCTGTGCAAGGATGACACGGAAGTGGGTAGGTGCTGTGTTGTGTACTTTCTGGTGACAATGGTGAGGGAGAAGCTCAGGTAAACAGAATCAAGTTCCAAGACCATGGAGCTTGCAGAAGGTGAAGGCAGGAATGTGCAAGTGATCAGGTGATTCCTAAGGAACAGATGTGAGCAAGAAGGGACAGAGGGAAGAACTTCAGCATGCAGATGAGGTGATTTTGGGAGATATTAACAGAATTGAGTTTATTGAGTATGTCGCATGTGTCAGGTTCTGCACTAGCGGTCAACGCCAATCACAGATTGTTCTGATTCCAAAGGACATGTTCCTTAACAAGAGAACAGTTTGGTGGTGTTTTATAAAGGTTTTGGTGATCAGTGATAAGAAACATGATTTTGTCTTAGATATCCTTTGCACAAGTCAGCTTTTGTGCTCTACGGATAGAAAACCATTAAAAGATATTTGTGTGATTTTATGCTTCATAAACATTTCCATGTTGGAAAATGGTTGCTGGTCTCTCCTGCTTGTGCCCTAATGCCTTGTTTATGGTGTCTTGAAGTTCTGCGGAGGCCACATAAAAGGGAAGGAGTGAGCAGATGGGGTGTTTGGTTCTCCTTCTGACTTCAATATGCATCGCTCTGCTTTTCATAAGCTGACTAATTTTTGTTCTACAAAAGTTGGCTAGTAAAAGTCATGTTTCAAAGGCTAAAATTGGCATGAGCCCCAAGTTCTACCAGTCTTCCAAAGATGATAATTTCCCCAAATATGACAGCATTATTTGAAACATTTGAAAGAAAACCATCACTTTAAGGCTTGCAGTTCAAAATATGTCCTATATATACACAGGCTTCATCTAAACATTAGTCAACAAACCCTGCTCTGTCTACAAAAATTAGAGCAAAAACTTGGCAATTTAACTTCCCGTTCCCCTTTAAAGCAGACATAAAACTATAATGTATGCAAGTTCGTTTTATTCCAAAACTTTCTTGCCTCGTCCTTTAGCTTGCCCTTCAAATTATGCACATCAACCATTACCAATAATTTTAAATGGAAATTTTACCTCCTCCTAAGAATAGTGTCTCTTAGCACAGCATGCTCTGGTTATAGCACTTTTCACCCACAGCACCTCTTCCAGCATTTTAATCAAACATTTACTCAGATCTTTCTGACACAGGAATAATATTACTTTGTATGAGAAACAGGATTTTGATGCAGGCTTTCCCAATACTGAAAAATTCAAACACTTAACGACGTTGGAATGCTCAACTTAACAAAAAGGCTCAAAAAGATTAGAGATGCTAACTGCTACAGGGAGAAAGTCTTCAACATGAAAATCCTTCCAGATCAAGATGAGTGAAATGATTTTAAAAGTTCAGAACAAAGTCAGTTCCTCTGTTGCATTTAACTAATCACCCACATCCAGACCCTGGCTGTCTTTGTTAATTTGAATTTTCTGAAATGCTGCTGATCTGGGTATGATATGCTATATGGAATTTTAACCTATTTTCTAATTCCTCTATACTCACACTTTCGCTCTCTAATGGATCCCTTCCTCATTTATTCTACAAACACAGTATTGATTGAGTAACATCTCTGTGCTAGGTACACAAGAAACATAACGCTGGAAAAAATAAACAAAACTCTTGCCCTTAGGGAGGTTAGGTAATTCTCCAGACTTTCTGGAAGGAACTCGGCCCTGCCTGTATAACCTTGGGCAAGAAATTTAACCTTCGGTTCTTGTCTCTGTCTCTTAAAAAAGGAAAACATTGGTTTTTACTTCATAGGGTAATACAAGTATGGAATAATTTAGTACATGTAAAACCTTGCAAACAGTCCCTAGTTCATATTGAGAGCTCAATAGGTTAGCTATTATTATTATACTATTGTAATGTTAAATGTAATGTTAAATATAATGCTCAATGACTAAATAGAAACTATTATTTTATATGGAGATAATGAAGAAAACTCAAGTAGAATAAGGAGCTGTAGAGTGACCTGATTTGGTGTGTGTTGTGCGGTCTGGGAAAGTTTCTCTGAAGTGACATTTGACCTGAGCTGTACAAAGAAATTGGTGATTATTTCAAACTGAAGACCAGAGTCCTCTGTGTGATAAGCAGACTTCTACACTATTTTCTCCCCATCTCCCCAGACTTTTCTGGAGGCTGTGATTGGTGGATGCATTAGAATGATGAAAAAGAGTAAAACAGGAATGAGCAGAAACATCAAAATTAAAAATTCAAATCAAACATTTTCCCTTTTCCACAATAAAAATAATAGCCAATCAAGGTCTTTAAACAGCAGTCTGATAAGCGAATACCAAAAAAGAAACTACAGGGCATTAACTATGGTCTAACCTCTACAACCTGTATGTAGATTGCCTTCATTAATTGGTCTCAATCTTTGTCCCTAAAAATTTATTGTTTCTACAGTAAACAACAAGTATTGGAGAGGATGTGGAGAAAGCGGAACCCTCTTACACTGTTGGTAGGAATGCAAGTTGGTGCAGCCACTTTGGAAAACAGTGTGGAGATTCCTGAAGAAATTAAAAATAGAGTTACCTTATGACCCTGCAATTACACTACTGGGTATTTACCCCAAAAATGCAGATGTAGTACAAAGAAGGGCCACATGTACCCCAATGTTCATAGCAGCAATGGCCACAATCGCTGAGCAGTGGAGAGAGCCAAGATATCCTTCAACAGACGAATGGATAAAGAAGATATGGTCCATATACACAATGGAATATTATGCCTCCATCAGAAAGGATGAATACCCAACTTTTGTATCAACATGGACGGGACTGGAGGAGATTATGCTGAGTGAAATAAGTTAAGTGGAGAGAGTCAATTATCATATGGTTTCACTTACTTGTGGAGCTTAAGGAATAACATGGAGGACATTAAGAGAAGGAAAGGAAAATGAACTGGGGTAAATCAGAGGGGAAGATGAACCATGAGAGACTGTGGACTCTGAGAAACAAACGGGGTTTTGGAGGGAAGGGAGGTTCGGGGATAGGTGAGCCTGGTGGTGGGTATTGAGGAAGGCACCTATTGCATAGAGGACTGGGTGTGGTGTATAAATAATAAATCTTGGAATACTGAAAAAAAAAAAGTTACGGTCTTTAGAAATCCAGCAAATGCTCAGACCTCTCCTCTTTGAGAATATATGTCTGCTGGTTATAAGATTTTGTGGAAGTCAAGAACTGGTCCATTTCAGGTTGAAGTTAAATGATACTGGATAATATTACTAATTCTGTAATAGAAGTTTTATTTTGTTTTGCTTTGTCTTTTTAGATTCACAACATTTATTTTCCATAGTATTTTCTATTTTACATCATGGAGAAAAATGCCCAAACCCCGCATGTTGGAGAAATGGAAACAAAGAAACATTGAAGAGATCAGGTGTATAGCCAGAAGCTCCTTTAAAATGTGAGAGGCAACAAGAAATATTGAGAAGAGAGATTAATACAATTTGCCAGTTAAATAAATTGACTTTATTCGTCTTGGAACTTGACCTGAGTTAAATTTGCCTGAACACTGGATATGTGTTTATCTTCACTTTCATCATTAATTTTTAGTGCTTAACTATGAAGGAAAGACTTGTTCTGTTTATATTTATTAAGGAACATAATTTTTGATACAATTATAATTTCTCATATTTTTAAAGTATACACAATTGGAAGAATGCCTCATTAGAATAGAATTTGTTTTAACATAACTTGGCCTTCAAATTTCCTTTTCAGCTTTCTATTTTCTCATCCTGTCCTTATCCTTATCCAGCCCAGAGCTTTAGGCAGACTGAAATATTCATCATCCTTTAAATGCCTGCCGACATTTTATTTCTCCTAGTCCTTCAGTGCAACCTCTTTCTTTGTTTTACTGAAATACATTTGACATAGAACATTATGTAAATTTAAGGTGTGCAACATATTGATTTGATTCATTCTTTTTTTTTTTTTAAGATTTTATTTATTTATTTGACAAAGAGAGAGCGAACACAAGTAGGGGGAGAAGCAGAGGGAGGAGAGGCAAGTTCTCCACAGAGTGAGGAGCTCTATACGGGGCTCCATCCCAGGGCCCTGGGGTCATGACCTGAGCTGAAGGCAGACGCTTAATGACTGAGCCTCCCAGGTGTCCCCTGATTCATTTCTTTTTGTAATATGATTGCCTTTGTAGCATTAGCTCTACACATTCCTTTCTTTATCAGCTATCAATAGTCTTCCTTTGAGGCAAAGCAGCGTGCATTTTAATTAGAGGAAGAGATAGTGTAGAAAATGTAAAGAAGGAGAATGCACCCACAAAAGAAACCAAAATAAGGAGGTTGGAAAAGAAGTGCAGAATAGTAGGCTGTGTGCGTAGTTTCTGTAACTGCCTGAAAGTTAAGGAGGGTCGGGTGTGACAAGAAACATCTATTTGGAGAGTGAAACTAACTGTTGGATGAAAAGCTGTGGATGGTTCGCACAGTTATGATTATAAAAATATTTTTAGCCTTTGTTTTCACAGACATGTAAACCTGTAGACAAACAATGGCTGGTAAAAAAAAATAAAGTTTCGGAGCAAAGTTTCCGTCAGTCCTGAAAACACCCCTTAGCTCATAGTTTCCGTGAGCACATAGATCTCTGTATTCTGTCCACCTCAGTGAGGACATTGTGGCTCACATACATGCCACACGTCTAGATTCTGCCTCCCAGACCCGTGACGATGTATTGGAAGAATTTGGAACACCTTAAGAAGATTCTTTTTGTTTGTATCAATATTTGATGAGAGAGAATATGCGTATGTTATTTTATGGGGCAATTTCAGATCTCCCCTGTATTTCATGATAGGTAGGTAAGTCAAGATCCTAGACTTTTTTTTTCCACTGATTAAACGTTTCCACTAACTTTTACTTCTTTGTGACTAGTCCAGAATAAACATCTATTTCAGTAACTTTAATTTGTTTTCTTTGTTCTGAAAATTTCAAAAAAACTATTGTTCCAAAGACATTTTAACTCAAAAGTGCAGTGGAAGCCGAAGCAATCAGTCCCCAGTAGCCTGTAGGAAATTGAATAAAGGTGTGTAAATGGGAACTATTTTTAAAAATGATATATATATATTTAAAATTTATTAGTATATAAGTTCACTCACTAATTAGATGATGCAGGACCAGGTGGAACAGGTTGGATTTTCCTTCTTTATAAAACCAAACCTGTGAAAATTGAGCAAGAAAGTTGTGCAGCATTTTTTTTTTTTAATTTGAGTACAGTTGACACAAAATGTTGCATTAGTTTCAGATGTACAACTTAGTGATTTGGCAAGTTTATACATTATGCTATGTTCACCCCGAGGGTAGTTACCATCAGTCCCATTACACCATTACAGCACTATTACAATATCATTGACTGTAATCCCTATGCTCTGGGTTTTATTCCTGTGACTTACTCATTCCATAATTGGGAGACCTGTATCTCCCTCCCCGCTTCACCCATTTTGCCTATACCCCTCAGTCCCTCCCTTGGCAACCATCAGTTTTTTTCTCTGTATTTATAGGTCCGATTCTGATTTTTGTTTATTCATTTTTTTTAAGATTCCATTTTTTGAGTGAAATCACATGATATTTGTATCATATTCTCTGTCTGACTTATTTCACTTTCCATGATGCCCTCTAGGTCCATCTATGTTATCTCAAATGGAAGGATATCCTTTCTTATGGCTGTGTAAGTTGTGCAGAAATTTAATTCAGAATTCTTTCACTGTTGTATTATTTTCCCTATTATTTTATAGTTGTATTACTCATATTTATTCAATTGAATTACATTTTTGTTTTCTAAGAATTCAGGTTTACTGAGTATTTCTAAGGATTTCAACTTAATTTTCATTGAAACTACTCATTCAGTCATCATTTTACATATTTGATTAAATTTAATAATTATAATAGAAAGTACACAAAATTGAAAACAATCCTTGATCAACATACAAATCAGCTGGTGATAGCTAATGGGCACAGGTATATTGCAAAGTTCCTTGTTAGTTATAAGGAGTTTATGTCCCGTGGCAACAATAATATAATTTACTGGGAAGTGGAGAACCCCAGTTATTCTGGCAATTCATTTGAATAGAGGTCGTCTAATGTGGCTTCCAGTGCAATGTTCTCTAACTCACTGTAACAGAGTTTTGCTCTAAAAGAGTACAGTTTGTAGTGACAATACAAAAGTAGAAAGTGTATCTTTGTGAGTTATTTCTGAGTATTTTCAATAGTTTTTGACAAAGTAGCAAAATAACATTAATTAACCATTGAATCTTTTAAATTAGTTTCATAAAACCAATAACAGTTGTCTTTTTGGGGATGCCTATGTGACTCAGTTAAGCCTCTGACTTCAGCTCAGGTCATGATCTCAGAGTCCTGGGATTGAGCCCCATGTGGGGCTCTGTGCTTAGTGGAAAGTCTAGAGATTCTCCCAACCTTTCCCTCTGTCCCTCCCCTGGCTTGTGCTCTCTTTCTCAAATAAATTAATAAACTCTTAAAAAAAAAAAAAAAGCTTGCTTTATTTATTTATTTTTTTATTTTTCTAGAACAGCAGAATGACTCAAAGTGGAAGCTCTGGATTCAGATGCTTTAGGGTCATATTTCAGCTGTACCATTTGCTGTGACCTTGGGAAAGTGAACCTCTCTCTGCTTGGTCCTTCAGCTGCAAAATGAAGATTACAGGAGCCAATATTCCTCTCCCTCCACCCCTCTCCTACTCGTGCTCGCGCACGCTCTGGCTCTCACTCTCTCTCTTTCTCTCTCTGTCTCAAATAAATAAATAAGACCTTTTAAAAAAATTCTTTTCTGTCCTATGGGTATTTGCTTTCTTGTCTTCTCTTTCTCTTCTTACTCTCCATGATTTCCTTTGTCCTTCCCACCTTTCTGTAGGTTTTGTTCCCATCTTTTTTACCTTAATGATGTCAGGTCCTTGTGACTCTCAATTCTTATACCTGATTCTGCCCTTGAGTAGCTGCTTAGATCTGTTATTGACAAAAGCTTTAAGTCCTTCTGATTCCAGAACCATCAATTTACAAAACAAACAGACCATCTTCTGAGGTTGGTCACTTTTCATGGTGTAACTTTCACGTATTGCTAGGTTAATAATATCCTTCCCAAAGACAGCCCTCTCCTCATCACTCCACCTCCTACAACCTGGGTGGAGGGAACAAAACAAGTCTGTTGAGTGAAGAAGTTTTCTATCGCAATGGAGTAATTTAAACTCAGTCTTGTTCCTAACTCTGCAACTGAGGTGAGTCTATATAATTTCGGTTAAAAAAGCTGAAAATATTTCATTCAAATGATAAAGTCTAAATTTTCAGAACTCAATTAAGTCACAATAAATCCTTAATTTATAAGATGCTCCCCATGTCAGTTTGGCTCTTTCATATTTTATCAGTTATTAAAATTTTCACAGTAGCAACAATCAACTTAAAAATGACATAAGAAAAAATGTGCAAAGAGATATAGAATAACTGAAGTGACACAACTGGTTTCAGATACTGAATATCTGAAAAATCTTAAAATCTTAGACTCTTATATCTTTAAGGGCAAAGAGGAAAATTTTGGGTACTCTTGCATGTGTCTTCCTAGGATTTTAAAAATAAGAAGCCCAAGATTACCTGCAAACAGCTCTTAGCGGATCAGAGCAGAAATATGCAAGGCAAATACCTTAGTGATTAGATATCTACCATAACCCATGTAAACATAATTACTTGAAAAGACCCTTTAACATTTGAAAATTTTACGTTATTTCTTTTTTACTTTTGAGCTATTATTTCCATTTTTCTTCTCCTTTTTATCCTTGAAAGTCCTTTATTGATCATCCTATCATATTTCATTATCTTAAATACATGCTATTCAAACATGAAGTCTGGATTTAAAAAAAATCCTTTGATCATAAGGTTTTAAGTGTTACATTTTTTTCTAGATTGAGTTATATTTTTTAGTGGTATACAATGGATCGAAACAAAATAGATTTATTATTAGTTTTTTTTAAAGATTCTATTTATTTTTTTGACAGAGAGAGATCACAAGTAGGCAGAGAGGCAGGCAGAGAGAGAGGGGGAAGCAGGCTCCTTGCAGAGCAGAGACCCCGATGTGGGGCTCGATCCCAGGACCCTGAGGTCATGACCTGAGCCAAAGGCAGAGGCTTTAACCCACTGAGCCACCCAGGTGCCCCTATTATTAATTTTTATAAATAATTGTTAAATATCAAAACTGAAATTTTGAAATACTAGAAATGCATCTGTTCTTTAAATACTTTATTTTGGCAGTTTTCAAATCAACCAAAAATTAAAAGAAGAGTACCATGAATGTCTTCACATCATTTAGATTTGCCAGTTAATGTTTTGACATGTTTACCTAAGGAGGGATTAATTGTATATAAGATAGAATGACATTATGTTTCCCAAGGTTATGTCAACCCCAGTTTAAAATGAAATCTCATTAATAAATTGTAATTCATGGGGACGCCTAGGTGGATCAGTGGGTTAAAGCCTCTGCCTTCGGCTCAGGTCATGATCTCAGGGTCCTGGGATCGAGCCCCACATCGGGCTCTCTGCTCTGCAAGGAGCCTGCTTCCCTCTCTCTGCCTGCCTCTCTGCCTACTTGTGATCTCTTTCTCTCTGTCAAATAAATAAATAAAATCTTAAAAAAAAATAAATTGTAATTCGTGTACCCTCTTTTTTTTTTTCTTTAGGATTCATAGTCTACTCAAAATCTCCCACCTCCTCAAGGATTCCTGAGATGTTCTGGGCGTTATCTCAGGTCCGCATATAAATAAGTTTTATTGGCTATTACCTGACACCTACTATTACTATTACATTCTTATCTTTACATAGTCCTCTGTGGAGAAACACACTGTATATCTAACAGCATGACATGGAAACCCCCCAGAATCCCAGGTATGCCCAGAGCTACCTAATCTTCCCAATAGCTTTAAGAACTTTGACCCATCATCTTTTTAGTAGAGCACCACTGCCCTCAGTAAATAATGCACTTTCTTTCTCAGGTTATTACTGCTGTTTTTGTGTTTTCTAATGTTATTGAGGCCCTGAACCAAGCTCATTTATAAATGCTTTCCTGTTTCTTATTTCATGTTACACAAATTACATATATATCAAAGAGAGAGGCTTTTTCCAATGCTCTCTTCTTTCTTTTTTTTTCTTTTCTCTATTTTAGCTTATAGCTTAACCATATCATCAAAAAATTCAAACATGAATTCTTGAGGAGCTCGACAGATTCCTTGTCACCTTGTAATAGTAGAGTCCATCTTATCTCTGTGAGATTCTTGTTATTGGGCCTGATTCGCCTGCCCTCCTGCATTCTTTCTTAGGAAATACGCTCTCCGGCAGGCTCGTCGGTCTGCCCTACGTGCGGACCCTTAATGAACCTACCATATCTCAATACCATTGTGGATACCACTGGAGGTTAAGCTCTTCCTCTTCTTCCATCATTCATGCACATTCATGCACATACATAAACAGTGCCTTTTGAGATAGCCAGAAGTTGAATCCCAAGTGAACAGGTCTACAAACATAGGTAACATTGCAATTCAAAGGAGGATGACTAAGGAATAAAGTTAACAGAGAAAGATACTTATTGATGGTCAACTTGATTGTAACCTTAATAAAAGAAAAAGTATACGATTTGGGTCGTTGGTGAATTCCAGGAACAAAAATTTCTTGTACCTTTTGCTAGTACAACTAATGCCAGGGAGAAGGGAAGGCCAGGGGTTAACATCTGGATGAATTTTGGAATTTCTATTCTTCATTTTGAAACCAATAAGGCAAACGAAAGACTTAGTTTATTTTATTTGGCAATTGTGGTAGTTAGGGACTCTATAGAAGTATATATGAATGTTTTTAAAGCTTGAGCAATCGTTCTGCTCTCATTGGACTGCATGAATGAACACAATAATTGCAAGAAGTGACCAATCTTTTCCTCCCAGTCTTTGTGGTTTCTAATGGCATAATGATGTCTGGTGCATCCATTTGAAATTTCTTTGGCTGGATTTAAAACAGAAACATATTTTAAAATTTTATTGAGTGATTTCACATTCTTGTCTAATTGTGTTTTCATTTTAGAAAAGCAAAAATAACCAGGGGCTGTTTAAAAACAAACTAATTAAAACAACCTTTCTTTAAAGGCTTCTCAACATAACTTTTACCTTATGAAGATTAAACATTTAAGTTGGGGGAATGTCTTCTTTCTTCTTTTCCCCCCAGATTGTCTTTATTTTTGACCCTCAGACCCTGGGAGCCTGGAAAATGAAACTCTGCCCAGTTCGAGCATTATATGTTCGTAATTGTTTAATTATTTTCACTATTTCTTCATTTATTCAATATATAATAAGAGAAAAATAGTACATTTACTTGCAAAATAAGCCAACTGGTAAGGGATTCTGTAAATGCATTCCTTGTTATTAGAGAAAGAACAGTCCTAATGTTTCTAGAATGTTAATATTTCTAAATTTAAAAAAACCTAAAATAAGTGAATATGTACAATTTTAGGCCAAAGCATTGCATTGCAACTTGCACAAACCAATTAAAACTGGCTAGGAGGCATAGGCTGGTGGACACTGTGAAGTGTCCACCTTTCCTTATTTCTCCTTTCATTCTATATTTTTTTTGGGAAAAGACAGCAACATTCCAAAAAATTCCACGTTTTCATTCTTTTGTTGTTGTTAACACCATGTTCATCTCATTGGCCTCCCACCTCTTTATTTCTGTCCTGTCTTCATATATTAATTTTTCTTTTCTCTTTTTTTAAAGATTTTTCTTTTTTTTTTTGACAGAGAGAGAGAGATCACAAGTAGGCAGAGAGACAGGCAGAGAGTGAAGGGGAAGCAGGCTCCCTGCCGAGCAGAGAGCCCAATGTAGGGCTCCATCCCAACAATCTGAGATCATGACCTGAGCTGAAGGCAGAGGCTTTAACCCACTGAGCCACCCAGGAGCCCCTAATTTTTCTTTTCTCTTATTGCCTCTCTAATGAGGTATTCCTATGACTTTCCTTCCCTCTAAATAGAAAGTGACCTTCAGGTGAGAGCCAGGAGGGGAAATAATGGTCCACTATTCTCTTAATCTTTATAAACCGCACTTTACTAAAATTTCAGGTTTTTCATTTAGTTGTTTCTTCTTGTAGTTAAGGAAATTAAGGTGTCAAAAAGGAAACACGTCCTAATAAAATTTTTGAAAAATGAAATTGAATTTAATTCTAAACAGTGCTTAAATATTTTGCGTTTCAGGGTTTTCAAGGATCTCTAGAGCAAGAATTAATTTAGATATGCCTTACCCGTCAGCCATAATTAAATGAATTTTGAGTTTGCAGGATATAAAAGTGTTTTGCTTGACAGCTATTTTATGAGTCATGCATTTGTATAATTCATATTATTGGTTTATATATATTTTATTTGTAATCTCTGAAAAACAGATGCCAAGTTGGTACTAAGCACTCAGTAAATCCTTGGCAAGTAAGTCTGGCTACTGGGCGTTGGAAGGTTGCCAAGGTTTGGGATTCAAGAGAGAGTAAGGGGGAGGGAGGCTTGTTGGGGATATGATAAGCATGGAGAGCAGGGTTGTGAGGTACTTTTGCCGAGAACATGGAGTTTAAATGTGCCTTATATTTTGACTTTAGAATCTCACTGAATTTGGTGTTATTTTACCCTATACTTTAAGAAAATCTGCTCTGTTCATTCTAGAATTATTGAAATTACTTTAATGATCTCATCATCTTCTCGGCGATATATGGTATGTGAATATTCTGACACTTTTTGCAAACATGTCACAAATTTTAATTCCCATTAAGCCCACTCTAAATTAAGCTTTCAAATAACGTAAGAGTTCATTCACCATTTCACGTTCCCTGTGTGCAATAGTTTCGGACTCTTTAATACAAATTCCTTAGAACTGAGGTCTCTTAAGTTGGCCTGAGTCAAAAAACAAGTTTCTATTCAGAAGGCTCAGGAAAAACAATTCCAATCCTTATTTGAGTGTGTGTGTGTGTGTGTGTGTGTGTGTGTGTGTGTGTGTAGGTATGATCTGTTTTCCGTTAGTACAATTAAATAATTATTTTTCTTAGTATACACCTAAAAGTAAAAAGAACATTTCCCTTTAAATGAAACAAAACAAAAAACAACTTCATCAAGCATTCTCATGAAAGAAGTTTTACTGACCATTTGGAAACATTTATTTTTTATTTTTTAAACAAACTGGTAAGGCAGAAATGGTCTTCCCAGGCAGAAAATACTGGTCTGGAACAAAATTTCAAGTCTCTTCTGAAAAATACAGTTGTGGTTAAATTCATGGGTGGTTTGTTTTGCTTCTGTTGCCAAGCGCTTGGAACCAGTGGTCTATGGTGACTAGTGGTGATTCTCCAGGGACTCTTAAAAGCACGTGACCTTTCTAAGCTCTGGGGCTTAGTTTTAGAGTTACATGAAAAGCTGTCTGATCAGCCAGACGTTGTGTTCACTACTATCCTGCGCCTAGCTAAACAAGATGGTCAGGTTAGGAAATGTTTATGAAGGGATTGATTGCTTAATGGATCATTTAATTTATTTTTAGTGACTTAAATGGAAACTTTGAGAATATTTTCTCAGAACACTTTAAGTTACTTTTGGGGCGGTGGGGGGTTTTGGTGAACTTTCACTTCTTCTAGTTACTTTTTTAATTTGAAATCATCCCTGCAAAATAGTATCACCTGATTCTTATGGATGAGAAAAAAGATCAGGAAACAGTGAACAGCCTTCCCACTGTCAGATAGCTAGTAACTATTCGAGTCCAGATTTGTCTTCAGTCAAAGTTGATTTTTTAAATTAAATCACATGGCCCCATCTTCCAAATTTGATACCTATAAGGGAGTCCTTTGCAGGCATTTAGAAATAAAAAGATTACCTTTGGGGTAATCCAGGGCTGGATGAATAAACTTTAATCTTTCTTCTGCTTATACAAGGTGTGAAATTATCCAGGTATTTCATCACGAGTTTATCAAAAATTCGAATGTTTTCATTATGTTTGATTTGCAACTTATGAAGGAGTCTTGCGAATTTAGTTCTATGCGTGACTGAATACAGGAAAGAGTGTTTAAAATTATAGCATCTTTCATAGTGCTATAATTAATCTAGGATCATTCATCAAAAAGCAACTCACTAAAAATATAAATAGCATTTTAACATTTTCCCCCCCTCAAATCGCTCACAATTCTACTGTTAGCCAGAGAATACTTTTAGAGGACCTGTTTGGAGCAATAATAGAACTGAAAGTGAACGCAGTGAAGATGTCAAACATTGTTAATCCAGTATTCCATTATAAATATGCTAATGTAACCTATCTGGCAGGAGATGGAATTTTTAACATGCAGCATACTGATGCATAATGAATTTATGAATTTATACTATATAGCTATCCCACGGGGTCCAGCATATCCTCCAGTTTTTGGCAAACTTGAATGTGATTAGCAACTCTCTTCATTCCTTTCCATCCTTAGAGGTACCATAGTTGGATATGAATTGTTTACCAATGTCAGTGGATCAGAGTCCTGGGTGTTAATGAAAAAAGAATGAGGGGTCACGGGTTAGGGACCTGTGGAAAGTGTTAATTGCCCATGTGCGTCTGGCGTGTGTTACGTCTGATTAAGCCTGTCACATTCAGCAAAGCTGCTGAGAGGCTGGTGGAGTTGGCCGTATATTATAAACGCTGAGAATGCCTAGGGAAAATGACCTCTGCTTTTTTCAGCATGAGTTTATCTCTTGGTCTCTTTGATCAGGGGAAGAAAATTTATTGTTGGTTTCTATAATTAGTGCTCACATCCTCCTTTCCGTATTTGTAAACGAACTGACTAGCTGTTCCTGCTGATAATTAAATGGGAGTGGAAGAGTGGAGGTTAGTTAGTACCCCTGAAATAAATCTAGAGTCGGGATGTGGTCACTTATCTAAAAAACCTGGAGATTATGCCTAACTCTGAACAGTCTCTGCCTTGCTTTATCTAACACTCAAATAAATGAACATACAAATAAAATACTTGGTTGGATTTTTAAATATTCTGACCAAGTTTTTCATAGCTTCTCTGGAAAGTCACTTAAAATTGCTGGACAGATGAAAAGAATGAGAGGGAGAAAAAAAGAGGGAGGGAGGGAAGGAGAGGAACCAAGGTGCCCTTGGTTTCCTTCTAGATAGGTAAAAAAAACTATCTTATGCTACATATTTAATCTTTGTTTCTGTGTGTAATTAAACAACCACCGTGAGCTGCTTCTGACTCACAGAGGAAAAGAAGGATCTGATGGAGTATTATGCATACAACTGAAGACAGAACAACACGGCCTTGGGTGGCTAGCAAGGATTCATTGCATGACCTTGAAGGCCTTTTCTTGGAGCTGTCCACAGTAATCCAGGCCTTCTGGAAGACACCTCATTCCTGTCACCTCAACCTATAACTCTGGGGACTGAACAAATGTTTATTTTTATTACTCCCTTTGCTCAATAAAGAATGTTCACTTAAAATTAAATAATACAAAGGAGGGCTTATTTTTATGTTGGTTTTCTTAAAACTGGCAAAGACCCTTTTGCTAGGTTCCAAAGATGTCTGCAGATTGCCCTTGTTCAGTTTTGTTTTCAGTCCAGCCTTGGAGTATTAAGAGATTTGGGAAGTTAAGATAAGATCCCCTATCTTAACATGCCTCACTTTTATCCAAACAAAATTTAAAACCCAAGTGAGGCGTCCATTATAAGGATGCAAATCAAAGGCACTACCAAACTTTGTTGCTTAAAAGCCATAATGGTTAAGTGGTTAACTGTTGAACACACCTATAAATGAAAAAGACAAGAATTTTCTTAATTTGGGTAAGAAATTTAAGGAATACATCTTAATATTTTCCCACTTCTCCAAAATTTTTATTTTCATTTTGTTTCCCCAACAGCTAATTATATCATTGCCACAATCCCCATAGAGATTAAATTTGGGTCATATTCATATATATACAACTTTTTTTCACTTTCTTCCAATTCGGTTACCTAGTCATTCATAGCTTTCATTCTCTTCCAATTCGGTGAACTAAATTGCTGTCACGCCCTCTGCTTAAACACAGATTTTAATGGTATTTACTCAGAATTCAATATGATATCAAAATGTATCTGAGGATATATAAATTATGCCACATACAAAGACAAAATTTGATTCTTAATGAGTCTACTAAAAAGTGAATTATCCTTTCCAGCCAAGCAAAGACAATGTTTGAAATTATAAGAAAGATGGAAAGCTTCTTTTGGAAGTCTCAAAAAAATGTTTCTTGGCTACTTTATAAAATAAACACTATAAAATTGTACTAATCATTTTATTTTATCATTTTAATAAAGTGATTTTCTGACCTGCTTTGAATTCTCACTTATTTTATACTTGTTCTTATAATATCTTATGTATCTTGAATATGATAAGACCTCTCTTTAGAACTATAAACAAAACAACGTAATGGTCTTAATGTTTACACTCACACGCAGTGAAATAAATTATAAAACTATTATTTCTTAATTAAACAAAAGTATTCTAGAGAAAACTTTGCTTAGTTGATTCTTTATATTCACATTGCTTTGTTTCTGATAGCTGTTTGAAGTTGTATAGGGTAGCACAAAAGCAAAACAAGGGTTTTATTTTAACTAAAAACTTTGGATAAAATGTGGCATGTATCACACTAATCCACAAGGACTGAGAAGCTAAAGACTGTGCATTTATTTTACTCTCTTTTAAAATTATTTTCACA
The DNA here is from genome assembly GCA_028646535.1 of Procyon lotor. NCBI lineage: Eukaryota > Metazoa > Chordata > Mammalia > Carnivora > Procyonidae > Procyon > Procyon lotor. Next base: position 84,455,687 of record CM053604.1, read on the forward strand.
GCATTCAACAATGACAATTTATTTAACATTTATCATTGCTCCTGGGAGAACAGTTATGATTTTTAGAATTTTTATACAATCTACATAAAACAAGCACATCTAATATATTAGTAAATTAAAAATCTTAAAATCATGGAGAATTACTAATGTTGAAACAACTTTGTTTAATTTCATTGGATAAGAGAGATTTCTTTTATAACGTGCATTTTTTTAAGCGATTCCACAAAAATCCTAGGATCAATAAAGAAATTCTTGTGGCTTGATAGTCTCAGGCAGGATGTGTGATATGGGAATGTACATAATTATGGTCTTTCTGAGGTTCTGATCTTGTTTTTAGACTTCATTTGCTCCTTCTTTTTGTAAACGGCAGATAATTTGGAATGATGGGCAGGTTTGATAAGAAAAAAAGTCAAAGCTACTGGGCAAGGGGGAAGGTGTATTTACTAAGGCTACTAAATTCATAGTTTTAAAAGTTACTGGTGAATGTATTATTTATTTTAGAATAAGCCAGCACTGAATGAGGATGGAATTTGTTTTACTTCAGATCATCATTATTATAATCTACCACTAAGGTAGGAGCACAAAAATGATTGAAATGCTAGCAAAGAACAGGGAGCTTGCACCAGCTCCAGTAACTCAAATACTACTTGGTGAAACAAATAGAGAAAGGTTACAATTTCTAATGTCACTAAATTTTTTAAAGAAAAGAGATCTGTTGACTTTAGGCATTGATGGTTTCAATTTAGAAAAGACTATTTGGGGATTTGTTCACCAAAAGTTTATTTATCCACTTTATTTTCTTAAAGTCCCTCCTACTGGAAAGCATTTAAGGGTTACTCTTCTTGAAAGAGTTATATGGACTACGTGTGTCCTCTCATTCATTGTTTCAATTAAGGGTTCTCAGCTCTTTTTCCCATTGTGAAGTGAAAATAAAGAATTCATTTGTTCTCTTCTGTCAAAGATCTGTTTTGTAAAGGCCAGGCATTTTGTATATTCATATGGAAAGATGGGAACTTTACATGAAACAGCTATATTTTTGCCTAAGGAAATGTGCAGAATGTATTCAACTATGGCGTTTAGGAGAAATTTTTTCCAATACTTCAATAAATAAAAGAGTATTTGGATTATGGTATATATTATGGATGGATCTGGTGCTATGCAAATGGTTAAAGCAAGCCACACTATGGCTAATTTATACACAGTCCACTTGTCTAATCACCTGAAAATGAAGGGCTGATCTTTTTGAAGAAGCTTTTATGATATTGAGGAATAGTCAGATAACATTAAATATACTTGCGTCACACTGGAATGAACAATATAAGAAAACTTGAGGAATGAATAGACTCATATTCCTCACCAGTTGATATTTCCAAAAAAAAAAAAAAAAGTCAACGAACAAAATATAAATACAGTTTTCATGGGTTATATGTTTCGTGTTTATTAGCTTTCAGGCTAGAAAACTTATATGAGGGGAATACAGCCTATTACTGTATTACTATTACTCAGGAAAGCTTTACCTTTTTAATTTCTTACATTTGATTAAATGTAAAAAATAAAAAAACTTTTCATGGGCCGAATGAAAGATAAACAACCTTTAACTGTGCAATTACAAAGTAGACATATTTAGTGTGCTTTTATTCTGTGTTAGAAAAATATGGATTTTATTTATTTATATTATTTATTTATTTTATTTATTACTTATTTTTCAAGTTTTTATTTAAATTCTACTTAGTTACCAGATATGGTAAAATTAGTTTCAGGTGTAATTTGATGACTCATCACTTATATGCACTTTGAAAAATTTTAATAATAATCCTATGAAGAGTGGATTGTTTTCCTTATTTTATTGATGAAGAAGCTGAGGTTCTGAGAAATTAAATGACCTATCTAAGGTCATACTACTAACGCACCAGAATTCTCTTGTGTATCAGGCTGTCTTTTATGTAGTTAGGTGCCCATAATAATCATGTCTTAGCCAAGGTTCTTAAGGGAAATAGAAAATGCACTCAAATATTAAAAAAAGAGAGAGAGAAGAACGTTGTTGTAAATGCATGTAAGATCTCCATAAAACTCCAGGCAGGCTGAATTTGTGGCCCCTTGGAAGAGCTCCAGAGAATGCTGTCTCTTATCTCCACAAATCGTTTGCTCGCCAATGTTTGTTACCAGCTCCCAGTCAGCCTCCAAGTCTTCTTAGTTGCTGCTGATAAGAAAGTCTCTGAAGGACTCCAAATGATCTCACATATATTTTGGAAACAGAACACCCAGTTCAAGATTTTAGGGTTTGACTCTCATATCTCATTCCTGGTCCAATCAGGTCTAATGGTAGGAAGGATCAAGCCTTCCTTCTGCTCACTCAGAGGGGCACAGATGTGTATTCAGGTATTATTTTCTTGTATAACCCAGAACTTTTATTCTCCTGGGATTTAGGAATTTTATTCATACTTTACTGTTCAATAGTTATGAGGAGCACAAAAAATTGGTCAAATATGAAAGTTCATGCAAAGCATTGCATAGTTGATGACTCAGTAGATGCCTTATTTAGTGATTGGTAAAATATTTTGAGTTTCTGGATTCCAAATGAATGCTTTACAAAAGGTAACAACAATTTATGGACCTTTTCTCAATGGGGAAGAAAATGGAGTTATATTCTCTTTTGCTAGTCACTAGGGTCCTATAACAACAATAGTCTACAGGAAACCTGAAAGGTCATTAAGACAATTTTCTCTTGCCTGGAAAATGGTAAACATGTCCACACGGATAAAAACTTCTGTCTTGATTATTTTTGTTTTCACTAACTTTAGACATTAGTCATTTTTTTTTTCTTTTTTTCCAGTTGACTGGATTAAGAGAAAAAATAATTCATGATATTATAAAAGAAACCTAATTGACAAAGCCCTAAGGGTATTCTTGCACAATAAAAAAAATAATTCAAAATATTAGTCTACTTTTAAATATATTCTTAGTGGAATTTTAAACATTACAGAGTTTGTTAACTTCACCATATTGTAGCAAGATAATTGTTTTCAAAATTTGTGTTGATATCTCTTGGTTCTAAAAGACACCAAAGCATCAATATTATATCCATAAACCCAAAGAAGTAAAACTGGTCTCATAAGAAGGTTTATGTCATCAATTGTATGCATTTTGTGCCAGAGTCTTTTACTTCTAGTACAAAAATATTTCCCTAGAAAGAGGTAACTACAATTGGAAGATGCTTTAACTTGTGATGCCTTTGTGTTATCATTAACTTATTGAATAGTTTGAATTAAAATTACATTTTTAATAGCTGTAGCTATTGCTTAATCATGTTGTTATTAAAACAAATGAATTTCTATAGACTTCATTATCATATGGAATAGTTTATTTTTCCTATTTTACCCTTTATGGTAATACACTACTTATAAAATAAAGACATATGTTGTATCTCAAATTTGAGATTATAAATGAAGGCATTTTATTCTATCTTTGGCTTTGGAAGATTTCAAGACATTGTGGAAATACTTATCTCTAAAGTACATCATCACATATCAAGGAACTGATTAGATCATGCTAGATTTTATGGCACATAACTTTATAGTTCACATAAATTTCTTGTCAATTATCTGTGTTACTCAAAAGCTAATGAAACACTCTATGGTCGATTAAATTGTATATTTTATCTTAAAACAATTTTATGTAGCGTAACTTAGAATATGTATGGATTCTTTGAGTACACCTTGGAACCTGAAAAAAAAAAAAAAGATAAAAATCATGGAAAATATTATCAGGGTAGTCATATCTTCAGCTACTGCTGCTTCTTAAGAAATGCAAGGCATTTATTATGTAAAAAATACGTAAATATATATATATGAAGTACACTCACATGCACATCTATATATGCACACATACTCACTAGTTCACAATATATTGACACATCTCCTTGTCAAACTAGTATAGCTATAACATACATTTTGATTGGATAAATAGTTCCACATTATTATGAAAGTGTGATACTGTTCATGACTAATGCTTACAATTATGCTTTTGTACAAAGCTTTTACTTTCCCTGATGTTAATTGTCATATATGCTCATTTACTTTGTTTTCTGTATGCTTATCACAAATTCATTCCCAGACTTTGGCCATAAGTGCAATCTTCTTTTCAGTAACTACAAAAACATCAGACATCCCACAGATCTGGCTGCTTGGGGATCTCTTCCTGAGCCCTCTGTTTTCCACTTTCATTTCCTAGTTGTGGCTGTGAGATTGCCCTTTTTCTGCAGAATATTCATTCTGTGCTTTTTTCCTACATTGATTCTCTTGTTTCCAAGATCTCATGTTTTATCCATCCTTGGTTTACTCCTATTTTAGTGACATACACCTCCAGTAACAACCTAAGAAATGGATTTAGCTGTGGATCCCTTTTTCTGAGAACTTGCATTTCTGGAAATGTACTTATTCTACTCTCACCGAACTCTACTCTTTACTGAACGTGGGATTTTACAGTGAAAATGATTTTCATTCAGAATTTTCTTTATTGCTTAATGTCTATTGCTGTTATGGAGAATCTCTGATTTCTAATCACTTGTTTATGAACTGAACTTATTCTCTCTGGAAGGTTTTAGGATGCTTTTATTTTCAGTATTCTATCATTTCTCTTTCTTTCATCTTTCTTTCTTTCTTTCTTTCTTTCTTTCTTTCTTTCTTTCCTTCTTTCTTTCTTTCTTTCTTTCAAAATTCTTACCATTCATATATTCACTCTGAGATGCTTTCTCTAAATTTCTTATCTTCTTTTTCTTTCTGATAGGTTTATAATTTCCTTAAATATATCTTCTAAGCCTTTTATTTTTTTTTATTTTGTTGTATCACCTTCATAATATCTAAGAACTATTATTTGTTGTTTAGTTTTTTCATTTTAATAAGATCTGGTTTTATTTGTATATATATGTATATAGATATAAATATAGATATAGATTTTTTTGTTTACAGTCATTCAAACAGCATTTTTGAGTGCTTAAGTGCCAAGCAGTGTCTTAAACACTGGGAAACAGAAGAAAACAAGGCAAATAAATATCTCTGTATTCTTGGAACTTACATTTCAGAAGGAAAGATGAGCAATAAATGATGTTAACTGTTAAAACACATAATACAATAGATAATAAAAAGTCTTTATGTAGGAACCAAGCTAGGAAGGGACTTAGGAACTTGTAGGGAAAGGAAATGGCATTGCAAACGGAGTAGCAGGAGAAGGTAATACAGAGAAAATGCCTGAGTTAAGAACTGAAGGAAATGGAATAAAAAGTCATTAAATATTTTAAGAGGAAGATTTTAGATCCCAAGCAAAATGAGTGCTTGAAAAGTCTGAGCAAAAGTAAGACATTTGAGTGAAGGCAATATGTGAGGGGAATACTGGCAGAGGATGAAATTTGAGAAAGGTGGCTTGACAGACCACTTACATAAACCAGCAGGATTTTTAAATTTTATTCTATATTTCAAGGGAAGTCGTTTGAGCATTTTGAACAAGGAATTGAAATAATTTGATTTGTCTTTAAAGGATTATTCTCAAAGCAAGGTAGAGAATAGATTAATTTTTTTAAAATTGCAATAGATTATTTTTTAAAAAGATTATAATTATTGGATGATAGTTTTACTACTTATTATACAGCTAATAAGCAATACTGTGTTCAAAGTGCTTTACATATATGATGTTGTTAAGTCCTGACAACAATACCATTAGTTAGGTACTATTATTTTCCCAATTGTATAGGTGAGGAAACTGAGGCACAGTGACATTAAGTAACTTACCTAAAGTCAGACAACAGATATTTAACTGATCTAGAGCATAAATCCTTGCAATGCACTTTGAAAATTTGAAATCTTGGCTCAAAGCTATATTATGTAGGTTACAGAGTATGTACAAGCCATTAGTTTGCAATAATCCATGCGAGTCGGGTTGGAAGTTTGGAAGAGGGGCTACCCTCAGGTAGAGTTGTTGAGACTTTGCTGAATGGGAGAGGGTTTTGAAGAACAGCTATCAGGATTTGCTGATAGATCCGTTCAAAAGGAAGAATGTAGGTCAAGGAAGACTACAAGTGTTTAACATTTAGGTAAACGAGGTTATTGGGATAGGGAACACAGTGAGGGTAAGTTCGGAGGGCATAAATCAGTTTTGAACCTACTGCATTTGAGATGCCTACTAAGCATTCCCGTGGAAATATCACAGGGGAGTTGGATATTGCTGAATTCTCAATCTTAAAATTGATTAGGAATGGGATACAAATTTTGGAGACATCAACTTAGATTTGGTATTTAAAGGCACTTGGAGTAGATAAGTTCAACTAAGGTAAATGGAGACAGAAAAGAGGAGGACTGAACTCTGTGTCATGGCAACATATAAAAGTCGGACTATTCAGAAAAGGAGACCAATAAGAGAGCCACCAATGAAACAGGTCAAAAACTATGAGAACATAGTGACTCAGAGGCCAATTAACATGTGCTTCATGAAGGAAGGATTAATCAAACACAAACGAATGCTTCGGAGGGATTGGAAGTGATAAGGACTGAGAAATTCTTAATTGAATTTGACAATATAGAGTTTATGGATGACATAGACTAGAGCATTTTTAGTAGAATGATAGAATAGACTGAAAGAAAATAGGAAGAGAATAGTAAGTAAAGCAGAGTACAGGCAAATCTTTTCATGAATTTTGTTTTAAAGAAGAGAAAAATACTGGAGGAGAATGCTGGGTCAATGGAGGTTGTTGATGGGAATGGTCTGGTAAGTGGATGAAAATGGTGATGTTGAAGAGAGATGCAATAACTGCAAAAGCAAAGGTCATGAGTTGGAAGAGGATAGGGGACCCATTGCACAGAAAAAAAGCATGACTTTAAGAACAACGATGGTCTATTTATTGTAATCAGATTTGGGAGTGAGAGAATATGAATGCCTTCATTTGTTTGTACCTATTTATTCAATAAAGTAAAAATGCAAAGTATTCAGCTGAGAGTGATTAGCAGGGAAGGCATTTTGCCTGTTTAAGGAGAGATGAGAGTGGGTAGACTAATTTCAGAGGGTGGGAGAAAGAATGAGCTAATTAAAACTGGTAGGGTGGCTGGGCAATAATGAGATTTGAGGCCATGAAATTGAAGGGAGGTACGTTATCAAGGTTGTGGATTTTTCTGCAGCCATATTCATCTGTTCTCAAGTAGACAGAGAAAACACTGAAAGATGGGTTCAACCAGGTAACTCTGAGAGGATGAAGAGCAAGAAAATTGAGGGTGGGGAGTGATTATAATGAGGGATGAGGGAATTTGATGAGGTAAAGGACATTTAAGGAAGCTAAGGACAGGAAGAAGAATATGATAGTAAGAAATTGATCATGTAATAGACTAGAGGTTCTAAAGGAGTCCAAAAATGGTTGTAAGCAAAGTATAAGAACATGAACTGGAAAATTAGAGATGGGTGGATTTGTACTAAGCACATATTATTTTTCAGTTCATAGTTTTGATTGAACACATCAGAATGGACAGTAAGCTAACTGTATCTATATTCCCACTGCTTTCGAAGTTGTGCCAAGACTCATTTGATTTATCAAGAGGCAGAGATTTTTTTCCAGAGAATTGTAGGTGTTATAGAGGTGGCCAGAAAATAATTCATGGAAGAATATTTTCTCTTACTCATAAAAGTTTGATAATAATTAGTAGAAATATTTAGTAGAATTTTGGAAATAGGTATATAGTCTATATTCTTTCTTCTACACAATTCAATTTCACAACAAATTTATCTTATTATCGTTGTTGGGTTTTTTTACTTTTTTTAATGTAAGCTCTGTGCCCAAAGTGGGGCTTGAACTCATGTCCCCGAAATCAAGAGTCACATGCTCTACTTACTGAGCCAGCCAGGTGCCCCTAATTATCTGCATTAATATACAGAAAATAAAATTTTAATTACATGTCTGATTTTGGTATGTATGTTATACCTCAGAAAGGCTGTACCAAAATGAAATGGAGGACATACTCACATAAGTAGTTAAAATTAACTCAAATGGACTATTTCTTTGCTAGACTATGCCAAGTGTCTTTTGTCTAGTATGGACAGGGAAAATGAATGCTTAGAGTCAAAGAAATGGGTATGATATTGTTAAGAAACATTTTATCAAAAAGAGGATGACACTATACCTTTGGGTATTTATAGTAATGGATACTGTCAGGCAAAATAGACATCTGAAATTTTTGTAAAATATATTTCAATTAAAATACAACTTTTCAAAAACCAGTTTTTCATGCTAAACTTGCATGAAACACTTGCATTGTCATACCCATATTTATCAATTACCTTCATCCCACCTATGCATCTTTAATCTGCTATTATCAGTAAATACAGAGGATCTTCCAGTAGCCAACATACTCAATATCCACATTGTCAGGGATTCCCATGACAAGTAAAATTAACCATATGGCCTTACCTAGTACATTTATTTTACGTTGACTCAGCTAAATAAACCTTTTCAAGTCATAAATCTAAGTATGTCATCTCCCCAACTTAAAGTCTTCTAGTGACCTCCTGTTATACTTGGAATAATATCTGGCTTCTTTCACATGGTCTGTAAATCCCTACATAATCTAGGCCTGACCTCCCAGATCTTACTTCCTTGATATCTATCTGCCTTTCCTTGCATATGATCTAATCACACTGCTTTGTTCCTGGAAGACTTATCTTTACCCTTTCGACCAAGCTCATTTTTAACCTGGGGTCTTTGCAATTCATTTAGAATGCTCTACCCACCTGAATGACTCCTTATGGTAGGTGACTTTTAGTATCTTCAGCTGTTGTGTAGTGAATAGCCTCTTGAAGAAGCCCTCATGGCAAGAAACTGATGCCTCCAATCGCCAGTGAGGACTTATGGCCTGTAAACAGCCTGTGAGGAGGGCTGAGAGCAGATCTTCCTTCAACTGAACCTGGAGAGGAGTGCCTCCCTGGCTGCCATGTATTGCTAGGGATTCTAGCCAATGGGCCTAGCTAAGCCATCCTGGATTCCTGACCCACCATAACTGCGAGATAATAAATGTCTGTGGCTTTAAGTAACAAAGTCTTGAGGTGATTCCTTGTGTGGCTACGGACAATTAATATACTTGTTTTGTCATTCAGGCCTCAGATCTGCTCCTCTACGATGGGTTCAACAAACTTTTTTTGTAAAAGGCCATCTCATAGATATTTTATGCTTTGTCCTAAAATCTCAATCTCTGTCTCAACTACCAAAATCTGCCATTATATCAGGAAATCAGCCAAAGTTAGTATGTGAATGAATGATCAAGGCAATGTTCCAAACAAATTCTCTGTACAAAAACAGGTGGCAGGTTGAGGTTTGCCCAAAATACTCTAAGAGACCATTTTAAGTCCCTTGATTTAATGTCATTTATCCCATTCCAAAGTCACTATCATTTTAGCTTGTTTAACTCATGCTTTTACTCTCTTCACTGGAATGGAAGCTGCCTGAAGGTATATTGCACTCTGGGGCTCAGACCCATGGCTAGTATGTTCCACAGTAAATACTGAAGGGAGCCATGGATTGATTTGGATGAAGTTGGAAGAAAACTTCCCTAATGAGGAAGTGACCATCATGGAGTGAAATAAAGACATGTATACTCAAAAGAAGCCTAAGAGATACAGCACAATCAAATATATGATAATTGATCTGCAAAAAATGGCGTTGTTTGATCTCTGCTCTTTCATAGGGCAGAACTAGGAAAAATCACAGTCTATGGCAACCTCTGTAAAAAACCTTCCCTGACACAGCAGAATATTATGAATTTCTGTCTCCTTTTCCTCCTCGGTACATATAAAAATATTTAAATATGTAATTATTGAAGTAATTCCATTTTATAATCCTAGTTTCCCAACTAGAATGTGAATCACTGGAAGGCTTGGATCATACCTTTTCATCTTCGTTATACCAGAACCTGTCATTGTCATTGCTCAGTAAACACTTGTCTGACACACTATGAACACAGGAAATCAGTGTTGGAGAGATGGAAATGGAGAGGGGAGAAAAATAAATCTGTTTACAGGACGAGTTTTTGTTCACCCTTATGAGTTCTATAAAAAGCCCAATCTTCTAAACATGAAAGATGTTTGACAATTAGATGGTCTGCCTCTACAGTGTCTTCTATCAGGAAATATAACTCTTTCCATAAGATTTGTCTAGATAATTGCCTTTATTTTGCTTGTATAAGGAAGCATTAAACAACTTTATTGAATGTTCACTTTCCGTATAGGCGTCAAGCTGAATCTTCTTTCTTCATTCTGCCACATAACTACTGTATTTTATGATAGCACAGAGTACATAAATTTCCATCTTTTTTCTGAAATAATGTTATTAGTCATTCTCTATAACATTCTGTAACATTTTGAAATATTAGAATATGTAACAAGATGAAGGAAAAGCTGCATTTGTATAGAACTCTGTGTTTTACAAATGGGTAATAAATGAATCATATATTCTTTCCAAGGTTATGGTTATACAAATACTTATTGAAATTTATTCATAAGCATGAGTCAGTAAGATAAGAATGAGTTGAATTTGGCTTTTTAGCTATGTAGTAATGTATTGGATTATGCCTTATGGGGATGGTACACATACTTTTATCCAGATAATCATATGTCTGGCTCTACAAATAATGTATGTTTGTTCTTTCAACTTAGCAAATTACAACATGGTATTTGGGGGCAGAGTATGGTTTGGATGCCAATGTAACTGGCAGGCAATCTTAATCTTTACTGTTTTTGATTATATATAATTTATTTTAATTATGGAGAAGCATAGATTTCAAATTTAACTTTGGTATGGCTTTCAGCACAACACAATAGAGAGAAATCATACTTCCATTTATCTTTATTGCTATGGTTTGGTCTTTGATATGACACTTGATCATTAACATTCTGGGTTATAAATAAATTGAAAGGGAATAAAAAATTGTGATGCCTTACATTGGACTTTAAAGTATATTTTATAATTCTAAATTTTGTATTTTCTACATTCATTATAGAAATAAGTTTTGAAAAACAAGGAAAGCATGTAAATGGAATCATCCACAATTCCGGTGTTCAAAGATTACCACAGTTTATATTTTGATATTTAAATTTCTAATCTTTTACATATATTTCTATATAAAAAAGTCAATGATAAAAATCAAAGTCAAATTGACAATAATGTTCCATTTTATTTTTTTTAAGAGTTTATTAAAGGGAGAGAGTGAGAGAGAGAGAAAGAGCACAAGCTAGGGCGAGAGGGAGAAGCAGACTGCCTGCCAAGCCGGGAGCCCAATACGGGGCTCCAATCCCAGGACCCTGGGATCATGACCTGAGCCAAAGGCAGACACTTAACCAACTGAGCCACCCAGGCACCCCAACTATAATGTTTTAGATATGAAGGCATATCATTCTCTGAGAGGAATAAACATGAATATGAATAGAAACATACATTTACTTATTTGTTTGTCACTCCATGTTCTCTTGCTAAAGTGTAAGCTCCACAGAAGCAGGAATTTGTGTGTGTGTTTTTAACTCTTCTATCACCATTGACTAAAATAGTGACTGTCACATATATATTCAATGAGTTAATTGATAATTAACATTTTTATGTTATAATATTTTCTAAAATTCCTACTTCAATATTTTGAGTATTATTTTTATTGACAATGAGATTGTACTGTATTCATTTTTAGCCGATCTTCATTTTATGTAAATTTAAGTTGTCTCTGATATTTTTACCTTTGTGAAAATACATATTTTTTATATTGTCACAGTTATACCTTTTTTATTCTTTTAATCTCATTGAATAGACCAGGGCTTCCATAACAATATTGAGTAATAACAACTGCAATAGGAATTCTTATGTGAATCCTCAATTAAATGGAATGTGTCTGACATTTTATAATTAAATTTAGTATTGGCTCTTGGTTTTAGATAGAATTCTTATCATTTTGAAGAAATATACATACTTTATACTTTATTTGTACTTTATTTATACTTTGTACTTTATTAAGATTTTAAAAACTAAAGATGTGGTATGAAATTTTACCAAAAAACTTCAAATTGTGTTTTTATTTTTAGTACCCTTCATGGTTTTTCCTCAATAGCCAGCTATGACATACCAGAGAAAAGGAACTGCTGTAAATGTGCCTGTAGAAAGGGGACAGGAAGCATTCTAGTCCTATGGTTAGTTTGCTGTCTTTTAGATTAGAAGCTGGGCTTATGGAAAGACAGCTGGAAAACACCAAAAATATATGAAGATTAATAAATGTGTTTCTAAATAATACATAAGTCAAAGAAGAAATCTCAAGATAAATTTAAAAATATTTCAAAGTATATGAAAAGATAATATCAAAATTTTTAAGATGAAGCTAAAACATTGCTTAGAGGGAAATTTATAACATTTAATACATATCTTAGAAAAGAAGAAAGATTTATAATCTTAGGTCAATAATCTAAGTTTTTAATTTAGGAAATTATTTTTTAAAAAGAGTAAATTAAATCCAAAGTAAGCAAAAGAAAAGAAGTAGTAAAAATTAGAGCACAAATAAAGGGAATTGAAAAGAAGAAATCCATAGAGAAAATCAATAAACCAAAAGCTGGTTCTTGGAAAAGATCAATAAAATTGATAAGCTTCTATCCAGGATAACTAAGAAAGAAAGAGAGAGGAGACAAATTATTAATATTAGAAATGAAAGAGGGAATGTTACTATAGGTCTCATGGACAGTAAGAGGGTAATAAAAGAATAATATGAACTACTCTAGGTCCACAAATTTGATAACCTATATAAATTCTTTGAAAGATAATCATCTGCCAAAATTTACACAAGAAGAGAAATAGAAAATCTGAATAGGACTTTTCCTATTAAAGATATTGAATCAATTATTAATAACCTTCCAAAAAAGAAGCCACCAGGCCAGGTGGGTTCACTGGTAAATTGTTCCAAACATTTAAGGATGAAATTATCCCAAATCTTCACAATCTTATTTGGAGTATAGAAACAGAGGAAACACTTCCTAACTCCTTCTTTTTTTTTTTTTTTAATTTTTATTAACATATAATGTATTATTTGCCCCAGGGTACATGTCTGTGAATCATCAGGCTTACACATTTCACAGCACTTACCATAGCACATACCCTCCCCAATGTCCACAACCCAGCCACCCTATCCCTACCCCTCCACCTCCCAGCCACCCTTAGTTCCTTTCGTGAGTCTAGGAGTCTCTTATGGTTTGTCTCCCTCCCCATCCCTTCCTGTTTCATTTCTCTCCCCCACACCCCCACAAACCCCCACCTTGCCTCTCAAATTCTTCATATCAGAGAGATCATGTGATAATTGTCTTTCTCTGACTGACTTATTTTGCTTAGCATAATACCCATCCACGTCGTTGCAAATGGCCAGATTTCGTTTCTCTTAATGGCTCAGAAAACTACAAAGTGCTCATGAAAGAAATTGAGGAAGGCACCAAAAAATGGAAAA
>CM053604.1:84469676-84515491 GCA_028646535.1 Procyon lotor
ACTGGGTATTTACCCTAAAGATACAAATGTGATCCTAAGGGGCATGTGCACCCGAATGTTTATAGCAGCAATGTCCACAATAGCCAAACTATGGAAAGACCCTAGATGCCCATCAACAGATGAATGGATAAAGAAGATGTGGTATATATATACAGTGGAATACTATTCCTAACTCCTTCTATGAGTCCAGCATTTCCTTAATATCAAAATCAGACAAGACACCACATGGGAAAAAAACTACAGACATATCTTTTAAGAACATAGATGCAAAATTCCTCACCAAAATCAATTCAACAACATATAAAAATAATCATACACCATAGTAGGATTTATCCCAGGTATGTAAGAGCAATTCACCACTCAGAAATCAATTAATGTAATCCATCACATCGACAAACTTAAAAAGAAAACTCACATGATCATATCAATTAGATGCAGAAAAAGTATTTGACCAAATCCAGAACCCATCCTTGATAAATTCTCAGCAATCTTAAAGGGGAACTTCCTGAATTTGACAAAGCCTATATACAAAAACCCAACAGCTAATATCTAAAAAGAAATATAAATAAAAAGAAATTAAAACGAAATTGGCTTTTTAGCCATAGAAAAGACATGGAGGAATTTTAAATGGGTATTACTAAGTGAAAGAAGCCAATCTTTTAGGGCAACGAATGGTATGATTCCAACTATATGACATTCTAGACCAGGTAAAGCTATGGGAACAGTAAAAAAGATTCAGTAGTTGCCAGAGCTGGGGGTGGGAATGAAATAAATAGGTGGAACACAAAAGAGTTTTAGGGCAATGAGAATATTCTGTATGATACTATAATTGCTACATGTCATGACACATTTTTCTAAACCCATAGAATATACAATCATGAGTGAGTCCTAATATAAGCTATGGATTTTGAATAATTGTATTGTTAAGGCAGGTGAGTCAATTATAACAAATGTACCAGTATGGGGTGGATGTTGATAATATGGGAAGTTATGCAATCTCAGGGGTTATATAGGAAATTTCTATACTTTCTGCTCAATTTTGCTGTGAACCTAAAACTGCTCTAAAATATAAATTAAAAAAAAATGCTCTAGGGGCACCTTGGTGGCTCAGTGGGTTAAGCCTCTACCTTCGGCTCAAGTCATGATCTCAGGGTCCTGGAATCTAGCCCTGAATCATGCTCTCTGCTCAGCAGGGAACCTGCTTCTCCCTCTCTCTCTGTCTGCCTCTCTGCCTACTTGTGATCTCTCTCTGTCAAATAAATAAATAAATAAAAATCTTTAAAAAAATGCTCTATAAATATAAAATATAAGTATATAGTATATATTTACGCTTGATCTCTAAGTCTACTAATTCAGTTCTTACACAGATACTTTTTCTTTACTTTATCTATTGAATTATTTATTTAGGAAATTATTACTTTTATTTAATTATTTAATTAATAATTATTTAATTACCCAAATTAATTAAATTAAAAGTAAAATTATTACTTTTACCCATTAGTGCTTCATTAGAACATTGGTAAATTTTCTATTTATTATTATTTTTGTAATCAAAATGTCATCTGTCTCTCCCAGCAGCTGTTTTACTAGTTGTGCATTTTTATTTAATTGCTTTATTTAATTGCTTTCTTGGTTTCCTTTAAGTGGTCTCTTGATCTTTGATAGATTTCTGAGGCACAGGTCCTATTGGTCTCTGGCAGGCCAGTGTGAAGAGGATCTCATGCTGTAATGAGATAAAGAAGCTACCTTCTTTAGGTAGCCAGAAATCTCCTTTCAGGATTTCTCAATCTCTGCCTTTGATCTGGGGTTCCTGATACTGGCCTTAGGTGTCTCCAAGTCTAGGACTCAGGACTTTATATGGATTGAAAGCTCTGAAGAAAGGGGAATGATTTTCCATACATCATATTGTTGGAATCCTTTTGTGTTTAAACAACAGTAAATGAAATATGCATAAACCACAGATTGCACCTTTCCCTCACTCTTTCAGGCTCTTTTATGTACAGTACCACCTGTTTCAGCTGTAATAAGCAAAAGGGCATACTTGGAGGAAGAGGATCCCTAAGTTGATTGGCAGCTTAACTCTTCTTTTTTCTCTGCTCATCATCTTCATCAGGTTGCTTTCAGCCTTACAAATGAGCTGTTATTAAAGGCAGGAAGAAAGGAGCGGTGCAAGAGAATGGTTCTTCCTCCCCAAGTGAAAAAACCATTCCCTGGAAGACCCCTTCCATCTCTTTGGTCAGAACAGGGTCACATGACCACCCTTCACCACAAGGAAGCCTGGGAAGCAAGTGGCTTACATTTTTAACATTTTATAATGGGAGGGAGGCAGGTTCTACACTAAAGAAGTAGAGAAAGGAAATTGCTGTTGCGGTAGGCAACTGATGGGGCTTGCTGTAGTCCTGAATGCTATTGGAGGTTAGGTCTTGAATGGAGGGGGGAAAAAATACGTATATATTTATATATAATATATATATATAATATATATATAATACGTATATATATATAAAATACGTATATATATATAAAATACATATATATATATATATATATATATATATATATATATATATGTATTTATACTTTGCTATGGAAGAAGTCTGATTTCTTGAATTGGACGATGGCTGCCTCTCTTGCCTTGATGGAGTGTCCATGTATTTGGGGCAGTGTTCAGGACAGAGACTGTCATTTTCCCAATATCTCTTGTCCTGCCACTCTGACTCAGGGCTTCATCTGTATTTTGTATGTAGAAATGCTTTCTGAGATCTGGCATATCTTTCATCAATAGTTCTGCTTTCTAAAACTGTTGCAGATTTACATCTGCTTTTGAGATTGTATAAGAGTTTCATGGGAAAATTAATAAAGGGTGTGGGAGATGATGACTATTAAATCAGCCTGTCTTAACCTTAATTCTGTATATTACTTTGAGAATATATTTTGCAGTGTACCAAAAGAAAGCATAATTGACAGTCAAAATCCTAGCTGCTCTGAAATTAATAAACAATATAATAATAGGTTTTACTTTTGGCCATGATGTATTTTTTTCTCTAAAAATTTCTGACTTGGGGATAGATATTGTGTTAAGAGAATTCCCTTATTGTTAAGTGTTTAATATTTGCTACACTAGATCATGTGGCATAAGGTAGCTGTGTATGATCTGATTCTTGAAGGATATTTTTAGAAGGAGCAGGAAGGCAAATCAGAATAGCAAAGCCCAGACAGAGGGACTCTGTATGCAGAAAAGTACTGAACTATATAAAAACAATGCTAGGTGTTAACCAAATGAGCACCATTTTACATGGTTAGAAAGAAGTGAGGAGTGCTTTGATTGTTTGGCCAAGCCATGAAGAAACTTCTATTCCAATGAGATATTTATCTTGTCATGATGAAGTATTTTGGGGAGGTGGGGGAGTAAATAGAGAAAAAATATATACATATATGTATTTAAATCAAGACATAATATTTTCCTAATATTTAGGAGGTAAAACACCCTTTATAGCCTGATACATTAATTTAGATAAACTTCAGGTGTCTAATTCCCAAACCTAAAACGTTCCCATGTCTTGAGGTATCTTACCACACAAAATGCCATCCATGAACCAGACGCATCTGTGTCACGTAGGAGCTAGTTAAAAATGCGGAGCCTTAGGCCATACCCCAGCCCCACCAAATCAGAATCTCATTCTACCAAATCTCAGATACATTGGTGTTTGAGAAGTACTGACGCCGTGTCTGAAGTGAAGTGAGGAGGGAAAAAATCGATTGTATTTCATGACACTATGGTGATTGTGAGTTTTTACTTTCCATATTACTTTCAGGCTCAGCCTTATTTACGAATAGAACTACACACATCAAAAGCCTAGCATGTCATTATTTCCACCAGCAACTTCACCTAGGGCCTGAATTTTCATTGTTAGAAGCATGTCTTTGTACTAAGTGTGAGCAGAGGTTATTAAATTATTAATGTGCCTTGGAAATAAGTAATGCATTGTCCTATTTATACATAAGGAAAATTTGTGCTATTTTTTGTGCATGTGCGCGCATATGTGTGTGTATGTTTAAATAATCATGAAGCGGGGCCCAAGGAAATTGGAATCAAAAGTTTGGATCTAGGGAAGGGAGAAATCTGAACCATGAAGCCTAACTGTGGGGACTATGCCCAAGGGAGCCCAGAACAGCCCTGGGAAATTGAGAGATGGGGATTCCAAACAAGAAAGTTAGGAAAAACTGCTTGGAGGCAAATTACTTAGGGTCAGTCCTAACAACCTTACCTACATAATGTATATAAATGTTCAAATAACACATTTGATTCCCTCGGCAACTCTTTTCTGAGACAAATATCACTCCTGATCTTTCAGTCTGAATTCCTGAAGAGTTAAAGCATTAGCTTTCAGAAAAGTTTTTTTTTTTTTTCATCAAAATGGAATATCTGAACTGTTTTTATTTAACTTTGGTTCTGTACCAGAGTGAAGCTTAAAGATTACTCTTATAAATAAACTAAAAACTAGATGTCCCAATAACACCTCTGACAATACCTAGTCTTCTATTCTGTAATGAACTATTTTAAGATGTTGGAGAGAAAGTTTTATTTTTACAGTTTAATAGGGAGGGATTATGCAGCATCTGCATTATAGTTTTGCTCTGCGTAAATCATTTTCAAAGTCTCTCCTTTTTTTTTATCACTAAAAGAAATGGCGATTTTATTTAAATGCTTTGCTTTTCTCAAATGGGAAATGAGTAGTGCTATCTCTGAGTGCTTGCTCTGAGCCAGCTCTGGTGCTAAGATGCTTAGGATAAATACTGTAGGAAGAAGAGGAACTATTTCAGAGCAATTTTACATGAATATTATTCTAAAGAAAATGTTCTCAGAAACTTTGGAACAAACCAAAGGAGGTTTGGAACAAACCTCCAGCCCAATTTCCCCTCTGCTCTCACACACAGGCAGAATCAAGCGAGGTGAGCTCAAACATAAATTCATTCCTGCCTTCGTGAAGACGTAAAGCAGGTTACTTAATTGACTTTTTGTTCCCCTGTCATCTGAATTTTGGAAACTGAAAATAATTGCCTGGTCTAAAAATCTACCATGCACCTGGAAAAGTATAGAACTGCGTCTTAAAAGTAAATATTTGACTAGTCAGGCAAATGCTAAAAAGATATTTTTATAATATCAAAAATGATGATGCTTTGCTAAGCTCATTCAAAATTGTGTGTACACGCTTTGTCATATCAAGAGATAAATACTCAACAGAGAACATTAGAATAATTCCTCACCTAATTTCTATTGTTCTTGACATGTACAAAAACTCATCTGTAAGTTGTGTATTCTTACATTTCTTTAGCCTTGCTTAGTTGATAGGAGTATATATTCTGTATATATAATAACTATATATTTATATAATATAGGCAGCAGTATAGGAATATATAAAAAGATGCATAATGCATATGCATATGTGTACATGCATATGCATGTTCATATATATTTAAGACTCTTTTCTATTTCTAATAAAGATGGCAGTTTTTTTCATATATTTCCTAATTATCTGTAGTAGTATTTTTCAGATTTCTGCTCATTTCCATTCTCCATAACCTCTAAGTAAAATTATGGTACATTGCAGTTGTTAGCATATTCTCTTTATATATTTTAAGTGTTACAGTTTTTTTTATCACACTCTCAACAACTTCAAAAAGTAAGGTACGGTTTTCCTTTTGTTTTACTTTTCTTTTAGTTTTAAGTTTTAAAAGTTTTAAATTCTTATGTACCCCCAAATCTTTAATTGACCCAAATTAAGAATTGTTTCTTAAGCAATTTACTTTGAAGTGGTCTTTCAAAGTCAAATGAGTTGAAATAGGATAGCAGATAGAGATCAGGAGACTCTTTGGAGGTCCTAAACTCTCCCACTGGGGGCTCAGGAGACAGCGACATTTAAAATAAATAAATAAACAAACAAAATGCTTTGTTTCCAGAGCACAGTCACTGTTCATTTTGAAATCTCAAAATAAACATCTTCTCATTCCCATGCATTATTCAAACCCAAAGATAAGTGTCTGCATACATAATCAAATGGTCTGCACTGGGTAAAATCCGGACTCATTTGATCAACTGGTGTAGAGCAATCTTTATAGCTTTTCACACATTTTATCTAATTGTAGATACATTTACATATAATCACCGTTGCTGCATGAAATCGGAGAAATCTATTTTAATCATTTAATATTTCATTTTAAAAGCCATGTACTACAGCTTTAAAATATCTATAGCCCTTTAATTAGAAATTGCCATGAATATTCAAGTGGTATGCTATTCAAATTGTCTATTACATTATGTTACATATATTCCATATTATTATCTTTTTGCCTCTACATTTCCTTGACAGACAAAAATTCTTTCTTAATATATCTTGTGACTAATTGTTACATTTTAAAGTTAATATTAAGACCTTTACAGAGATTTGTTTAATAAAGAAAGACTTGGAAAGTCAAACAATATGCATTTTTCAAAAAGTTTTTTTTCTTTAACTTGAAAGTTTAGCTTGGTTGAGTCAGATTCAACAGTCAAAAATATTACTGGTATATTGTGGTTTACTATGGAACACTTATTTGAAACGAGGATTCAGACTTTCCAAACTTATCAAAGGAAATATTTGTTTCCTGAATTTTTATTTAATTATGGGATTCCTCAGTGGCACAAGGCACACAGAGTACCAAACTTCTGTTTCCTGTGTCCTATTGTGCTTATTTTGCACACGGTTATCTCTCTTTTTTTTTTAAGATTTTATTTGTTTATTTGACAGAGATCACAAGTAGGCAGAGAGGCAGGCAGAGAGAGGGGGAAGCAGGCTCCCCAGTGAGCAGAGAGCCCGATGTGGGGGTTGATCCCAGGACCCTGAGATCATGACCTGAGTGGAAGGCAGAGGCTTAACCCACTGAGCCACCCAGGCGCCCCTCCTTTTTTTTACTTTTTAAAGATTTTATTTGTTTATTTGACAGAGAGAGATCACAAGTAGGCAGAGAGGCAGGCAGAGAGAGGTGGAAGCAGGCTCCCCGGTGAGCAGAGAGCCCGATGTGGGGCTGGATCCCAAGGACCCTGAGATCATGACCTGAGCCGAAGGCAGAGTTTTTAACCTAGTGAGCCACCCAGGTGCCCCTCAGACGGTGATCTCCTGAGATGAGGCCATAAAGTTTCTACGGCGGGGCCAGCATGCCCTTATTTCTAGTTCCTAGAAGGGGCATGGATATGGTGGGTGATCAACCCATGCCTGATGAATACAGGAATGGTACAAAAATTGATGTAGGTATTTTTGAAATGCCTAAGCATACATGTTGACTGGATGTTTCTCTTTTCATCAGATTCAAAGACATTATTAAAATTCAGGTAACAGAGTTTATTCTAGGGTACCCAAAGATGGAGAAGGAACAACCTCAGAAAGTATACACATTGCACAGTTAACTCTTCCCCATGATGCCAGCTGTCATTATAGGAGGGAGAAGCCTCGGACTTCAGTCAAGGACATTTCTCCATGTGATGTTCCTAATCAACTGAAGCTCTAGATGGGGAAGCCCCAAAATTATAGTTAAAATTAGAGTTTCTGAGTGCAGTCTGAAAGCTCGGAATGAGAACTAAAGAGGCATGCCGGATGGATTCCCGCTTTATCTCTTATATAAAAGGATTCTAAAAATCTCTACACTGACTTTTTAAATTCCAAGATGCACAAGACTCTTCTTCAAGAGATCATTCTTATTTTATTCCAAATGTTAAAATAACTTCAGGCTTATCACAAATATTAGATCTTAAAATACATATGTTGTTTAACACTGTTCTTTTAAAGTTCTGCAAAAGGTTTATAATAATAGGGGGAATTGGAAATTTAAATACATGCATGTGTAAGGAATATAATGAATATTCCTACTTATAAATGCTAAATCGTTTTCTACGAATGACATCCATAAAGATATCAATTTTCAGAAAGCCGGGGGGGGGGGAGTAGACTATGAAATAGAGAGAGTATGTTAAGTAACTTTTTGGCAGGAAAGTTATGCCTATTTTCTCAAAGGCTTTTAATTATTTGAGCTCTTTGGAGCAAATTTTGAAGTGATTTGTAATGTATATATTTTACCATGTCTTTTTTCCCCCACAGATTTACTGTTTCCTCTTCATTTTCTCCCTAGTTTCATGGTTCTTCGGGAGCCACATGTACTCCTTCAAAGAAAGAAAAACAATTTTGCCCTCTTGGTGGAAATCTGCCTGAGGCTTTGGTATTCACAGCACAGCTTGGCTTACCTTTTACCGAGGTGGGAAAAAGTCGGGAATGTTTCATCATTTTACCATTAAAACACTCCTGGTTCAAAAGTCCTGGGATCAAGTAGAGCTACATATTTTCTTGCTCTTCAAACAAGCAGATAAAATAGGCAGATATTATATCACAATTTACTTCCGTTTGTAAAGAGAGTCAAACTCTTTTGAGGTCCCTTGTTGGTGACTTATTGGCTACACTGCTGGGTAAATGACTTTGGGCATTCTAGATGGCAAAAGGTAAAAAGTGTTACAGAAAAATGAATTTCTGTTTTCAGGTCAATTCTTCTTTAATCCGTGGTCTGTGACTTTGGTGTAGACATAGGTTTAGTATAGAGATAGATGCTCTTAATACAGAAGGAGACACATGAGTGCCTCCTTAGAGTATTGATGTTTGAGAAGCCTCACAGCGTTAGTAGAGTTGACGCCTGCCCTCAGAATGAGCCTGCTGGGGTGACGACTCGCTGACAAAAGACTCCATGTTGACAAAAGTGGTAAAACCAACAATATCAAACATTCACAAAAAGACTCCGGAAATCCAGCAAGCAACATGATCTCACTTCCTTGCTCAGGAATTATGCATATGTAGGGAGGTTAAGCTCTAAAGAAATTTGCCTTAGTTTGCTCATAGAACGTTTTTTGCTTTTATCAACACACATTCAAATTAAGTCCATCACGCAAAGTAGCACACGCCTTGTACTTGGGGTATAAAGGAAATAATTTCCTAAAATACTAGCTAACCACTTACATTTTATGGTGACCCTAAATGTTATAAACACTGGGACTTAGCAAAAAAATGAAACAAACGTGATTTCCTAAAGATTCTCAATATTTGTTGCTGAGCCCATCCACAGCCAGACCCTGAGGTGTCAGCCATGGCAGCAACAGTCCAACTCCTGAAGTGTTTCCTGGGACCGTCAAAGTCTAGGGCACTTCGTCTGTATTGGCTGTATCCCTTTAAACTGTATGTAAGTCTAAGAACAAAAGTAGTTCTTTAGAAAGCTAAATTTGTCAATAGAGGCAACACAATCCAATTTCAATAATTTGAATTGTTTTCCTAATTAGTATACATAAAGTGTCTATAAATTTAACTCCCTTAAAGTGATCATACAAGTACACGTGATCATATTTGCTAGTGGACAAGGCCAATATTAAGACAGTGGACAGTAACTAGCTTCCTTTCATACCACATTCCTCAAGTTAGCAGCTGTTAATGACAGAGCTTTGGGGAAAATAGTCTACAGAAAGAAGCTTGTTGTCTTATCTTCTTTTTTAGCTCACACAAAACTCCAAGTCAGGACAAGTTTTGAGAAAAGTTAGGGGGCACATAGATAGTGATGAAGGAGGACACAAAAGCATGATATATGATTGGATAAGGTTATAATATATTTTTTCAAATCTACTGAGCCCACTCTATTGAATACATGGCCATTTCTGTGTGTGGGGGATGGTAGAAATTATTACGTGACATAAGAAGATTCAAGCCACCTTTCTTTTCATCAAGAAACTCAGGCCAAGTTGGGATGAAGAGAAGCAAACCCATCATCATGTACAGAATGGTAAGTGCAATGTGAAGGCAAACACAGAAAGCTGCATGCACGTATAGGAAGGCCTAGGGAAGAATTCCTAGAAGTACAGGCATTTAAGTCAAGTTTTACAGTTAAGAATCAGCTAGATTAAAAAAAAAATCGATGGGGTTAGCACTCTACACTATAGAAGCCACTTGGGAAAAGTAAAAAAAAAAATATGAGGGAATCATGAAATATTTGATAAGCCTCAAGTAATTCTTGTACAGTGTATGGTGTGGGAAGAAGCAAGAGCTGGAGATATGAGAGAACCCAAATGATGAGAAGTATTGTATGCCATCTAAAGACTTTAGATTTTATCCTGAAGGTGGAGACCCTTTCGTGATCACTTTTCAAATTTCAAAAGATTCCTTTGGAACAAAGATGGAGGCAAAAATGGAGGCAGAGAGATATGTTAGGAGGCTGTTGCAGCTTTGAGCACAGAGGATGATCAGGACCTCAGTTGAAGTGGCACAGTGCTGGAGACGAAGATGAGAGGTGTGATTGATGAAAGTGAAAGAGGCAGATTTGCTAGGACTTGGGATGTGATGGTCTGTGGGGATCAAGAGAGAGAGGAGTAAGATTATAGCCCACTGGCTGTTAATGAATCTGAGAGGAAAAGCAGATTTTCAGAACAAGATTTTGAAAATCTGTTGAATTTAGGGTTGCAATGGGACATCGAAGAAGAAATATCCAATGAGTAGATTTTTACAGAGTGTAAACCTGATGAGAGAGGTCTACACTGGGGATAAAGTTCTTTGCATAATTACGTTATTAGTCAAAGACGTAAGAATGTATACTGTCACTTAATCAAGGTCTGTAGAATAGTGAACAAGCAAAATGTAGAGCAGAATGACACCTCTGATACTAAGACAGCTCTAAAAAAAGGACTGTGTTTTTGTTCCTCCCTTTCTCTACTCTTTTTATCATTTAAGTAAGTAAACACACACATAAACCCAAATCACTATTTGACTCTAGTTATTCAGAGAAATGTACATTTACAATCATAGATAATATTAATTTTTTGAATACTTACTGACATATCTATATGAAATAGCTGCAGGCACTGCACTAAGCATTTTATATGCACTATTTAATATGATACTTCATATAGACTCAAAATAAGAGATATAATAATCTCATTTTCCAGAAAACAAAGCCAGTTTAGAGAAATTTTAAAAACTCCATAATTCCATAACAGGAATAAAGAGCATAACATGGGACGCCTGGGTGGCTCAGTGGGTTAAAGCCTCTGCCTTCGGCTCAGGTCATGATCTCAGGGTCCTGGGATCGAGCCCCACATCGGGCTCTCTGCTCAGCAGGGAGCCTGCTTTCCCCTCTCTCTCTGCCTGCCTCTCTGCCTGCTTGTGATCTCTCTCTCTCTCTGTCAAATAAATAAATAAAATCTTAAAAAAAAAAGGCACAACATATGGAATATAGTCAATAATATTGTAACAGCACTGTATGGTGACAGATGGTAGCTACACTTGTGGTGAGCACAGCATGACATATAAAGAAGTTGATCACTATGCTGTACACCTGAAACTAATGGCACATCTGTGTCAGTTAGACTCATAAAAAAAAAATTAGAGAAATACAAAAACTTGCTCAAATTCATACAGTTAGTAGATGTTGAAGTTGAGAGTCTTAGTATGCCTTTTTCAAACATTAGTGCTCACCTACTTGAATGTAATTGTGATATATGTGAAGTCATATTTACAATCTTGTACTATTGGCCCCCTTGTCAGCAACCAATCCAACCTTTCTGAAATCTTCACCACTTGCTTTAAAAAATATCTTGTTTTAAAAATAGTTTCATATGGGGCACTTGGGTGGCTCAGTGGGTTAAAGCCTCTGCCTTCGGCTCAGGTCATGATCTCAGGGTCCTGGGATCGAGCCCCGCATCGGGCTCTCTGTTCAGCAGGGAGCCTGCTTCCCCCTCTCTGCCTGCATCTCTGCCTACTTGTGCTCTCTCTCTCTGTGTCAAATAAAGACTTTAAAAAAAATAGTTTCATTGACTGAAGACTCTGTTACCACTTTGTCTTATTTAATACTCTGTTATCATCTTAACATCTTACAGAGGTGAAGTGTGTATATGAGTGTGTGTGTCCTAATACATAGGAAGACAAAGTCTTTGTCCTCATAAATCATACTAGAACAGAGAGGTAAATTTAAAAAAGAGGTGTTAGACTATTTCTGAGGCCTTTAAAGAAAATGGAAGTACAGTTGAGCCTTGAACAACACGGGTTTGAGCTGCCCGAGCCCACTTACATGTAGATGCTTTTCGATAAATGCAGTACTATAAGTGTCTTTTTCTCTTCCTTATGCTTTTCTTTATAACATTTTCTTTTCTCTAGCTTACTTTAAGGATTTAGTATAAAATACATGTAACAAACAAAATATGTGTTAATTGTTTATATTATTGGTAAGGCGTCTGATCAACAGCAAGTTATTAGTGGTTAAGTTTTGAGGGAGTCAAAAGTTATACTTGGGTTTTCAGCTGCACAGTGGGGAGAGTGGTGAAGCTCATCAGTGCTGCTAACCCCTACTTTGTTCAAGGGTCAACTGTATAATGGAATTGAGAATAATATGCTACCATGGGGAGTATAATATAGGTATATAAAATTCACATTCATAAGTAATATTTCTGTGGTTCAACTAAACCAGAGTGTAATTTTGTAAAGTATTCTGGAGGGAAAAATGTATGTAGAGGGGAGGTGGAGTGAAATTACAGTAAATGAGTTCTTGTCTCCTTATAGGGATCCTTCCACTGAATATGAAGGAAACAGAATTCTTTGTGCATGAGAATTTCCTCAACATACTGTATTGACTAGACTAGAGTATGTTTGTTGAAGGCCAGATTTGAAGGGAAGTCAAGCTAGAAGGAACAGCTAAGCACCAGGATTTACTTGTGACAGTCACTTTCTCATTTTACTTTTAGATTGGGCCATTCTTAACTTATGCACAATATGACACAATTTACCTAATTTGCACAAGCATTCTCCTTGGCCCTTGAGGATTGCCTGGAAAATGACTTTTCTGGGACATTAGTCATGCTCAACATTTTATACCAATCTGGAGATATCCAAAAGCCAAGCAAAGTTACATTTTCCCCCATGTTGATGTCGCCACACAGTATCAATAAATATATTTCATGTTGTCTTTAGAACATTTGAAGAACTCTTGAGGCTATGTAGATTCTTTATACTTTCTTCCTATTTTCAAAGTAGCATAGAAAACTAATATTAGTGAAATGATTTTGCTTTATTTAATCACTGTGTCTGTTAGTAAGTCTTAAGGTTAAAAGAAATGAAGGATAGATAAAGGATGAAGACTGTATTTCTTCCTATATAGCACTTTCATTTTAGTCACCTAAATTGCTGTTTTAAAAATATTGTAGTGGGATGCCTGGGTGGCTCAGTCAGTTAAGCATCTGCCTTCAGCTCAGGTCATGATCCCAGGGTTCCGGGATGGAGTCCCACATCAGATTTCCTGCTCAGTGGGGAGCTTACTTCTCCCTCTGCCTACTCTGTCTGCTGCTCCCCCTGCTTGTACTCTCTCTGACAAATAAATAGGTAAAATCTTCAAAAAACTTAAATAAAATATAAATATTATAGGGAAACCACTTAGGCTTGCAAAACTGAAAGTAAAAATTCCCTCATCTTCTACTTAGATGTTTTTTCTCAATGAGGGGGCACCTAGAAATGAAATTATTTTTCCTATATAATATCAGATCATATTTTACCATTACTTTCAGCATTATAGTAAAACAGAAATTCTGTATCCTTTTTTAAGATTTTTTTTTTTTATTTGACAGAGAGAGAGAGCACAAGTAGGCAGAGAGGCAGGTGGGCGGGAGCGGTGCGGGGGTGGTGGGGGGCTGGGGAAAGCAGGCTCCCTGCTAAGCAGAGAGCCCAGTGTGGGCCTCGATCCCAGGACCCTGAGATCATGACCTGAGCTTAAGGCAGAGGCTTTAACCCACTGAGCCACCCAGGTGCCCCTAGTATCCTTTATTTTATATGCCCTTCACAATGAAGAATGGGCAGTGAGCTTAATAATGGCAGAGACTCTGTTCATTATTTTCCCACTTGAATTCCTAGTGTCTGTCAAATTCCTGACCCATTTTTGGCCTTTAACAACTATTTGTTGAATGAACGAATGATATAGATTGTCACATGTTAGAAAATAGTTGAAATTTCTAGTGTTTCACATTCATTCTGCTCCTGCTGCAAATTATGTGTGCTCTTTGATGTGTATACTAACATACTTCACCAAAGTAAACATATTTGTCAGAAGACATTATGGACAGCAAGCCTCTATTGTGGTAGAATGGTATTTCTTGAGATGAATATGGTGCTTTGTAAAGAATGTTGTGGTCAGTACATTACCTAGTTTATTCTGTCAAACCAAAATATATCTGTAGAATATCCTGGCAATTTTGGTCTCATTTATCAGTGTGTACTACAGTTTTTGCTATAGTATCCTGTTGACTGTTTTGCAATAATGCAATTGTCAGCCAATGTTTCTAGTGCCATTTAAATCTTTAAAGGTCAGGGGGTTTCTAGGTTTTAGAAATTCATGTTTTCAGCAATTTCATTTATGTGCAACATGGTATCAGCACATTCCATTTTGAAAGTTCAGAAAAATAATGACTATGGTTGTTGGAGATGTAACTGAAACCCATCTTTAAATGACTTAAAAAATAATTCAAACCAGCTCAAAGGCATGAAGAAGATAGTAAAATATTTTGTTTAAAAGTCAACTTTTGAAGTAATCAAACATTTTATGTAGGACTAGTATATAGTTTTGCATAGTGGTACCTCATTTTAAAAATATTATAAGCTTTTTTTTTCCTTTCCGGTCATATAACTTAGTTTTTGCAAGGAGCAATAATACACTTCTGTCACCATAATATTTCCAGGAAAATTAATATAATGTTGTTGAGAAGTCATTTCATTCATTTGAAGCCATGCTGGGTTGTATCTCAGTTCCTAACCAAAATAATGATTATCAAACTGCTGGATGAATTACTGCAGAAATGAAAGAGATTTTAGAAAGATAGATAAATTACTATCTAAAAATTATACTCGTAATATGTTTCATATGATGATGACATTGCTTTGCTAGACTAATTCATGCCTGCTATTTAAATGTGCAAATGACACAGAAATATAAAATTTTAAAAATCATCCCAAATTCTACAATGGAAAATAGCCATTGTTAACAACCTATGAATATTAATTCTGAGTCTCTCTACACATTACGATAGATTGAGATAAAAACTTAAATCTGTTTACACCAATTCCCATTTTCCTTCTAATATATCACAATACCTTAAAGCACAAGGTTGAATAAGCATATGGACTGTATGCATAGCAATGTTTAGGATAGTGCAAAGATCATCACGACCAGGGAGGTAGTGACTAAGTGCCCAGTAGTACTCGTTGTATCTGTTGAGAAGTCATTCTGGTGTTTCTGCACAGGTTTAGAGAAGAGACATTGACAACATTTTGTTCTAGATGATCTAGACTGAAGTGTGTTTGTATAGCAAACAGCCTGGGGCAAAGTTTGGGCAGGTTTTTGGGGAGCAATTATAAAAAATAAAGCCTCCTAAGTTTGGGTTACCCCGATGTGGCACAAACCTACTGCATGCACGGCACCAAACTGGGCACTCGGCTCTTCCATAGCACTCAGAGGGCAGGAGATATGGACAGACAACTGATCCTCGGACATTCACTCCTAAGTTCATTTTTTCTCCTTGGTGTGTGCACATCTTGATCACAATTCTTTCTGACTCAAAAGACAAACTTTCTCTGCTAGAATTTGCTGAAACCTTAGTGCCTCTGTGTATTTGGGTGAGTATTTACAAGAGGTGCCCTTTCCTTAAAAAGTTGTTATAATATTGAAGTGAGAGCCATATGGCCTTCCAGTTTTTGGATGACATTGAGAAGTGCAATGCAATTTGCAAACAAAATGGCATACATCCTGGAGCAATTAAACTAATCCTTTTTTAATGACTAAGAATGCTATGTCCAAATTCCGAACCATTTCTTCAAAATTGATCATTAGCAAGTACACTCAGTTAAACAATGTGTAATAAAGGAAGAAGTATGAAAAGTATTTTTATATTGTTAGTCTAAGTACACAAAATTTAACCAGGTTCTCACTTAAATTAATGCAATGTTTTCTCCCCTGGTAAAGGCAATGAATGGGAATGGTAAAAAAATAAACCAAATGATACTATGTATGTTTTTAAAAATGAGATGGCTAAGCATGTAATGACATGGAAAGACTTCCAGGAGACAGGTTAAAAAAGTAGATCAGAGAATAATGATATAAATTGTTTAATATGAAAAAAGCCAAATGTATGTATTTTAAATATTCTGCCTTTTAATGTTTTTTTAACTTTAGAGATTTTTCTTTACATGGGCAGTTCCAAAATCTATCCAGAATATGTCTCATATGTCTCTTTTCTTGATTTTTGCCTAAAAAAATGACATGCTCATTCATTCTGCATATGCATGTCTTTTCTCAGGTTAGGAATGTTTTCTTCTGTCTTTAATTTTTCACCCAATCAACACAGCGTGGTAAGCAATAAGAAAGCAGGAAATGAATAATAAATTTGTTGTAGAGTTTTACTGTAATCATTTTTAACATTTATTGAGAACTGTCTATACGCCAGGTTGTTGGAGTTAAACCTTGTTTTATCCTCACATTAGACTTTTGAAGTGAGTATTGTAAGTATCCATATTTTACAGATCCATAATTAAGACACAGAGAGGTTTAGTAACTTGCTCTAGGTGTCTCAGCTTGGAAGAGACAGAGCCGTGGTTTGAACCTAGATGCTTTGACTTGAGTGCACATTACATGTAAGCATTTACTTGAGTGAGAACTTCTTATAGTTGCCACATGTAATCTTGTGCCTTTCTTGGGAACACTGCATGATGCAGGGCCTCTGTTTTCTATCCTCCAAAGTTGTCATTCCTTCTCTCAGTTACTGTTTTAAGGAAGGGTGGACAGTATCCTTTTCTCATCAAGTTCAGAGGGTAGAAATTAATTTGTCATTCATAATTTTGATTCACCCCTTTCTTAGGGGAAAAAAAGAAATTGCTGAAAAAAGTGTTAATTCTGTTGTTATTGCATCTTGAGTAGATTTAAAATCGACTGCTACTTTTGCTCTTATTGAAGACTTTTTGTTATCTCACCTCTCTCTTTCATTTTATTGCCTTCTCATCTTGTAATTAGACTCCATTATGATACAGCAAGTTGTGCTTAAGTTATAGAAGGCGTATCTGGGGATGAATTGATTATGCTCCTGCAAATCAAGTAGGAATCTTTCTCTGGATGTCAGGAAACAACATGGCCTAAAAAATGTCTGTGTGTTGGGTGGGAGAGGGCATAAATATAAGATCAACATACCACACACAGGTTTATTTAAGAACTCTACCGCTTGTAACCACATGCAAATACCATGACCCCTATTTATATTAGATATTTCCAGGTGTTTCCATTTTCCAGAAACAGATACATTAGATCAATATAACTAAAGATATACTTTAAGTTATTCCTTAAGTTTCAGTCAGCATTTTTGAATGTAGTCAAATTAATGTATGATGGACAAACTGGCTCTCTTGCATTCTATAATTATTGCTGTCAAGATACTTCCAGCTAGAGATGGAATTGTTTTCACATTTATCATTCTCTGTTCCTGCTTATGTATTTGTCAGTGCAGCTGTGATTCATTTATTTTATAATACTGCAGCTAATCGTGTATGGGCTATTTGATCAAAAACAACATTTTAACGAGACCAAAATAGCCAAGGCAAGGGAAAAATGTAGTTATATAACAATGTTAGAACTTTTTTTGGAAGCAGCATTGAAAAAGATTATTCATTTGTATAGCTCTGAAAGCCAAATAATAATTATGGTGGCATTGTTCTGTTGTCCATATTGTCCAAATCTGGGTTGGTGAGCCAGAAAGAGAAAAGTGAATTATCCCTCATTATCTTGTTTGATTTGGCCCTTTAAATGGTCAATATTGCTAAATTGCCCTTTGGGTGGAAGGAAATTAGATTGTATCATATGCCACTAAAGGTCTATTTTCATGGTTGGATGTTTTTGAATTCACGAGGCTCAGAATGCCATGCTAAAGTAAAGATAATTATGAATGTAATTATTAGTCATTTATGCCATTAACATAACATACAAATGGATCATTTGCTCAGAAATTTGCAAGGCACTTATAAACATTGAAAAAAAAAAAAAGAAAGAAAAAGAAAGAAAAAAAAAAAACAACCAAAAAAACTCCAGGAGCTAAAGTAAACTTGATTTGAGACAGTGGGAATTAAGGTATATACTTCTGATAATTTTTGTGCCAAATACATTTTAATTAAGATAATTGTCCTTTTTCGTGCCTTTGTGAAGGACCATCAGATCTGGCTATAAGAATATTTTGAATAATAATTCTATAGATTAAGTCCAGTGCTGTATGAGTAAAAAATACTATAAAGTCTGCATTGCTGGGCATTTGAATAAATTTGGGGAAGATTAAAGAACTCTTACTAGGGGACACCTGGGGGCTCAGTTGGGTAAGCATCTACCTTTGGCTTCAGTCATGATGGGCATTGATCAGGGATCCTGGGATTCTGGGATCCAGTCTTGCATGGGGTTCCTTGCTCAGATGGGAGTTTGCTTCTCCCCCTGCCTCTGCCCCTCCCCCTGCTTGTGGTCCCTCTCTCTCTGACAAATAAATAAACAAAATCTTCTATTATGTTCTAACAAAAGTGATTTGATTTGATAAAATGAACACTCTGTGGGGATAGTAGTTGTTTTGATTCTACCAAGCAGGTTTCCCATTCACATTCTCTGTAGTAGCACACTTCAGCATTTACTTTTGGGACGTGTTCCTCCCTTGTTCTTATGGTCCCCATAGGGCTCCCAATTACAGTGCCCTTCCTGCTGGTCCTGAGATTGCATTTCAGTTCAGCTAAAAGGCAGAGAAGAGATTGGTCGTGAAATTGATCATGTGTCTCATCTGGGCCAATCATATTGCTGAATCGCTGTCACAGTGATAGAAGCCAGAACTATGTGGCCCACATGGAGATGAAGGACCACTGGCGTCCTCCCCGATATATTCCCGAGTTAGAGCTGGTGAAATAGGTGAATCAATAAGAAGCAAAAGTGGCTTAAAGTTGGGGGAGTCATTTGTCTTGTAACATAGAGAAACAAGCAAAGGTAATGGTGGGAGTGGAAGGAGGATAGGGCAATAAGCAGCCAGAGGAGAGCAAGAAAATTCTAACTAAACCACTGATTCCTTGGGTCCCCGAAGCCAACTGTATCTTTAGACATCCTAATTTCAAAAGCTGATCAATTCCTTTTATTGAAGTTCTTTTGAATTGTATTAATCTTACAATTACTTAAAAATGTCACCAGTTACAGAAAGCAGCCTGACTAAAAAAAAATTGATTTGCTACAGAACTGGAAATAGAACATTTATTTTGGCATCTGATATTTCCTATGTTGCTGAAGTAATTTGTAGAATCTAGTGTTCGATCTCCTTGGCAATTCATATGAAGATCTCCAATAGAATACATAGCTAGCAGGGAGAAAAAGTAATGGTAGCAAGACATTCTAAGTATTAAAGTTATAGATAAGTACATGAACAATTGTATTACTATGATAGTGTTTTAGGACATAAAAAATTTCAAAATGCTTCAGAGAGTGGGCTGCATTATGTTGAAGATAAAGATAAACCAAGTGCTAAGTTCGCCAGTGAAAGGTAAACAGTATGGATGTTCAACAGTAACAGACCTTGAAAATGAGCCACTAATATTTATTACATGTTTCTCATGTGTTTTCACATCTATAATACTGTTTTAGTCTCATGTCAACCCTATGAAGTAATTAGTATCCTCACTTTGTAGGAAATAGGTTTTGGTGAGGACAAGTAATTTTACCCAAGGTCATATAGCTGATACTTACACCATACCACACAGTCTCTGATAAATAGTCATTGATTTGGTGCAATTGTGTTAAATTTGGAGAAATTTTGGACATTGTGTGACATATATAATTTATTGAAAAAATAAAATGAAATTTATTTGAAAACATAGTGCATGGTGTATATAAACATTGTTCTTACTTTTGGGTAAGAAAAGAAGAATCTGAATATATTTTTAGAAAGGAAAAATACTGATTTTTGAGTACACAAACAAAAATGTCAGGTGACCAAAAATATCAAGAACAAAAAAAATCAACACTTTCTAAAACTAGTACAGATGGTTAATATAATTAATATACAAAGAGCTCATACAAATCAAAAAACAGTAGCAAAAGGAGCAGAAGACAAATAGGTAATTCAAAAAATACATTAAACATATGTAAAGCCGAGTTCAATTAGTTACTATAAATGCATATGAAAATAATAAGATGACAGTTTTTAAAATACTAAAAGGAAAAGGAAAAATATTTTTAAAATAGCATATTCCACCAAATTACTCATATATGGAGAAACAGCTTTCCAACACTGTTAGTGGGAGTATAAATTAGTACCACCCTCATATAGGATAGTTTGTAGAGTGAATATCAACAGCTTTAAAAATATGCCACATCCTTGGACATAGTATATTTGGAGGGACAATTTTATTAATAAATTAATCAATAATTGAAAGTATCCTAAGACATGTTAAATGAATGTCTTCACAACGGTATTTACCATGAAAAAAATTGACATAAATCTAACATCTAACTATAAATGAATAATGGAATGTTATTCAACCATTAGCTCTTCATAATGATTAAGTGGCACATTCACTAATAAAATGCAAACAATGTCAATCTATAAAAGTGAAAATTTCTCTTCTGTGATATGAAATAGTCAATGTCATGGGAAATATTAATCATTTATTTGCATGTATGAAAAAGAAAGATAATAAACACTAACTTGTGGTCTTTATCAATCTTGTTCTTTGGGGCCATACTGTGATAGCCCATATTAACCCACAAAATAAAATCAATTATAATCAGAGTCAGTTTGTAAATTAAGCCTAGGAGACAAAGTGATTCATATGCCAATAAGACTTCACAATATTTGTAAATTTCTATAAGTGTCATCAAATGTAAAGAAAAAGGTATTATTCAAAAGGTGAAATTGATCAGAATTAGTTAAGCACATTTCTGAGTTGAAGGTAACCAGATGTTTTATTGTGATTTATAACAAGAAATACATTATTTAGTCTTCATCCCACTACTGACACCAGAGCTTCTAAAACCCTTGAAATTTCCTACATAATAACAGTGTAATTGTTAATAGTGTAATAACAATAAAAGTGATATGTGTCTTTTGTTCTTCATAACAAGTCCCTTTTCATAACAAGCCCTTTTATTAGCCCACACCTGAGTTTATGTTAATGAGACTTTCAGAAAGTCCTTAAGGATGGGGGCTGTTGCCAAGGGAATCAACCAGGGATTAGAGAGTCAGAGCTTTCAGTTCCAACAAGCTCCCCTTCCCCCACTTCTGGGGAGAAGAATGGGGGCTGGAAATTTTAGTTCAATCACCAATAGCCAATGACTTAATCAATCATGCTTAGGTAATGAAACCTTCATAAAAATCCAAAAGACGGGTTTGGAGAGGTTCTAGGTTGGTGAACACATCCAATTGCAGGGAGGGTGGTGGACCCCAGGTTCATGAGGACAAAAGCTCCTATATTCAGGACCCTTCTTATCCTCACCCAATACAACTCTTTATCTAGCTCTTCATCTATATCCTTTATAATGTCTTTTGTAATAACTTGGTAAACATAAGTAAATGTTTCTCTGAGTTGTGTGAGCCATTCTAGTAAATTAATCAAACCAGAAGAGGAAGTTGTGGGAACCTCCAGTCTCTAGCTGGTTGGTCAGAAGCACTGGTAACAAATAAGACTTGCAATGGACGTCTGATGCGGTTGTAGTCTTGTAGGACTGAGCCTTTATCTGTGGGATCTGATGCTGTCTCTACATAGAGAGTATTAGAATTGAGTTAATTGCATTGTGATTTTGCAAAACACACAACAGATCAGGCAACCTTCTAAAGTCCTATGTAGCTGGAGCACATGGACCAGTTTTTGTCATGCCAATAATAGAATTTTTAGTCTGAGTGACATTCTTAGTTGTCACCATAAAAAAACAGTGAACATTCTGGTATGTTTCTCAGATTTAGTTTTTGTTTGTTTTTCTAGGAGCCAGTCCCTAAGCCCCTAGCTGCTCCAGGCACAAAAGAAAAAAATCTCTGGGGCTTAAAAATAGGCAGTGTTGGCAGAATTATATTCCCCCAAATTCATACATTGAAGCACTAAACTCTAGTACCTCAGAATGTGACTGCTTTTAGAGATAGGCCTTTTAAAGAGGTGATTAAGTTAAAATGAGGCCATTAGGGTGAGTCCTGGATCCAGTCTTACTGCTGTTCTTAGAAGAGGAAATTTAAACATACAGAGGCACCAAGGATGTGCACACATAGAGGAAAGAGTTTATGAGGGTCCAGGAAGAAGGTGACCATTTTGCTTCAGGAGGAACTAAGTTGGCTGTCATTTTGACCTTGGACTTCCAGCCTCCAGAACTGAGAAAATAAATCTCTGTTGTTTAAGTCACCCGGTCTGTGGTAGCTTGTTATGGCAGTAGCCAGAGCTGACTGATACTGTGAGAGAGGCCAGCACTCCCTTAATTAGCCCCTTATACACTTTTATCCACCCCCATGTGTTTGGCCAACTCCTAAGAATATATGCTTGGACATGTAGCCAAGTGCAGGAATGGTCTGCATTTTCTTCTTTCTACTTTTCCTCATTATGGACGAATTTTTCTATAACTCCAACATATTTTTGTTTTATAGTCTAAAGAAAGCTACTTTTAAAACAAACAAAAAATAACCCTTAAATTTAAAACGTTTAAGTTCAGCTAACGTTTCCTGATGTCACACAAAAGTGCCTTTGTTGAGCAAATCATAAAGTGTAATTCAACAATATATATAATAAAATGTCAGAACAAAAAATGGGAAATTAAGTGAAGCAATGGTATGCTTTATATGATTGGCAGTAGTCCATATATTTGGAAATATCCATATATTTGACTATTTCAAACATAATTAGAACAGTTGTGATTTGGATATAAACTCTGGTACTGTATCTCTTATGTTTTTGATGGTTCTTTTTCATATCCCAAATCTGGAAAAAATGATGACTTGTACCCTTTCAAAAACATGGCCACTGGGACACCTGACTGGCTCAGTCAGTAAAGTGTTTGCCTTCAGCTCAGGTCATGATCCCAGGGTCCTGATATGGAACCCCACATCGGACTTCCTACTCAGTCTGCTTCTCCCTCTCCTTCTGCCCCTCCTCCTGGCTTGTTCTCACTCTCTCACTCACATTCTTTCTCAAATAAATAAATAAAATATATTTTTTTAAAAAAACATGCTACTATGCGATTTTATTTATTTATTTATTTATTTATTTATTTATTTATTGCTACTATGTGATTTTAATAAAATTTCTTCCCTGTATATAAATATTGGGGGACCAAATGCTGAGGAACCAGTGAGAGGGCTCAAAACAGGTTTAAAGTGAAAACGATTCCAGTGGAAATACAGCTGCAGAGGAACATGGATCATTAGAAGAACCAACAATGACAGGGGTGATAAAGAAACACAATATGAGAAAGAAGGATCAAATTCAGGATACAGAAGAAATAAACTTGGTTTGGAGGAAACAAACCAAGATTTATGTGGCTTTTGATCAAATGTCAAAGTACAGGATACAGACAGTAAGTAAGTGAACCCACAGCAACCGAAATATTTTAGTTTATTCCCAGCTGACATTCCCAATGACATTTCCTCACTTATCATTGGAAAGAAAAAACATTGAAAAATGAAAGTGACTTTATAAATCACTTTGCCCTTCTCCAGCCAGCATCTAACCTTGCTATGCTTGTGTGGTAAAAAATAATGCTTTAAGGTACAAAGTTCTTGGAATTGTGGAAAGACTGGAAAAAGGATTTTTTAGAGCATCTTTCATCCTAACTGGATTTGAAATATTGTACTAGCCGGCTACGTGCTGAAATAGTTATTTCACAGCGATGTGTACTTGGATTATACTTCTATGCCTTTAAGTGTAAATGTACTGGATTACATTAGAAAAGGTAGTAAAATAATAATAATGACAATAATAATGACTCCTGCCATTTGGGAAGAATTTTTATGTACTCTGTAGTCTATTAAAGAAAGTTATAAATTTTCTTATTAAAGAAAATTATAATCATAGGTCAATAGTATTTAAGTTTACAGATAAGGAAATCAGTGGTCAAAGACTTTAAATACTTTGCTCCTTATCTCAGAGCTGGCAAGTGGTGAAGACAGAATTTGACCCCATGTTTGTTTGCCTTTGAGCACTGGTGCTTAGCTTCTACCTCTAGTCTCTCTTATCTCAGTACTGTGCTACCACCCTCTCTCATCATTTAATGCCTGCTAGACTGGCCTCCTTTACGTCCCCTGAATATACTGATCTTGTTTCCATCTCAAGATCTTTGCATTTACTGTTCCTTTTGCCCAGAAAGTTCCTACCCAGAAAATTCTTCTTGCAACTTACTCCTTTTGCTTGTTGATCTCATTTCAGGTAGCACCTTCTTAGGCCTCCCAACCACTCCCTTAAAATAGTCCAATTACTTTCACATTTAACAGTTCTCTCTTCTTTTTTTATTAATATTTTATTTATTTATTTGACACAGAGAGAGAGAAATCAAGCACAAGCAGGGGGAGCCTCAGAGAAAGAGGGAGAAGGAGGTTCCCCGATCAGCAGGGAGCCTGAAGTGGTACTTGATCCCAAGACCCTGGGATCATGACCTGAGCCGAAGGCAGACACTTAACTGACTGAAGGCAGGCACTTAACTGACTAAGCCACCCAGATGCCCAACAGTTTTATTTTCTTTATCACATTTATCATCACTAACTGATATTTTCTTCTTTTATTTGTGAATATGGTTATCTGTCCCCATTCACCTCATTGTATCCTTCAGCTCTAGCATAGAGCTTAAACTGGGTGTGGTGCATGAACAATGACTCTTGGAACACTGAAAAAATAAAATAAAGATTAAAAAAAGAATAGAGTTTAATATGTAATTAGGTACTCAATAGATATTTGAATAATGAAGGAATGAATCT
The DNA here is from genome assembly GCA_028646535.1 of Procyon lotor. Taxonomy (NCBI): domain Eukaryota; kingdom Metazoa; phylum Chordata; class Mammalia; order Carnivora; family Procyonidae; genus Procyon; species Procyon lotor. The sequence goes on from CM053604.1 coordinate 84,494,710, forward strand.
CATTTGATTTGTATGAGAGATATTTAAAGAAGGCATGATTATCCTTAATTTTTTTAACATTTTGCATCTCCCTGAAATTCATAAAAGGAAAATATCTTTTCACTGACCATTGAGTTAATATGTGACAGAAATCAAAGCCAGGTTAGTCTTATTCCAAAATCTATGCACTTAACCAGTGAGCTACTCTGCTTCAAGAGAAGTGACAGTCGCCGGAATCATTAGTCAGTGTGGCTAAGATACCTTTTTCAAGAATATCCTTAGTACAGAAGAAATGCCTTGAAAATTGGTAGATCTTGGATTACTTGGAAGTTGTGTAGGTTCAGAGATGTAAGAAAAGGAAGGGATAGACAGTCATTTGTTATCTTTTAGACTGAAAGTCTTCACATTGTAAAGATAAACATAAATTCAAGGGGGAAGTCATTAATTCTTAATTTTAGAAAAGTTACAAGAACTGTACGTAAAATTTCAGAAGTTATCTTCCAGGACTAAACTGTTATTTGGTACTTTTTCACCTGGTTATTTACAGGCCCTTTTTCATTTTGAAACTATGAAGAGAGTATTTTCAAGAATTTTATTTAAGCGGAGGGTGCCTGGGTGGCTTAGTCGGTTAAGCATCTGCCTTCTGCTCAGGTCATGATTCCAGGGTCCTGGACATCAGGCCGCCCATCAGGCTCCCTGCTTTAATCTATACCTATATTAATGTCCATAACTATATCTGTCTATATATAAAACAGGTGTGAATTTTCATGAAGGAGAGCCATCAGGGAAGAAAGTAAAAAACTTCCAATAACCACTGCCATTGGAAAGTAATCTTTGTCAAAGTCAAAAACCTAAAGTAGTTTAAATTCCAAGAACTGAAAAAGAAACAAGATTATTTTCAGATTGGTGTATTGCTTCCAGAAGGAAAGATGTATGTTGTTAAAATTACTGTTGGGTCCATTTTCTGAAAGCCTGGCAGTCCTCACCAGATGGGAATGTAGTCATTCATACCTACCTGCAGTAGTGGTCCTCTCCATCTGTCTCCACTTCCCTCCACCTCCGTCCACAACAGGATTAGTTTACCTAAGTACAGGACACCTCAGATTTATCTTGTAAGCTTTTGTACCTATGTCCAGAAATTCACACAGGAACATGGTCAACTTATAAAACATGGAAAGGTCTATCCTTATTTGGTTTCCCTAGGGCAGACATTCAGATTTGAAAGGGGAGCTTAAGAGACATTTATCTAAGATCATCATATATGGTAATTAGAATACTCTAATCTTTCCTTTTTTTCCCTACAATCATGATAATGTCCTGGATTATTTTTATTAAGGTTAAGTAAAAGTAGTTACGCTAAAACACATGAGAAGATAATCTATAAAATTAAGTACAGTAAAGGGAAACTATTTCTGGGTATTTTCATTAAGTTTATTCAAGGTTATTCTACTCTCTGCATTTTCTAATAACCTCACAAAAGCTATAATTAATAAAATCATATGGCATGTAATAACAGTAGTAAAGTTATATAGTATGTTCACTTGCTACATCCCTGGCACTATTTTAAGTGCTATTTTGTATGAATTCCCACAAAATAATGTATTTATTATTCCCATTTTGTGATGAAGAAACTGAGGCGGAGAGATGCAGTAAACCTGCAGAGTCCTACAGTCTGCAAGCATCAGATCCAGGATTCTAACTTCAGGCTCCAGAGGCTGAACTCTGGAGACACTAAATTGCACGGATACTTTGTCAAATACATTTATGTCACATTATTATCACCTAAAGAAGAATCCTGACTGACTGAAGTGCTGGGGAAACGAAGAATTACTTTAGGATCGAACCGTTCCATGTAAATAAATTTTCCTGTTACTTTACCGTGTTCTTTAGCCAATACTTCTGATGAAGATTTATTCTAAAAGAAACTGTATACTTCCCTGATTTTTTTGTGGGAGTTCATTAATTAGAAATTTGTTATGCAGATTCTGGAACATCACTAGAAGTATCTTTGATTTTTTTTTTTAACTTTGTGTTCTAGGGAATGGATTCAGGAGTATGAGAGTCTCTAGAGCTGTTTATGTACCCTTATTGCCATTGCTACATTTTAGGGGATGTTACTTCTTTGAACAATTTTCTGCATTCTTTACCATAGATGTGATTTTACATGTTACTTGTTCTATGTTTTATTTTAATTCTAGAACATTTCCTACTCCTCCTGATTTACTACTCCAAATCATCTGTGTATTATTAGAAATTCTATAACTACATTTATAGCAATTGGATATGTAGCGAATGAGTGAGAAAGTGACTTGTTTTCCTGTGGGTTAATTGTTCAAAATTTAATGCCTGTCCTTTTGATGTGAGGCCTCGAGATCAGTTGTGATTGGCTCTACATTAACTTTTTAACCAAAAGTAGGAGACACATTCTTCTTGAAACTTTGACTCTTGGATCATCTTCACATTCTTTCCCTCTTTCTCTAGTGGAGCTCTTTCCCCCTGTGGCTGCTGAACCACAGGCCTTCCCCTGAGTCCTGTCCTCCCTCCTTCCTCTACCACCGACATTCCCCTTTACCATGATCCCCTATACTATGACCAAGACTATGACTTCTTTCTCTAAACCTTCATCTCTGAGATCAAGTCTTTGATTTCCAACTGCTAAATTTCTAAATGAGACGCCAAAAAAAAAATTTTTTTTTAATTCAGTGCATCATTTTGTCCCTAAGCCATCTGTTTTCCCATTTGCCAGGATGTAGTTCAAGGAGCATCAAATCTGGATTCATAGAATTCTGGTTGAGTCATTTACTAGCTATGTGAACTTTCCTAGGACACATCATCTCTGTATTCCTTGGTTCTCTCTTCTGCAAATATACAAGATAATATTGAATGATAAGGGTGAGGGGAGGGAAAGGACATCCCCTCTTGGACTCAGTGCGGTCATCCAGCCCCATGTCACAACTGAGATTTCAACCCCCTGTTTTCAGCTTTGATGCTAACAGGTTCTTCCTCGGAGTTTCTCTGACTCAGCTAACTCAGCCCCTTGCCTCTAGGCTCAGGAAACTCAGCAAGAACACCTCCAGGTCTCCATCCTACACATATCTGCAGCCACTTCACACAACTGTCTCATATCCTTCCATACTGGGAAGACTGGGAATTTTTCCTAAGTCCTCTCCAGGAAAGGAAAGCCACCCAGAACCTCCCTGCTTTGGTATGTGCAACCTATAAGATGTTTTTGCAAACTTAGAAGGTATAAGGGAGTGGAGCATCAGGATCTTTTGAAGAATACTCCAGCATTTAAACCTCTTATGTCCTCTCTGATTCACCCATCCCTCTCCAACGTATCTAGTGTCCCTGAGAAAGGGACACTGTCTGACTGGTCAGAATTTTTTTAAAACTGGAATTTTTTTTTTCTTTTTGAAACTGGAAAATCAAGTCTTTGAATCCCTCCTGCCGCTCCCACTTCTGGGATCAACCCACTTCTGGGAACAACCATCAGCTGAGATGGTGGGGATTCTTTATATGGGTTTGCATGGGAAAGGCCCACAGAGAACAAAAAAGACATGGCAGGCAAGGAAGTGTGATCAGTTAGTATATCAAAATATCATACTGCTACAAATTGTAGCAGGATGAGTCTAGCCAATAGTAGTATGACTGTTCTCAGCTCAGAAAATGGTTATTTATCTCCTACCATAAGCTTAATAATGGCTCTGATTTCCTGGGGCTCTAATTTCAACCTTGTGGAAATTTTCTTTTTTCTCTCCCAGCCTTTGTTACCTCTTCTCTTTGTTTTTAACCTGCCTTGCTTCATACACAGGGGCCCTTCCTTGCCCTAAGTGAGGTATGGCAGTAGGTTGAAGTCATTGTTCTGAGGGACAATGGGCTCAGGAGAAAGAACAGTATCTTCTATGGGGAAATAAGCCTAGAGGGCTGACATTTTGTATATTATATATCTTTCTGTCCCTCTTCATGCACATCACTTTAGCAAACATTCTGAGAAAGTTTGTAATAAAGAAGCTTGTTTAAATTAACCAGTTGTTTTACAAACACCCAGTCATCATATGCATTTTAAGTAACATATGTTGGAAAATGTTTTTTTGGCTATGTTGCTGGAGTGGTAAGAGAGAGGTTAGAGATTTTTCTAATTTCTTAGATTCATGCTCTTTACATTTCAGAGTGATTTTAGGTATTTCTGGCTATGGGTAGTCAAGCTCTGGGTGCTTCCATCCTAACCATGTGGCCAGTATAAGATCTTATAGGGGTACCTTATCTGTATCAGTGTGCAACTTAGAAACTCATATGTTCAAAAAGCCTTATGTGCATTTTTTTCTTATCTCTATGGGAAAATATATGGATATTTGGATAGCACATAAAAGACAAGTTCATGAAAAAAATCACTTTAAATAATGAATAAACCTCAAAGTCTACTTGTATTATATTAAATTTTTTTGTCTCGGGAGGGTTACAGTTTAGCTAATGTTTCTCTCTCTTTCAGTTCATATCATATCAATCTGACCTTTGACAAGAGACTCGACATTCTGTGTTTCCACAGTTAATGCATAATATTTTTCTTGAAAAACTGGAGAGACTTGCATTTTGGGAAAAAAAAAACAGTGAGACTGTTTTTTGCTTCATTAAGAATTTGACCCCTTTCCTACCTAAGGTTTAAAGTATCTGCAGACTTGGGACATCAGAAGACAAATCAAAATCATAATTAAAAAAAACAAAACACATTTTCCTTGGTGCTAGGAAATTCAATGAGATGAGGGATGGGTGTGTGTGTGTTTGTGTGTGTGTGTGTGTGTGTATTTAACCTAAGAATTACCTCTTGTTCAACCATGTGCCTTTGTTAAATTCAGGCCAAAGATTGGGTACTTTTTATTCCATTATTCCTTGCCATCCTCAGATTAAAATATAACTAGATAGGAGTGCAAGGGTGAGTGGTCTCTGAAGTAAGAAAAAAAAAAACACTCTGAAGTTTAAAACCATTTTAAATATTAAAATTGAAATTGGATGTGAAGTTTCTCTTAAATGTGTTTCCAAGGTTTTAGAAAGTAGAATCCAACTTACAGTATATCAAATGCAATAAATCTGGCAAGATGATTTGCAAATTGACATGGAAATAAAAGCAAGGAAGATCAAACCAGAAAAATAATGAGACTCAACAGCAAACACAATATTGTGTTTGACATTCCATTAGTGGTGGCTTTATAAAGGGATTGCTAGTCCTTAATGTGCGGGAGGGTATGGGTTTGCCTTGATGGGAGTAAACACCACATGACAGGTGTTGGATTTAGGCCTTGCCCCAAATTATTTAAACACAGGCAACCAAGAATATGAGGCAAAGGGCAAGAGGCCAAGGGTTTTGCTCTATGCCCTTAGCTCTGGCATACATCTGGCCAGAGATTCTGGAATATTGGGAAGGCAAATTGGAGGTCTATGGTTTTTTTTATAGCTGTACTGAGATGTAATTGACAAATAATACTGTATACATTTAAGGTGTATGAAGTGATGATTTGATACACAATTATATTGTCAAATGATTCCTGGTATAAGGTTAGTTAAGACAACCATCACTTTACATATTTACAATTGTGTGTGTGTGTGTATGTGTGTGGGCACACACGTGATGAGAACATTTAAGATCTATCCTCTTAGCAACTTTTGGGTGTATAATACAAGATAGGCTATAGTTACCATGTTGTCCATCACCACCTTGGAACTATGCATCTTATAACTGGAAGTTTATACCCTTAACCAATATCTCCCCATTTCCCTCACCTCCCTGGGGACATAAACATTGCTCAAATGATCTTGTTTTTCTTAGCAAAAATTGATTAAGCCCAAAAATGTATACTGTTGCCTTCTGAAAAATTTTCTTTTGACCTTTTTAATTGTTAAATTATGTATATATGCATATATGTATATATATACCCACAAACATATGTGTATAGATATTATAATTTCTCACTGTATCCTCTAAATTTTGATTCTTTCCAAACGTCAGTTTTGTTCTATACTATTATTCTTAATATATTGCTTTTTTAATTGAAAATTCCATTTATTGATCCTTAATCTATATGTTAAAAACTTCATAAACTTATCTAACTTAATCCTTGGAACATTACAATAAAATTAATAGTATCATTACCATTTTAAAATAAAGAAATGAAGGCCAGGAGAGCTTAAATAACTTGCCAAAGTTCACACAATTAGTAATTGTTCTTCATGTATAAGTCTGACTACATTCAGAACGTGTACTTCTTATCTCTATGTAGTAATGCACAAAATTCCTCTTAACCTATTACATATTTGTGAATTATGTGGCTATTCCCTTATTTTTAGCTTATATTTATTAGTTTTCACCAGTCTTTAAAATTTGCCTTTTGGCTTGAATATACCAAAAATGCTTTTTTTCCCTATTATATTTTCTTGTCCATTTCTGTATTTTGAAAACTTTTCTCTGTTTGTCATAGTATAGCTAGCATTAAGTAGAATGTGGAGTTCAGTGGCAGAATAGCTCAGGCCCTAAGCAAGGGGGACTTGCAAAAGGCCACATTCTTTTGAAAAATTTTCCCAGCTATACCACCAATAAGTTCTAGTTAAGTTTTGTGGACCAGAACTTAGTTGCATGGCCATGCCCAACCATCAGTGAATCTGGGATGTGCAGAATTTCCCAGGGGCACATTTCCTAAGATTTGGTAACTGTGGATTAAGGGGAAAGTGGCTAATGGGTGGGCCTGTAACTGCCTGCCACCTGAGGGAAACACAGAGAGATGGGGGCGGGGGGAGCAAAAGAGAGAGAGCATGAGAAAAAGAGAGAGAGTGAGGGAGATGTCTTCTGACATAGTTCCTCAGGTATTATTTAAATAAACAACTGAGGGACTCCTAAGCATCCTAATACCACACCTGGGAAGTAGGTACGAGGCCATGAATCAAGCAAAAACTTTTTGCTCATCATTTATCAAGTATTCACTGGAATATGAACTCCATAAGAGCAACTACTTTTATTTACTTATGCTCTACCCTAGCTCCTAGATCAAGTAAGATATTTAGTAGATACCTAAAAATAATTGTTAAATGAGTGAATTTTTATTATGTGTCCATTAAACACATAGTTCTTAGTACTATGCTTAAGCTTGAGAACATAACAGTGATCTAGACAAGGAATGTGTTCTTATGAAGCTTAAAACTGGTAGGCAAGACTGTAGGTTCAAAATATTAATATGTTGATGAACAGTGAATATTAAGATAAGAAAAATAAGACTTTATGGAAATTTCTAAATATGAAATTACTATTAAATCAATTTATCTACCATTTGGAAAGTGTAACTAGAATGAGAGAAATATTTCTATGCTAAATCATAAAATACAAACCACATAAGCCTTTGGGACTCCAGGCCTGTGTAGAATTATAGAGCCCAATATGAAACAGAAAGTGAAAAGCCCAGTGATTGCCTATAGCAGGTATCAGATGAGTTTATAGACTCTGACTCAGTGCACTTGTTGGGCCCACTTCCATGGGCCACACCGGACTGCAAGGACTACCAGATACCAGCCCAACTAGCTGACCGTGTTTTCCCAATTTGCTTCCCTGACTGTCTTCACTATATTTCCCCTCTGCTGAGAATTTATACATCTTAGACTCCTCACAGTGGCTAGGTCCTCTATCTTGGTTAAAAAAAAAAATCAATATTCTTGGTTAACCAACATTGCGGATTTCCTAATTTGTTATTTGTGGTGTGTGATCTTTGAGTAATACATGGCAGAAAACTATTAATTATTAAGTAATAAATTTAAATAACTGTGTCTGTAATTAATCACATTGGATTTCCAGATATTTTCAAATGTTATACATTTGTACAATAATTATTATTTTTTTCAGTCTACAGATAATACTTGGTACATATATGATTCATGGTTCCCTTCCAAAAAACCATGTGTGACCAAAGGAGCTGTGCTCTAAACATAAAAATTATCTATCTGCTCTTTCTCTGGTCTATAGATCAAATGGTAATTGTTTTTGAAGGCCGAGATGCAAGGATGGATAACTAAACTGCTACATTTCTTAATTCACTGTCTGGTTTGAGAGAAATCCATGGGTCACATATTTTGCGTGAATCCATCTGGCAACATTTATCTTTGACAGTGACATAATATTGCTGAACTTATAATTGTGTGTGTGTGTGTGTGTGTGTGTGTGTGTGTGTGGTGTGTGTGTGTTTTAATTAGCCTCTACACTCAATGTGGGGCTCAAAATCATGACCCCGAGATCAAGAGTCACATGTTCCACCAGCTGAGCCAGTGAGGCTCCCCAGGTGTGTGGTTATCTCTATCAAGAGTTACTGAACTTGTGTGTTCAAGTAAATGCTAGAAGATTTTCAAAGAACCCATCTGTGGCAACTCCTCAAAACTTACCTGAGATCCTTCTTTGATCATTGCCCTCAAAGCCTGCAAAATCTTAAAAACCTCCAGTCTAGAAAGATTTGCTTGGATACAGGTTTTTGCATATAAAGTCATTCTTGCCTCCTCTCCTGCAAACCTCGCAATGATTCCATTGTTAAGACTTGTTCATTTTTACACTGAAAAGATAGAATAAAATTAATTACAAAAAAGAGACCTGTTCATTTTAACTTTTAAATATGACCTAAATCCGAAGACTTCTCACCACCTCGCCCACTTCTCCTTTGCCCAAGACACCATTATCCCTCCTGGGGAACATTTTGAGAGCCTTAACTCGTTTCTCTGTTTCCTTATTGTTCCCCTATAGTGTTATAAGAGCAGCCAGAATGAACTTGTAAAACTGTAAATCAGGTAACAGAATTCACAAACGCTTGTCATCACACTAAGGGGGGAACTCATTTACCTCTCCTACAATGTTTTGCACGATCTGACTCTGTCTCCATCCAGATCTGTCCTTCTCTTCCCTTTGCTCACATAGGTCCTCTTGCTGATTAAAGCATACAGAGCTTGTTTTTGATGTGGAGCCCTTGCTTTTGTCCTTTCTCTGCTTGAGATGCTCTTCTTACCAGATCTTGTCCTGTCTTCCTCATCCACTTTAACCAGGCTTCTGCTGAGATAGCACCTCTCCTCAAGGCCTCAAGTCTAGGCATAGTGTAATCAACCACACATCACTTCTTATCGTTAGTTGTTCATTATGACTTTCATTAGTACCTACAATTATTTTATCCATGTGTCAATTCTTCCATAATCAGTCTACCCCACTAGAATATATGGTTCATGGAAGCTGGAATTTGCCTAACACATAGTTCTCAATGAATATTTGATAAATAAATACCGATCCAAAGCAGTATGAGTGAGATGCAGGGAATCACTATTATACATCTTTTCCATCACATAAAATCCTTTAAATTCTCCCAATTTCTGCTTCTTACCATGCTTGACTTCTTGATATTGTAGGCAGAATTCTGCAGGAGCAGATTTTGACACCACTGATGTCAAAATAACAAATCACCATTGTCTTCTTTTCTGACTTCTCTTTTTCTCTTTGTGCCCTCTTAGTTGGATGTGTTTCGAGTTTTCTTATGTGTTCTGCTCTTTTGTTTCCAAGTTATAGGAGAAATACCATGCTTCATCACTAGTTATGATTATCTTTAAATTATGTTGCCTTGACCAATTTCCCTTAATTGACCACTGGAAATGTCAGGTTCTTGCTATTACTATTATTCATTTATAAATTTTGACATAATCCCCACAGAAAAAGTCTCCAGGTTGAAATAATATTTTAGAGTAAAGTGTTTTGAGTCTACACATTACACATAAGTTATCACTGTCACACTTTCCATTTTTCTGCATTCACTAGGTTATTATATGACTGTTTCACGATCAACACATACATCTTCCTTACTTTTTATGCTTTCCAAAAAATTTTTACTCTTGACATTATTTCATAACTGTAAGACACATTTGATATGTCAATCATCTGGATTTTATAACATCACAAGAAAGTGATATTAGCTATTCAGGATAAATAATACTTATTTTATAGCAATGGAAGTCTTCAGTCACTTTCTGTTGTTAGAGAAAAAAAAGAATGACTAATTTTGAGAGCCTTACTGCTGCCAGTGGAAACATGTTGCAGCATGTCCTTAAAATAATCAATTTTCAATCACTTTCATCAAAAACATTATTCTACCTTCAACTACCCCACCTTTATGTATTTTGTATATATATAACTTAAGTACTCCACAGATGAACAATCATTGTAAAATTAAATGCGCACAGCTTTATATAGATCAGTGCTATGTATAATGGATATATAGTCAAAGAAGCATTAAAGATGCTCAGTAGCATTGGCTAGGCCAGAATAAGCCTCCTGGGCTTAAGCAACTCTTTCTGGGCTCAGTCTCTGGAAATAATGCTTTGGATCAAATGTGCAAGGATATCAATGGGTTTTAGGCTATTCTAAAGTCAAGTATGACATTTAATTTGGGGGTTTCTATACCTTATAACATCAACTTCATTTTAGATGGACTTCTTGAGAACTGTTTTATTTTTCTTTTGTAGACAGTAACTGTCTACACATTACTGCTCTGAGTAATGAATAAAAATGCATTTTTTTAAAATGCATTTTGAATAAAACAGCTAAGCAATCTTTTGTGAGTAATGGGCACCATGGTATTTAGACCTACCATTTGTCTTTTTTTTTTGTGGCTAGGAAAATTAAACAGCAGATCTGCAGCTAATTCCTTCAGTAGTTATTGAATACTTGGTGTGGTAAAGCTTAGTGCTTGGTATTTCTAATAAACTAAAAAATAAGTAAAATGAATGACCAAGATGATCCTATGGTGATTGTTTAAATTAATGTCTAGTTTTTCTTATATATGCTGGTGAACAATTAGAAATGTTTTAGTTCACAGTTAAAATCTAAGAATTAATCACAAATAGGAGCAGTTGGTTTTTCATGTATGTCAAATGCAATTTTTTGTAAGTTGGTTTATGGATAAACTGGGCTTTATTTTCAGTGTGATTTCCTTTACTTTAAAGTCTTCTGAAATCCAGATATTTATTCAAATTTGATCTGGATTTTAGTGATATAATCTTTTTTTTTTTTAAGATTTACTTATTTATTTGAGAGAGAGAGAGTGAGGAGGCAATGGGAGAGGGAGAGAGAAAATCTAAAGCAGATTCACCACTGAGCATAGAGCCAGACCTGGGGCTCCAGACGAGGCTCAATCTCATGACCCTGAGATCAACCTGAGCTCAAATCAAGAATCGATGCTTAACCAACAGAGCCCCACAAGCACCCCAGGGATATAATCTTTTGATAGCCAGCTCTATGTCCAGAATTTCTCATTTTAGATCAGCAAGAGAAAGTTTCCAATCCAGATATCCTTACAAGTTTTTAACATGTATTCATGAAATAAAAGGAAAGGGGGTTAAATTTGAGCAAAAGTTCAAGGCAAAGAAAAACTCAAATTACTTCTGATTTATTTATTTTTTTCTCTTTATAGTGAAGTCCTTTAAATGAAAATAATGAATCATGGCAACTGTAACCATTGTGTTCTTTCATTTTACAAAAAGTTTGCTTAGTATTGCCTTTAAATATTTTAAGATTTTAGTCCTAATCAAGAGAACCAAGATTGCTTTTAAAGAATTTATAATATGTAGTGTGAAAAAGCATACTCATAAAGTACAAGATTCTCAAGGTCTCTCCAGGGTTTCAACAGAGATACTGAATATGATAGCTGAGCCTTGGAAAAGTCACATTTGTATAGGCAAAGAGGGAGAGCAGAGCATGACAAGTAAGGTGCCCAGAATGAATACTTGGGGATTCAAATACCTACCCAGAGAAGGTTTGTTTGGCATCCTCCCCTTATCTTACTGATGACTCTGCTCGCCACGTAATCTCATCCCTCTTTCCCTCACGCCTTCTCATAGCTTCTCGCCACACTTCTGTGCAGACACTTCTGACCACGTCCACGTGACAAATACAAGGAAGCCTTCTTTCTGTGCAGACGTGCTGTAGGAGTGTGAGTGGAAGAGAAGACTGGGATAACCGGCAGCAGAAGAGTCCCAGGGAATTCGTGGAAAGTTGGGGGTTACATGGGGCTCAGGATCTTGGTAAACCCCACGAGGAAAAGTGAGTAGGAAATTCTTGCTAGGATGTGAGAAATGGACTGGAGTTTAGAATGAATCTGGTCTGTTTTTTTCTTTTTGCACTCATTTTGGGGAACATAGAGTGGTAAATTTAAAGAGGTTTACAACGGTCCATTGAAAAGACACTGGAGGCTGAAAGTTATGACATGAATTCCTAGTCCGTAGGATTTTTTAAAGATTTTCTGGTGAAGGTATTTACTAAGCAGGATAATAGGTAAAATTAATCTGGTAGGTAAATTAGGTAAAAAATTAAGTAAAAAAAAATCTAAAAATATATTAGACTTTATTTAAAGAAGGGGTCCTGCAAACTGATCAGTAAACAAGAAAGTTATGGTAACAGTTTATACTGAATACAAAGATGGTGTAAAAGACTCTAGACAAGCAATGTTCAAACAAACTTTCCACAAAAATGGAAACATTCTACACTCCTCGGTTTGTAACCACTAGCCAGCCACTAGTGGCTATTGAGCTTCAAATGTAGCTAGTATGATTAAGGAACAGTATTTATAACTTCATTTAACTTTAAGTAATTTCATTTAAATTTAGCCACACATGGTGAGTGGCTACTATTTTGGACAGTAGAGGTCTAAGTCATTTAAGAGTAAGGTTGTGGGGCACCTGGGTGGCTCAGCAGGTTAAAGCCTCTGCCTTCCGTTCAGGTCATGATCTCAGGTCCTGGGATGGAGCCCCATATTAGGCTCTCTGCTCACCAGGGGGCCTGCTTCCTCCTCTCTGCCTGCCTCTCTGCCTACTTGTGATCTCTCTCTCTCTCAAATAAATAAATAAAATCTTAAAAAAAAAAAAAAAAAAAAAGAGTGAGGTTGTTCATTTTCTCCCCAAACATATTCCTAGACAAAGACTCCCCCCCGCCCCGAATTTCAAGTTTTTATCATCTTTGTTCTTAAGAAGGCTTCATTTCCATAAAACCTCATTTATTTTAACAATCTTATTTTTAAATCTAGAATTTTATTCTCTAAAACTGTGTGGTCCAATAAAATAGCCACTCACTACAAATAGCTATTTAAATATTAAATGAAATTAAATTTTAGTTATTACTTTGATTCAAGTCCCATTTCAAGTAACCAATTGTCACATATGGTTAGTGGCTATCATACCGACTATGTCACTTTAGACACAAGTAACAGAAATAGGAATCAAATCTGAATGCCAAAGATCTGAAACCAAATAAAGAAAGGATAACTGGCCCAAACTGTGATATTTGGAAACGTGGAGATATAAGGATAAGGAGAATCAAGGAAAATTCCAAGAGACTGAAGCTTGGAGGCTTGGAGACTAAAAAATGATGGTAACACTGACCAAGATTTAGAAGTAGGGGAAGATTCCTCATGATAAGAAAAAGAAATGTTTCATCTTAGATGCATTGAGGTGGAGGTACTCTATCTGGGTAGAATGATTCCAGTCTCTGCTTCAGAGCTGTCACGGGGTACTTTTAAGTGAGAGTGATTTGATTTGGAGGGATTAAAGACATTTGCAAGTGTGGAAAAAGGCAAGGCCAATTTTGGGTGCAGATTACACATTTTTGTGTTTCCCTGGGAGGGTAAAAAGTCATCATAGTCATTGGGAAGAAGCAAGAGGGAGAAAACAGTGATTACCAAGGGGAAAGGAAGCAGTAATGGTGGTGAATTGGGGGAAGGATAGTTACATTGTTAACAAGTCATCCCACTGGCATTAATAAACAATTTTTCTAATAAACAGTCTTTTAGAGCTTGAGAGCTCCATGTTTCACACGAAACCGCATGGCCCTGGGGCCAAGAGGTCTGGTATGAGACTTGCTGAGAAAATCCCTCGGTGGGAACCAGAAGATGAAAGAGTCCTGCGTTTAAGTTAAACATCTCTTTAACAAATCAAAACCTTTTAATTAAGCAATATGTTATTTAATCTTGCAACTAGAGCAGTGCTTTACATACAGTAGATATACAGGAATTATATATCGGGAGGAAAACAGGAAAGAAGAAAGGGAGAAAAGGAGGCTAAGGGGAAGAGGTTGCACAATAAAATAATTACATGCATGCAACAAAAATATAAAATTTTCTCCACTGACTATATTAGTGACATAGTCATACAATTATGAATCATATCTTATTTACGTTTTAAAATATGCACTAAAGAACTAAATTGAGTAAAAAATTAAAACATACTTTTCCCTCTCCAAAAACTCTTTTATCTGTTTTCTGGAGAAGTGTGACCCTATATACTATTAAACCCATTTTCCATGAGTCCCATACATCAGAGCATACTGTACACAATCCATTACCTTTAAGGTACTGGTAAAAATCCTCAAAATGGTCTTCAAAGGAAGATACACGAGGCAAAGAGCACATTCATCTGGGCTTTATAACATAACAAATATATGAAAGAACGGTTGCCATCACTAATGTGAAGCAGGCACTGGCTAACCAAAACACATTTACAGTTGCCCCCTGAAAATACTTACGTATAATTAAATATCAAATGCTTATTGTAGATGAAAATAAGGAGGTTTGAAGGTGCGTATTGGAAAGGAATGATCAGTATAAATGTTGGCATCATACAGTTCAAATCATGAGAAACAATAGGCAGAAAAAAGCCCCCAGGAGCGAACATTCAGGAAAATGTTTCCTCTATCCCAGCTGGGCTGTTCTATCTGCAGCCTTAATTTGCTTTGGGTATATCTCTTGAGCCCGGGGATCTATTCATAGTGCTCTATGTTTATTCTGGCACATTTTTTTCATACATGTCTAAAGTCCAGTTCTATTGATCTATAAGCATAATGCAAATTCTATTCAGTCATTTGGAAAAAAAATAATGTGCCTCCTCCTCCTTTTTGGCTTGAAATATTTCTTGATGTGGATTTCATTTCTTAATTCAGAAAACCAGGGACAGTAGATAAATTGAAAGAATATGGTATCACTGTGTCTCACCACTGCACCAATTGGCCATTCTGTTGAAGCTTTGGTGAATCATTTGACTAGCTTCTTCAGTACAATGGAATATATACATTAATCTTGATTTAAAAAAAGTTTCATTAAGTTGAGATGATCAAAATGTTAAAAATTATTACAAATTGTTATGTGATTCCAAGCAACTTCAGAAATCCAAATAGAACACTTTTAAATTCAAATTTAATATATTCCAAAAAAAAATTTTTGTATAGTGAGGGTTTTTGTCTACTAATAGGTTTAAAATAAAGAACAAAACTAGTTAGGTACTAGTTTAGCAAAGGCAGGGCTGAGAGATACACATTTAATACTCATCATGCTGGAGGTAACAGAATTATATTCATAACCATCTCAATGTGTTGACTCATGCCTTGCCCTCTTCACCAGAAATCAGAAGGAAGAATGTGATTTATTATGTATTAACAATTCAACCTAAACCCGGGATTATAAATATTTAAGCTGTTAAGCTTCTTTTAAAACATAGCAATGATCAATTTTTTCTTGTTTAAAGGAAATCCATTTGAAAAGCAATGATTGTTTATATGAGTGACGGCATTAAAAAACTAATAAAATACTCAGGCACATTTACTGTGTACTCTCCATGTCATTTTACAATAATGCTGTGTTCTTCATCTACATTAATAGCTATTATGCTTTAGAGAATGAAAGACAAAACCCTAAGCAGTGGAGCATATTTGGCAAGTAACCAGAAAATTTAACCAAAATCTCCAAACAGTGGGAAAAAGAAAACCAAACACACAACTGTGAATCTAGTCTTTGTCAAAGGGATTGCACGAAAGAGCTCAGTAAAGCAGAAAGAGTTCAGGAATGTTTAATCCCAAAGGAATAACATTTATCAAAGCAATTTGCAAGGGTAATTCTGTCACTTCTGCTTCTGTGAACAAAGGATAACAAATGAGTTTGCAACATTTACTACCAAATTTGAAGCAGTTTTTCGGCATCAGGGAAGTGATGTCATTATTGCTGTAGGGTTGGGGTTTTGGGTTTTTTTTTTGTTTTTTGGGGTTTTTTTTTTTTTTTTTTTTGGTAGGCAAAAGGGCAAACCTGGCATTGATTTAGAATGTATTCCCAATAGTCCTTGATTTTGAAAAGCATATAGTTTTATAAAAAAATGAAATGTGTGCCAGTTCTTTTAATAAAGAACAAATCCTCCGCCTTGTATTTTTCCTTGTACATTTAGCTATATTCTGTGGATATCAGAACGAAGAAAAATATCTTTTATTAGCTGAAAGTTTGATTAAATAAAAGCACTTATCATTAGAAATATGTTGAAATATTTTAGTAATCATCATCCATTTTATTTTTTAGATTAAAAGCTCAATAGAACCTGAAAAACTGTCAGACTAAGACTGAAATGTTTGACCCCTGGTGTTTGTTTGTTTTTTTATTCCCAGCCCCTGACATATAATTGCTTGGTTTATAGTGGTTTAAACAAAGTTAAAATCTGTTACTCTCTCTTTCAAAAGTCTAGATACATAGTCCAGTACAAATGTGATAGCTTTCATAAACATCCATGTTTTTTTTTTTTTTTTAAAGATTTATTTATTTATTTGAGAGAGAAAGTGAGAGCATGAGAGGAGCGAAGGTCAGAGAGAAGCAGACTCCCCGTGGAGCTGGGAGCCCGATGTGGGACTCGATCCCGGGACTCCAGGATCATGACCTGGGCCGAAGGCAGCTGCTTAACCAACTGAGCCACCCAGGTGCCCCTAAACATCCATGTTTTAACATGTTTTTCTTCCTGTCTTCCTCAACACCCTCTTTTCATGTCATGTGCAACATGGGTAGTTTTGGGTTTTTTTCATGTTCAGTTAGCCAACACATGGCACATTAGTTTTCAATGTAGCGTTCAATGACTCATTAGTGCAACATGGACTCTTAAGCCTCCTGCCTTCACTTCTGCATTCCACCAGTATACAGGTCAAAGGTGTGGTAGAGAACATGTCTCCTTAGTTTGAGGACAAGATCTAGAAATTGGCCATTTCACCATCACTTAGGGTTTATTGGCAGAACTTTTGGGCCTCACTTAGCTGCAAGGAATTTTTGAAAAGATAAACTTTCTTCAGGATAGGGATACAACCAGTAAAATCAAGGGATTCTATTGCTAAAGGAAGAAGGAGAAATGTTTCCTAAGGGACAGCTTTTGTTATCCATCCTAAGTCATCCTACTAATCTTCATAAACTAGAGCAATGGAATTTTCAGCAGCTCACTGCAATTTTTCTATAATTTAAAGTCAATTAGGACTGAAAAATGTTTGTAAAACATTTTATGAGGAATTTATATTAGTCTGCTCAGACGGCCATAACAAAATACAACAGAGTGGGTGGCTTACAAAGTAAAAATTTATTTTCTCACAGTTCTAGAGGCCGGAAGCCAAAGATCGAGATGCCAGCAGAAAATCTGGTGTCTGGTGTCCCCTTGTGTAGCAGGATTGGTTGCTTTCTCTCTCCTCACATGGCCTTTCCTTGGGACATGCGCAGAGGCAAAGAGAGTAAGTTCTCTGGTGAATTTTCTTGTAAGGACCCTAGGCCTGTGGGATCAGGGCCCCACCCTTATGACTTCATTTAACCTTATTTCCATAAAAGCCCTACCTCCAAATACAGTCAGATTGGAGGGGAGAGTTTTAACATGAATTTTGAGGAGATATAAACATACACTTCATAATAGAGTTTATTAAAAAGTCTTATGTTTTTTCCAAAACTAGTTATGTGGAGTTCAGTTTTAAGTTCCTCCAAGACAGGCCTAAGGGTATGGGCGTGAAACTATTCCTGGAATTTAGCTTCCCTGTGTGATGCCTAGCCCCTGAGTTGTTCAGGTGCACCAATGAAATGCATAGATTTAGGTAATTGCCATACAAAGAATAAGGAACTCGCCTACCTGTGTGTAGTGACATGTGTAGTGACGTATGTGCTTGTTTACTCGAGTGCATAAAAATGCTGCGAAGGGGAGAGGCGGGGCTTCTAGCCTTAGCACTGCACTGCGACGTATGTGCTGGTGGGAGCCCCAGCTAGCTGGAAATAAACCCTCTTGCTGTTGCATCCAGCCTGCCTTTTGTGGGTTCTTTTGGGAGGGTCTCGATCCGGACATAACAGTTAAAATTGGCTTAGTCATTTTATCTCTTCACGGGGGAAATGAAGAAGTTGAACTGAACACTAAGGTTGTTTTACATGCTAAAGATGTGTTATTATATGCAGAATCTATACTTTATAATATTTATTTTATTCTCATATTTTAATCATTTCATGTTTATTTTTAATACTAGTAATGTTATTTGCTTTTTTAATGTTAGTATTGCATATTACACAAAATAAATATTTGAAAAAGTTCACTGAAATCATGTATTTTCAAAACATGATTTGTTAACAATACTTCTGAGAACCTACAACTGTTTGTGGGGTTGGAGGAAAGAAAAATGTGTAAGCCACAGTTTTTAGGACTTCTTGTTTGAAAACTTACCATTTGAGAGAGGGAAGAAGAGGAAACAAATAAAAATGAGTTTTGCCAGGAGAAGAGAGCACTGTCAAACGTTCACCCAGCTGTTCACTTATGATGGGATCCACGTGACTAAAGGCAGCTTACGGAATGGATTGCTTTTTCATTCTAATCAAGTAAATTCCTTAGCGTGTGTTACAGTGTAAAAATTATCTATTTGGGAATTACACTTCCTTTTAGTAGGATTAGGGGGAGAAAAGAATTCACTATCGTTAAAGTAAACTGTTGAGGTAACAGGGAAAGTTGATCGCCCTTTGGCAGGTAATGTTGCACGGTGGAAAGATCTGTGGTTCTAGAATGGCAAGTCTTGGTTTTGAAGCCTTGCTCCAACACCTACTTGGTCTCTGGTTGGGAGCAAGTTCTGAACCTCTCTGAGGCATTAGTAACAACTGGGATAATCAGGCCCTGGGATTAGTGGCGCTCAATGTGTACAAAGTAACAGTCTTATCCCTGGGATTCTGAGCAGCCAGGGGCATTCATTGCTGCTTCCCATTCTTTGTTGATGGTTTGTTTGTTTTTCCTCCTCCCTAGCAAAGAAACCTACACCCCCTGAATTTTACCTACTATCAAACTTGCATTTTTTTACAACTTTGTGGAACCAAGGAAGAATGAATAAAGAAATGTCTGAAGAATAGGACTGTATTAACATACTATGCTATGGTTTATGTTTGAAAGGCTGGTAATGATGAGGAATTGTTAAGCAAAAACAAAGGCATTCCAGGGCAACTTCTGTGAAACTTGAGGTGGCTTTAGCAACATTCCAAAAGGAGGTCTCGGGTGTGATTGTTTCTGCTTCCTCTGGGCTGGGTCTTCTACCACCCTGGCTGCTTAGCATTTCTGTGTTTGCTTTTGGAGATCAAAGCTCTTCACCAGCTCTAATCCTCACAACATTTAGGGTAAATATCACCTCTTTAAGAGCCCAACAATTCATTCGGTGTATACAAAAGCCTAGTGCGAAAGAGACTCTAACATTTTAGGACAAAAACACCATTATTTTCTGTAGATTATTGAGCGTGTTTTTGAAGGTCCAAATGCAAAAGCAACATTTTAAACTATTTTGCCTTTATTGCAAATAAGATTACGTCACCTCTATTTTTTCCTTGTTGTGTCACAAGGGTAAGGAGGCTTTTAAAGACGTAGTTACATTCCAAATGTCTCTATTTTTGTCCCAAACATACTGAAGTAAATTACAGTATTAGTATATACAGTAATGGAAAATGGAAAAGCAGAAAGAGAAAAAAATTCTTTATGGAAATAAAAATTGCTGAGTTTCAGATAAAGTGTTTTCTGGGAGTTTATCAAAATCAATCATAAAACGAAATATTCTTACATTATTTAAATAAATTACTTAAGCATCATGAGACGTATAAATGTATTGTATTGCTCCAACTAGCAATTAACCATTGTTTTGTTTGTTAAATAAAACCTGGAAGTAGAAGTAAATGAAAGAAGATTGAGTGTAGCAGGTGGTTAAGTTAGCACCCAAGTTTGACAGTCTTGTCAAAGAATACTGGAGGGGGAGGACTATGCGTTGTGAAGAGAAGAGCAGCTAAGAAAGAGGTGATATATGAGGAGAAAAGGATAGAAAGTTATACGTGAAGATAAATTTTTCTCTCAAAATAAGTCAACAATGATTAGGTTCCTACCTTCTAACAACTCATAATGTAGTTGAAGGGGAGGGGCAAGCATAACTAAAAAATTATAAAAAGAAATCATCACATGAAAAGAGTACCAATCAAGAAAATACAAATTAAAAGCACAGTAAGATACCACTCCACACCTAGTAGAAAGGCTAAAACTAGAAAAACAAAACAAAACAAAACAAAAAAACCCACCTGACAACATCAAATGATAGCAAGGATGTACAAACAACTCAGAGGCAATTGGTGAGAGTATAAAATGGCATTACCTATGTGTTCCAGACATACCTTTAAGGTGGCATTAAGCACTAAGAGAACTAGTTTTATTCATTTACCACTTACTTAACATATACTACTTGTTTTTCTCTGGCCCAATATCCTGGTTTCCTATCTCTCTCATTTTACCTATGGAATAAGATCATTAAGTAAGAAGACCTGATCTCATTCAAATATGTTTTATGGATTTTGGATGATGACATTTAAGTGTTTCTGATAGTACGCAGAAAGCTATTGAAATTTTCCACAAATCCAAATTTGGTACAATAAATGAACAGGATTTTATTAAAAGCTTTTTCAAGGTGGAGTAAATTCCATACAAT